>OY783192.1:15042752-15509735 GCA_963678675.1 Xiphydria camelus | reverse complement strand
TCCTTAATGACATTGCTAATAAAAATTCCCTTATACGAGGTTAATATGCAATAAACTAAAGTTTATGCGACATACTCCCCAGGTAGCACACTGACGTTAGAATAACGTCTCACAAGGAAACGTTTCGAGGCCGCCGCTTCCGATCTTGATGAAACTTCGTAAATTTAAAGTTTATCGAAAAATAAGAGACCCGTATTTTTTTTATAGCGGCCCAATTTTGGTTTAAGGGGGTGAAATGGACCCCTGAATTTTCTTCCCCTTCGAGCTATCTCCGAAACGAAGCGAGATAGATGAAAACTTTCAATGTACGTTTTGTTTGGTTTTTTTAGTATAATAAAATCCCCTAAACAGATTTTGAAAAAAAGCATTATTTTTCAAAAAAAAAAAATGTTTTTATCTAATTTTTCGAAATTTCGGTTTAGTCATGTGGACAAAAATTTAGGAAATTTTATTACAAATTCAACCATGTATGACATGATATATTTCCCTCCTACAGTTTTGAAAATTTCTAACTTTTATGTCTGATAATGAGCGGGCTACCAATGGCAGTGACGGGATAGGTCGGGGGTTATTACTTCTATGTATTTTAATGCCACTTTTCTTTTATTTAATAAAGTTCAACTTCTATGGCTCATAATTATGACAATAATGGTATTCCGTGAAAAAATGTTTTATACAAAGTTGTTTCTTACACCAAGCATACGTAATAACGGCAAAATCGCCACATATGTGGCATCGTGGTTCCGAGTCCTGTGCAAAACAAAATTCTACAGGATGTTCAAATTCAGGAGGTCTCCTGAATATATATACACTCTTGAACCACGAATATTTAATAAAGTTAGTAAACCGTGGTGAAGAAAACTGATTATGAGTAAGTTAAAATATTATCTCTCGAATGAAGGTTAATATCGTAATTGAAAAGAGTTACAATATCTGAAAACCTCCTTACAAAATTCTTCCACATTCGAAAGCCGTATACGTCTAGCGGAATATTATCAAAATAAAATGGACAAAAATTGTTCAGAAATCTTATTAATAAATCCGACCGTTAATTTATTTATATTATTTTCTGTTTGTGTGTAAGTAACTAATAATTCACTCACAGGTTAGATAAAATTGTCTGAATTTTTATAGTTTTTTGTTGGAATCATTTTTTTCTTTACTTTTCTTCTTCGCGTACTGTTTCCTCCAGTACTCCTCACATTCTTGCAGCTCTCGTTCTACTTCGGCCATGGATGGTCCTGTTGTGCGGAATGTCAGATCCAGCGATTTCCCGGGAGACGGCAATGGTATGTGCCCATTTTTAAGATCCTCCACGATCTTCTCAAAATTCGGTAACTCGTTTGAACCCATCACTTGAATGATAGACGCAGCCAATGAAACTGAAGCTCTTTGCTTCTCGGCCCTGTATATATACTCCTCGAAAATGCCGTAAACAACATTCCTGTTATTTGTAGGGTTGCCTTATATGGCCCCGGTAATGCGAAAGAGGGAGTTTAGTTCTTTGGACAAGCTTTATTATTAGTTGGCTCTGTGCCCATGTAAAAATATTTTCGTACGCGCTCTCGAGTTTCGTACGCGGACTCCGAGGATGATGGCCCCTTTTTGGGAAGTCGGACCTCCCACCCTCTCTAGTCTGTTTCGTTCTTGTGAGGCGACTTCATTATATATAAGGAAGCGAAAGAGAAAGCTTTTTAGTCTGAATATTCAGTTTCTATGGTGCACAGCAGTTCATATTATTATTATGGCAATTATAAATCCGATCAATGTGTTAACTTTATTGGTGGCCGTTTTCAGTGTACCAAATGGAAGAGAAACTCCAATGAATAGTGCAGAAGTGCAATTGAAAGATTTATTACAAAATATTATTATACGTAGCATGGAGGATTCATCATTTCGAGTCGAACATGAAAATAAATTGGAATTGGAAGATTTGAATCAATCGAGGATAGTGAAATGCACGCTGTTAATACTGACTGGCTGGAATCGGATGTCGAGGATGTTCCTCACGTAGAAACCTCTATACCTCCAGAACCATATCCCTGTACACCCGATGAAGAAGCGGTTAGCTTTGAATATAAACAAAGTGCCATAGATTACTGGAACAGTGGGAAGAAAAGACGTCGAACCGTAGCAGCAGTTCAACATCAGTTTAAAAAAGTGAAATCTGATAGACAATTACGAAGATGGGCTGCGCAAGTAGGACAGGGGGGTACTCAAAATGATAAATTAATACGCATAGCGAAATATACTTTTGATAAATTTGTAGAAGCTAGTAGATCGAAAATAATAGTACATGATGTAGACCTTAAACGATGGGCTTTACAAGCAAAAGAAGTAGAGAATCTTCCAACCTTCAAAGCAAGTCAAACATGGTTGAGGTCATTCAAGAAAGCATATAGAATTGTCTCTCGAAAGATCACAAAGTTTGTAACGAGAAAAAACGTTGAGGGTGAGGAAAGTTTGAAAGTACGAAGCCATGCCTTCGTAGAACAAGTGAAGCCACTCATTACACAATATGGACCACAAAATGTATTTAACTCTGATCAGAGTGGATTTAATTTAGAAATACATTCTGGCCGAACTTTAGCTACATCGGGGCAAAAAAAAATTGAAGCTGTGGTACAATCAATATCTTCTACAACCCACAGCTATACTATACAACCCACCATATCTACTGATGGAAAACTACTGTCGCCTCTTTATGTGGTATTAAAAGAGGCTAGTGGGCAATTGGGAGAACGAGTGCAACAAACCGTGTTTAGGCCGCCAAATGTATACTTCATGGCTTCCAAATCTGGGAAACTTACAACCGATCTCATGAAAACATGGCTGCAAGAAGTTTACTTCCCTAACACTGGATCTACAAGCGTCTTACTGCTGGACTCTTGGAGTGGACAATGTGAGCGAAGTGTTCGAGAAGCTACTCCAGAAGACAAGACAATAATATTAATGACGATTCCACAAGGCACCACCGGACTGATTCAACCGCTAGACGTATACGGATTTCGAATGTGGAAGAATTTTGTAAGGAGGTTTTCAGATATTGTAACTCTTTTCAATTACGATATTAACCTTCATTCGAGAGATAATATTTTAAAACTTCAATCTCTTACTCATAATCAGTTTTCTTCACCACGGTTTACTAACTTTATTAAATATTCGTGGTTCAAGAGTGGATATATATTCAGGAGACCTCCTGAATTTGAACATCCTGTAGAATTTTGTTTTGCACAGGACTCGGAACCACGATGCCACATATGTGGCGATATTGCCGTTATTACGTGTGCTTGGTGTAAGAAACAACTTTGTATGAAACATTTTTTCACGGAATACCATTATTGTCATAATTATGAGCCATAGAAGTTGAACTTTATTAAATAAAAGAAAAGTGGCATTAAAATACATAGAAGTAATAACCCCCGACCTATCCCGTCACTGCCATTGGAAGCCCGCTCATTATCAGACATAAAAGTTAGAAATTTGCAAAACTGTAGGAGGGAAATATATCATGTCATACATGGTTGAATTTGTAATAAAATTTCCTAAGTTTTTGTCCACATGACTAAACCGAAGTTTCGAAAAATTAGATAAAAAAATTTTTTTTTTAAATAATGCTTTTTTTCAAAATCTGTTTAGGGGATTTTATTATACTAAAAAAACCAAACAAAACGTACATTGAAAGTTTTCATCTATCTCGCTTCGTTTCGGAGATAGCTCGAAGGGGGTGAAAATTCAGGGGTCCATTTCACCTTCTTAAACCAAAATTGGGCCGCTATAAAAAAATAGGGGTCTCTTATTTTTCGATAAACTTTAAATTTACGAAGTTTCATCAAGATCGGAAGCAGCGGCCTCGAAACGTTTCCTTGTCAGACGTCATTTTTTGGTCAGTATAGGGTTTCAGACGTCAGTTGTAATATTAACGTCGCAGGGACGTCATATTTACGACGTACCTTGACGTCAAAATTCAACGTCTTTTTGGCGGAACTTTTCCGTCATGACGAACAAGACTTAGACAAATTTCCGTCTCCTGCACATATATAGACTTGAAAATTTATTTGTGAATAAATGGACAAAAATTGTAATTTGTTCAATTATTAAATTAATAAATTATTTCATTTAGTCTCCAGAGTATGTTGAGCAAGTTATAAACTATACTGTTTATTAAAAAGCACAGATTATTAAAGTAAATGAAAGACAATCAATTAATGTAGGATGGAATAAACATTCATATAATTATTTATTTATTTATTTACATTTATTTATTATTTATTTCTTGCATAGACGCAAATTGATATTAGTATCAATTTGCGTCTATGCAAGAATATTTATCAATAGATACAATCATAAATTTAGAAAAATGTTGAGAAAAGAATAATACAATTATAAAATCTTATTTTTTCAAGCTCTTCCTTATTGAAAAGTAATATACATTTATTCATCAAAATGTATATGAACAATAATACATAGTAATAATACTCTTAACCATAGGAGCGTGCAGCAGATGAGGACTCGAGGACACCGACCGATCAGCGAAGTTAAGCAGCGAAAAGTGCGGACACTAGCTGGATGGGTGACCGCTCATGATGAAAAGATATACAGTCGGCGCCTCGGATTCTGTCGCTGTTGACTTTTTTTAAATGTTATTTTTAAACGTACTAACCAATGATTAATCAATTCTCATGCTTTTATTAACGAGAGTAGACACTACCGTAGCTAATGAGGGCATGAGAATTAATTGTTCATTGGTTAGTACGTTTAAAAATAACATTTAAAAAAAGTCAGAATTAGAAAAAAATATATATCTCGCTTTGGGGGAAATATGGGGAACTGATTTTTTTTTATTTTATAGCTTAGGTACTAGCCCGCAATCCTAAGTAGATTTGAGAGCGGTGCGCGGCGGTTCACCATTAAGGCCCCCACAGACCAACGCGGAAAATTCGCAGTGCCTGCGAAAGTTCGCACCGCTTGCGATTCGCATCAGACTGTACCCACTGCGGTAAATGTACAAGTTCAGACCCGCGCGATTTCGTCCGCACTAGACTGCGGATTGTCTGCGAATATATCCGCGCGGAATCGTAGTTCGCAGCTGGACGCGTTTCTTCGCGGATTCGCAGTAGTTCCGCAGTGTATACAAATACGAAAATACCTAATTGAAATGGCAAAGATTATTGAATTGGTACGAAAGTATCCTATACTTTATGACCTTTCTGACGAAAATTATAAAAATACTCGGAAAAAGGATAAGATTTGGAATATAATAGGAGAAGAAATAGGCGACAATGGTAAGTACTTACTATTTATTGTATTTAACATGTCTTGTTTAGCTACACCTACCAACTAGAATTAAAAATAAATAATAACATACCAATATTACATTTAGTCTAGGCATTTGTAAATTCAATTGTTTTTATTGTAAAAAAAACATTCTTTTTCATAGACCTGAATTAAAAAAAGTGGCAAATTTGTCTCGTACGGAAAATGCTAGTCTTGCTGCTCTCCTTCGGTCATTGTCAAAATTTTGAAAAGCTTCTAGTTCAGGTTCTGCTTGGTCTAAGAGTTCGATAAATCCATCATCACAATTTTTTGTTCGTAAGAAATTATGTAAGATGCATGCAGTTTTTACAATTAGAATAGTAGTATCAACTTTTGTTTCCATTGGTTTAAAAAAAATACGCCATTTTTGTGCTAATATACCAAAGGCATTTTCTACCACTCTTCTCGCTCTACAGAGTCTTACGTTATAATTTTCCTTGAAAACATCCACTTTACTTTGCTTGTATGGAAAGGGCCTTAACAAATATGGTTTTAGTGCAAAAGCTTCGTCTCCAATTATGACATGAGGAGAAGGTTCATTTTGTCCTGGGAGATTTTTTGGCTCTGGCACATTCATTAAATTTTCTTTAAATCTTCTGCCCATGTTGGAAGCTTCAAAAATGCCACCATCACTATTTTTACCAAAACCGCCAATATCAACTGAAATAAATCTATAATCCGGCCCAACAATAGCCATTAATACTATTGAAAACTTGTTTAAATAGCACCAATAATTAGATCCAGTTTTGTCTGGACACTTGATAGTAACATGTTTGCCATCGATGCTACCGATACAATTCGGGAATTGCCATGTATTTCTAAAGCCTTCTTCAGATTTTGTCCATATTTCTGTTGTGGGTTCGGGTAGATATGTATGTTGCAAATGTCTACATAAAGCTGCACAAACTTCTCTAACTATGGCACTTACAGTCGAAAAACCAACTCTAAAACTATGGCCAATTGTATAAAATGTATCTCCGGTGGCCAGGTACCTAAAACAATATTTTTTTTAGGGGAAGAGGTTAAAAAAAAGTGGAAGAATCTGCGCGATACTTACGCCAAGTACATTAGAACTAACAAAACTAAAACGGGACAAGCGGCAACTAATACAAAAAAATGGATATGGGCAGATTACATGGAAGGATTCAAACCGTTTTTAAATTTCGCCAAAACTGAATCTAATGTCAGCGACATCTATTCACAAGAATGTACAGCAATGACAACTATGAAGCCCCCTGAAAGCGTAGAAATGTTCGAAACTTCCGAATCAGAACAAACGAATTGTAGCCAAAATTTACAAGAAATACAGTCAGATAATTCTCAAACGCCAAATGTAGATATCATTCAGGTTCAACCCTCAGTATTGATACCTACATCAAGTACTGCTTCTAAAGTTAGCCCTGCGCTTAAAACTTCAGTTATACCCAAAGCAAACAAAAAACGAAAATTTGAGTCATCGACTTCTGTGAAAGATATGATAACTTATTTTGACAGCAAAAAAAGAGTAACGTATGATGCAACTGACCAACTTCTTTTGGCTCACGCATGTACGATAAAAACTTTCTCTCCTAGAAGACAAATTGAGACCAAAATGAAGATTGCGCAGATTATCATGGAACAAGAACTGCTTCAATTGGAGGAAAGTTCTTCAAACAGTCATCAATCTAGACCTGAAAGTACGGATACTTATCCAAACATCTCTTCGGTCGAAAGTATTTCAGTTGCATCCCTAGGTTCTCCAAACGATGTTACATTCCCCAGACAATTCGAAACATCTGACTACAACACAACTTCCGAAAACAGCTATGCTACACTAACCAACCAAACGCATGCTATCAGATACCAACCCGGTTCAGAAAAATCATCAGCTTCTAACTACCTTAACTTATTTAATCCATATAATAAATAAATACATTTACTAAATACTTATGACTGTATTCTTTTATTAATAAAATGTTTTATTTTGCTATTCACATGACTATTTTTGTATTAAATTGATAATATTAAATAAATACCAAATTTTTTATGTCTTACCTTAATGTTATGGCTAATCGTTCTTCGGGCGAAATAGCTTCTCGATAATTTGTATCTGATTTTCGAATATCATTTGTTATAAGGTGTAAAAGTTCATCGAAACAATCTATTGTCATCCTAAAGTAAATATAAAATCGTTTCTCGTCTTTTCGTAATTGCGGCATTAATGTATGAAATTCCCCATATTGTAGTCTTTCTTGGTTAATATTGTGAACCCATTTTTTCTTCTCCCTAAGGTTAGACACATAATATGATCAACATACTTATTTTTAGGTAATAATAATAATAATAATTTTACCTTAAATTTTGCTCTTCCAGTGCAAGCAACACAAGTGCTTCTTCTTCATCCGATGATGTATACATATTTATGTATTATAGATAAGTACTTAAGTATTGTTTGTTTTCGTTTTTAGCAATAGCATTCAACCTTTTCGATACAGAAAACACGACGCGTATGATGCGATTATATTCGCTTCGGTGTGAAGTTCCCTACGGATTCCGCTGCGAATTTCGCTGCGAACTTTCCGTCGCGAATTCGCTGCGAATTTTCCGCGTTGGTCTGTGGGGGCCTTTACTTTTTCAACGAATACGTTTTACATTTTTGGAATATGCACGAAAAAACATGACATATATAATTAACCTGTAAGTAATTCCCTCATCACCAAATGAAATTTCAAAATTTCATATAATTTTCCACTGACCTTCTGAAGATGATTCCATTTTATTTGGTTGAAATTGGTTGAACTTTGACACTTTGGCACCAATCACAACACTCGTGTTCTTCCTTTCTCTTGTACATCAATTAGGCGCATCGGCCGCAGGTCATATTCCGACTGAAATTACAGCGTGATATCTTCCTGGAAGGGGGCCCTAATGGTGAATCTACATACTAGGACCCTCCCTCGAGCCAATCGAACATTGAAAAGTCCCGAGCTAGAAACTTTTTTTTTGTATTTTGGCCAGGTTTTCGGGATTTGGCCCCACTGTGCGTCGGCCCCACCGCCAGCATGTCGCCAAGCCAGTCGAATTCTTAAATTCGCACTCATAAACTCATCCATCACGTCTCCGCTATCAAACTACAACTGAGTCTCCCTCCGAAGAGACTCCACTTAGGGTGACTTCGCCGGTTTTCGACCAGTTTACGTTATGTAATATATGTATGTATATTATGAAAAATGCTGTTTTTCCCCATTCTCGACCACCCATTTCCTAATGGCGACCGGCAATGTTCCGGTTATCGACCGCCGGGCCGTTTGCCGGTTTTCGACATAAGATAAACAACACAAATAAAAATATGATCAAATTTCCTAAATTGTACCTAGGTACTTATTATAGTACTGAAATTAGTAACTTAAAAAGTCTGACTCTAAGCATTATGTATTTCTTATTAAATACTTAACCCTAAATAGTTTTATGAACATATGTAACAGTTGTAATCTTTTTCTGCTGCTTCTTCAAAAGTCATCCCAAAGAATTCTGTGCAGCGTAAATAAAACCATTTAGCGCAGCTGTCACAACCAATGTTTTTATCGTCTTCTTCGTCAGTATCGCTATGTAGTTCCTCTTCACATGCCGCACAACTTATTACCTCTTGATTCTGACCATTTTTCTACTGCTTTTTTCGTTGTGGTGGTGTGGTGTTTTGTATTTACAGTTTTTTCTTTCTTGCTTTTAAGCAATTAAGCATTTGTTCTTTCTTCCTTTCTTCTTTTTAAGTACTTTGTACTACTTTGTAAGTACTTCTTCAAAGAGTACTTTGTTCTACTCTTGAAGTAGAACCTCTTTTCTTTGTAGATCCATTATTTAGTTTTTGTACAGGCGGTATTTGTAAAATACCTAAATAACTACCTATAGAAGATATTTCATGCGGTCGAAACAAAACCCATTTTTCGTACGCGAAAAAACCTATATTATAGCCGGTTATATCTATAACCGGTGGTCGAAAACTAGATATGTGATACCCCATTTTTCGACCGCCCCGGTTACACTTAAGCGACCACTTAATATCAACTATTAAAAATGAAGTTTTACGTGTTTTTTCGTATTGTAAGGCTAGTAAAAGATAAACAGATGCCCCTAATGCAAAGAGAAATTGTCACTGTGATATTATTTTTAAACTACTTAGGGCCGGTTTTACCAACACGGTATAAACGCGGTATAGCGCTATACTGGGAATAGCCATAAGGCTTATTGCTGGTTATTCTCAGTATAGCGCTATACCGCGTTTATACCGTGTTGGTAAAACCGGCCCTTAGTATTTCCTTGAAGGCACTTCACTACGTTTCATACACTAATTGATGTGTAAACATCTATGCATGGCTCTGCGGTACGACCTTCCTGGGAAATTGAGCGTCAGACGTAAGTCATGTAGATGTGACTGCGTCAGTGTCTGTGTGGCGCTACTACGCATACTATTCGCGCAAGCTGGATTATCTCAACGGGAAAACATTTTAGAGAAAAATGTTTAATACAAAACTTTAAGGATTTTCCCTTGGCTACCCAGTGGTCGTATTGGATTTAACCTTGACCGTGACCTTTAAGGTCAAATGCCTTTCTAAACCGTTCATCCGATTGCGATGAAAATTTGGGGAACAGTTGGATGCATATCCGCGAAGGTTTCTGAGTTAGTAAATCTTATACAGGGTGTTCAAAAAGTACCGGTACTGATGATTATTATGCCTTCCTAAACCGTTCATCCGATTGCGATGAAAATTTGGGGAACAGTTGGATGCATATCCGCGAAGGTTTCTGAGTTAGTAAATCTTATACAGGGTGTTCAAAAAGTACCGGTACTGATGATTATTATGCCTTCCTAAACCGTTCATCCGATTGCGATGAAAATTTGGGGAACAGTTGGATGCATATCCGCGAAGGTTTCTGAGTTAGTAAATCTTATACAGGGTGTTCAAAAAGTCGAACTATACTTGACCTAAATTAGACCTCCGCTGACATTTATTGTCACCTTTACCTACCTACCTACCTTATCTATTGTTACCTTTATGGTAACATGAAAAAATGGTCAAGGACACATTTGAACGTGAAAAAAAATTAATTTGACCTTGATATAACCTTGAAGGTCATGGTCAAGGTCAAATCCAATATGACCATTGCGTAGCCCGGGAAAAATACTAACAGTTTTGTATTAAAAATGTATTTAAACAATGGTGGACGGACAAAATCAATCCTGCTGCTAGTAAGTTATAAATCTAATATAATAATAAATATTTTATTATAGAAAAAATTTAACTTCTTTATGTCGAACTACGACGTCATATTCCCCAATTAAACTCGGACCGCAGATAATTGTAAGATGTTTACACATCCTCCGCGTGAGTACAACGGCACTCACGCCTTTTTTTTTTATATTCGTAGTCGCTGCTTTTTTTAAAACAAAAAAACCCGCCTCGTCGGCCGGCTTCAATTCACGTCGGGGTCACCAATGTGTGGGTCTCATACTACACTCTCGATCTCTACGCGCGAAGATCGAATCCCAGTGGGAATGAAATCACTCACGAACAATACAGAATAACTCTTTATTGCCTTCGTGAAAGCAGGGAAAGGAAAAAAAGGCGGAAACCGACCGCGGCCGTGTCGAACAGTCCGTCGTCAAGAACTCGAATCACAGAATAGCTGAATGACAAAAGGAAGAAAAGAAGGCGTAACAAGCGCCTAACGCGATCGGTGCACCTCCTCTAGAGTCGGCCCTGGAAGGCAGCACAGGCCTGCCACAAGTGTAGTTGAATGGTGGATTTATGCAGTGGCGTAGTAAAAAATATTAAAAATGCGCTAATATTCTTATTTTCTTTAATTTTCTTTAAATCTGGTCGAAAACAGGATGCGGTCGGCTAACCAGCGAAGTCACCCTATATGGAGTAGAAACTCCACTATTGAAAGTAAATGTTCCTATGTAAAGGGAGCAGATACTCCTATTTTTACTGGCTGCGCGCTGCACGGGCGTCACAGACAGGTCTCGACTTGTCAAATTACTTGGAGAACGTTTTCACGCAGTTGTGTGTGCAGTCATAATTATTGTCATGTACGTTTGATCATGAGTGATAGCGAAAAGGATCAAATTTAATTAATTTCTAAATAATACATTTTTACAATATTATTAAAATAATTAACTATTAAATCTATTACATTTAAAATATATAAATATATTTTAAAATTTAATTTAAATTATAATTTTTAATTTTTACGCTTATCCCTAAACATTTTTATATAAATAATTTTAAAATGTATTCAATTTTAATTAAAATTTTTATTTATGTATAAATTGAATTTATTTCCAAAAAATTAGGAAAAAATCATTATATTTCATAATAAATTATTTTAAAAAATAATTTAACATTTAAATTTATAATTTATTAACTTTTTTTCGAGATTATAAATTATTTATTTTTTTAATAAACCCTAATACAAAAGGTAAAAAAAATTTACTTAAAAATTCTTCTTTTTAAACTATTTCAAATTATCCTTGCAGTAAAAAATTTACATTAATTGATTTAATGTTTTTTTTTATTTTTAAATTTAAATGTGTTGAACATCAAAAAATAAACGGTTATTAATTTATTTAATAACTATTAATGTAGAGTGGCGGGGCTAATTGATCTAAATGCCAAAAACATTTTTCCCAGGAAAATAAGAAAAACTGCCAATCAGTAAAACCAAACTGACATTTGACCCTTTTGACGGCTTATACAACGAAAAGAAAAGCGCATTGACACTTAAATCATATAGTTCTGTATTGGCCTTGGCGCATACATTTTGTAGAAAAAATCCGAAATCATGGAATTTTGGCACTTAGATCAATTAGCCCCGCCACTCCACATTTGTACTAATGATTAATTAAATTAATGATTTTAATTATAATTAGATATTTATAAATATAATAATTATTTAATAATATTTATTTAATAATAAATTATTAAAATTAATTAATTTTATATATAAATATAAATATATATAGGATTGTTCCGTCTTTGCGCGACGGACTACGCACCAAATTAATCTTGCGTAATGGGTTTAGTGGGATTAATAAATTACATCATTTTACAAAAAAGCGAAACAACGCACTTTATTTGCGAGCTGTTCGAACTTAGCCATCACTTTTCCGCTATCAAACTAAAACTGAGTCTCCCTCCGAGAAGACTCCACTTATCCTCCACTCCTCCACTTAGACTCCACTGGAGTAGAAACTCCAGATTGTTAAGCACAAACTCATTCTTATTTATACGAAAACTGAGTTTATACTCACTTAAAATTGTATATAAGAGTACCTACTCTTATCACCATGAGTACCATGAGCACCATGAGTAGGTACTCTTATATACAATTTCAAGTGAGTATAAACTCAGTTTTCGTATGAATAAGAATGAGTTTGTGCTTAACAGTCTGGAGTTTCTACGCCACATAAGTGGAGTCTCCTTGGAGGGAGACTCAGTTTTAGTTTGATAGCGGAAAAGTGATGGCTAAGTTCGAACAGCTCGCAAATAAAGTGCATTGTTTTGCTTTTTCGTAAAATGATGTAATTTATTAATCCCACTAAACCCATTACGCAAGATTAATTTGGGGCGTAGTCCGTCACGCAAAGACGGAACAATCCTATATATATTTATATTTATATATAAAATTAATTAATTTAAATAATTTATTATTAAATATATATTATTTAATAATTATTCTAATTATATTTAAAATCATTAATTTAATTAATCATTAGTAGGAATAATTATTTAATAATTATTAAATAAATAAGTTTATTTTTTAATGTTAAAACATTTAAATTAAAAAATTTGTAAAAAAACGTTAAATTAATTAATGTATATATTTTTTAACTGTAGAGGATAATTTGAAATAATTTAAAAATAAAATAATTTAAGTCATTTTTTTACCTTGTCAGGGGTATTAAAAAAAAATAAATAATTTATAATCTCGAAAAAAAAGAATAAATTATTAATTTAAATGGTAAATTATTAAATTATTAAATGGTAAATTATTTTTTAAAAATAATTTATTAGTTATGAAATATATAACGATTTTTTTATATCTAGTTTTTTAAATTAAATTAAATTTATATATATATAACATTTTTAATTAGCATTGAATAAATTTTTTAATTATTTATATACTTAAACATTTTTAGGGATAAGCTTAAACATTAAAAATTATAATTTAAATTAAATTTTTTAATATATTTATGTATTTAAAATTTAATAGATTTAATAATTATTAATTTTAATAATATTGTAATAATTTATTATTATTATTTAAAAATTAATGAAATTTGATCCTTTTCGCTATCATATGATCAAACGCACTGGACAATTATGACTGCACACACAACTGCGTGAAAACGTTCTCCAAGTAATTTGACAAGTCGAGACCTGTCTGACGCTCTTGCAGCGCGCAGCCAGTAAATAGGAGTATCTACTTCCTTTATATAGGAGCACCTCTCCTAGCTGCGATACATTTTATTCATATGGATTGAAGTATAAACTCCTACTTTTTATGCTCATACTCTTGAGTATATGCTCAGAAAACAAACTCAACTTTATTCATATCACATTCAATATCAAGTGACATCAATACATGATTTTCTGATACGATCGTTTTTTTAATATCTTTAACGAAAGACCAACTATCTTTTATTGTTAAATCTGTTTTTTTTAAACAAATTTATCCTAAAAACCAGTTAATAAAGAAGCTAATTTATAAGTAGAAAATCCAGTAGATGAAACAACTGTACGCCATGATAGATCTTTTTTATGTATCTTAGGAAGACCATAGGCTCTAGCAACAACCGCATTATTACTTTTCGCAACACTACTTTGACTTTTTATAATAAAATTTAATTGTTCCCAAGATTTAATAATATAGGGTCATTTCATACCAAATCGGACACTTTTTGGAGTAACATTTCGGATTTTGCTCAAATTTGGATATATTGTAGTCTTTATCTATGTTTATGCGTATCTCGAAGGATTTTTCAAAATTTTTTAAATTGTTGATTTTACAGCCACTTGAAAAATAACGCTGCTTTTTCTTCATTAAATTATAACTGTCAAACCGGTTGTCGGCTGAGAACAATCTTTTGGGTACTAAAACTGACAGAGTTGAAAAATCAGAGAAAAATTGCATCGATAAAAAAAAAAATTTTTTAATAATTTTATTTACACTTGATTTAAACAAATGTCGTATTTTCATAGCTGGCCACTTTTTAAAATTTTGAAAAAAGCAAGCATATACTCTCAAACCTCTCTTTCACGACAAACAAACAAAAATAACGACACTTTAAAATTGACGACACAACAATTAATTGAAGTTGACGCCGCGTCGGCCTCGCCACGTCGGCCCTGCTGGCTGCGTGTCACCAAGCCAGTCGAACCCACCGGTACTAATGCTACGTATACCTCTTGCTTGCCTGTATGCGTATTATTACTGCAATTTATGGCATCGAATTTCAACAATTATCTAAAACTACACCGTTGAATAGTAATTAACTAAATTACTTCGTTATAAATCAATTTTAACGGAAGGGTAAGGAGCTCCTCTTCGCCAATGACATTGCTCAATGGAAACCTCGAGAAAAAAGGTGGTGAGTTTTCTTCCATCGGGAGAGGAAGGGATAATTGGAAGGAAATGGATTCATTGGATTGAATTCTTGAACTGATCTGCCATATGAAAAAGTGAAACGTTAACTACAAGAACCTATTAATTGAATTGTTGAAATAATGTATTCATTCATAATTTTGACTTTTTGGGATTTTTTACTATAAGAATACGTTTTTGCCAATAAATGCGATATTGTTTCAGACGGAAGAAAGGCATAAAAACTTCGTGTTCCTTTAAGGAGTTTGGGGAGTAAAGTCAAAATGATGAAAAAAATCTGAAAAAATTATCAAATAGTTATGGAATTATTCTAATGACTGCAATTTTTCAGATTTTTCATGTGTACTGTTTTCGAAAAAAAAAGAAATAATTTCATTTCTTTTCTAACTTCATCTGAACTTCATGCTACATAAAATACTTTACCAATGCTAAAATTATTCAACATTTATTTAAAATATACTAAAATGTATTATTTCATCAAACTTTGATTAACTATTTTTCAAATAATGACAGTGCAATATACTTACAGTTCTGCAATGCAGGGTCGATGAAAACAATTATTTGCGGTCCGAGTTTAATTGGGGAATATGACGTCGTAGTTCGACATAAAGAAGTTTAATTTTTTCTATAATAAAATATTTATTATTATTATATTACATTTATAACTTACTAGCAGCCCGTCCCGGCTTCGCACGGGTAGATTGTGGATTGATTTTGTCCGTCCACCATTGTTTAAATACATTTTTAATACAAAACTTTTAGTATTTTTTCCGAGCTACGCAATGGTCATATTGGATTTGACCTTGACCATGACTTTCAAGGTTATATCAAGGTCAAATTAATTTTTTTTCACGTTCAAATGTGTCCTTGACCATTTTTTTCATGTTACCTTTCAATAAAGCGGAGGTCAAATTTAGGTCAAGTATAGTTCGACTTTTTGAACACCCTGTATAAGATTTACTAACTCAGAAACCTTCGCGGGCATGCGTCCAACCATTTCCCAACTTTTCATCGCAATCGGATGAATGGTTTAGGAAGGCATAATAATCATCAGTACCGGTACTTTTTAAACACCCTGTATAAGATTTACTAACTCAGAAACCTTCGCGGGCATGCGTCCAACCATTCCCCAAAGTTTCATCGCAATCGGATGAACGGTTTAGGAAGGCATTTGATATGTCCTTAAAGGTCACGGTCAAGGTCAAATCAAAATACGACCACTGGGTAGCCACGGAAAAATCCTTAAAGTTTTGTATTAAACATTTTTCTCTAAAATGTTTTCCCGTTGAGATAATCCAGCTTGCGCGAATAATATGCGCAGTAGCGCCACACACACACTGACGCAGTCACATGTACACGGCTTACGTCTGACGCTCGATTTCCCAGGAAGGTCCCACCGTAGAGCCATAGCATAGATGTTTGTTTATGATAGATCAATAAAGTAATAGGGAAAATGTCATTTGTAGAGGAAAACGAATTTCTTGAGAAATGTGGCAACGTTGCAAACGCTAGACTTACCTTTCCAACGTTTCGTTCTCTTAGAGCCAGTTTTACCAACACGGTATAAACGCGGTATAGCGCTACACTGAGAATAACCAGCAAGCCGTATGGTTATTCTCAGTATAGCGCTATTCCGCGTTTATACCTGTTGGTAAAACCGGCCCTTAGTAGCAGAACGTACGAGCCGGGAACGCGGTGGATGGCGGTCGCGCGGATGTTAATTTATTATAGGAATATATCTATGGCAGACACAACGCACTGGCATCCGCGTAACCGTGCGGATGAGCGGACGCCGGCATCGGACGCGGCGAACGCGGAGACCGCGCAGACACTTTCATAGTGACCAACCATCCGCGGCGGTTTCCGCAAGAGCAATCCGCGCTTCCCCGCGGCACCGCTTCACCGCCATCCGCCGCGGTTCCCGCTCTTACTTTTACTTGATTCACTGTTTTCGACATCGTGTTCGTCTCGCCGCCTTTCTTAACCTCACAATCTTAGCCTCGAAACTGCCGTTGTTTTCCTGCGCGAACTGTTGTTTATATACCGCCGTAGAGCTATCCTAATTTATACTTTTTCTATTCACTTCCCCCTTTCCCTCACGCACTTACAATCCTTTTGATATGTAAACATCTATGCTATGGCTCTACGGTGGGACCTTCCTGGGAGATCGAGCGTCAGACGTAAGCCGTGTACATGTGACTGCGTCAGCGTGTGTGGCGCTACTGCGCATACTATTCGCGCAAGCTGGATTATCTCAACGGGAAAACATTTGAGAGAAAAATGTTTAACACAAAACTTTAAGGATTTTCCCGTGGCTACCCAGTGGCCGTATTGGATTTGACCTTGACCGTGACCTTTAAGGTAATATCAAATGCCTTCCTAAACCGTTCATCCGATTGCGATGAAACTTTGGGGAATGGTTGGACGCATGCCCGTGAAGGTTTCTGAGTTAGTAAATCTTATACAGGGTGTTCAAAAAGTACCGGTACGGATGATTATTATGCCTTCCTAAACCGTTCATCCGATTGCGACGAAAATTTGGGGAACAGTTGGACGCATATCCGCGAAGGTTTGAGTTAGTAAATTGTATACAGGGTGTTCAAAAAGTACTGGTAGGGATGATTATTATGCCTTCCTAAACCGTTCATCCGATTGCGATGAAACTTTGGGGGAATGGTTGGACGCATGCCCGCGAAGGTTTCTGAGTTAGTAAATCTTATACAGGGTGTTCAAAAAGTACCGGTACGGATGATTATTATGCCTTCCTAAACCGTTCATCCGATTGCGATGAAACTTTGGGGAAAGGTTGGACGCATGCCCGCGAAGGTTTCTGAGTTAGTAAATCTTATAAAAGGTGTTCAAAAAGTACCGGTACTGATGATTATTATGCCTTCCTAAACCGTTCATCCGATTGCGATGAAAAGTTGGGAAATGGTTGGACGCATGCCCGCGAAGGTTTCTGAGTTAGTAAATCTTATACAGGGTGTTCAAAAAGTACCGGTACGGATGATTATTATGCCTTTCTAAACCGTTCATCCGATTGCGATGAAAATTTGGGGAACAGTTGGACGCATATCCGCGAAGGTTTCTGAGTTAGTAAATCTTATACAGGGTGTTCAAAAAGTACCGGTACGGATGATTATTATGCCTTTCTAAACCGTTCATCCGATTGCGATGAAAATTTGGGGAACAGTTCTACGCATATCCGCGAAGGTTTCTGAGTTAGTAAATCTTATACAGGGTGTTCAAAAAGTCTATCTATACTTGACCTAAATTTGACCTCCGCTGACAATAAAGGTAACATGAAAAAAATGGTGAAAAATGGTGATGGTGGGTAACGTGAAAAAAAATTAATTTGACCTTGATATAACCTTGAAGGTCATGGTCAAGGTCAAATCCAATATGACCATTGCGTAGCCCGGGAAAAATACTAAAAGTTTTGTATTAAAAATGTATTTAAACAATGGTGGACGGACAAAATCAATCCACAATCTACCCGTGCGAAGCCGGGACGGGCTGCTAGTAAGTTATAAATCTAATATAATAATAATAAATATTTTATTATAGAAACAATTAAACTTCTTTATGTCGAACTACGACGTCATATTCCCCAATTAAACTCGGACCGCAGATAATTGTAAGATGTTTACACATCCTCCGTGAGTACAACGGCACTCACACCTTTTTTTTATTATTTTAAACATTGAATAACTCACCCAACTCAACTTTCCGTTTCACAATTTTCCACTAAGTTCCTAGTCAGTACAGCTGCAATAGCGCGGATTTCATTTGCTGTTTTCAACGCAGCAATTTTTTTAGATCTATATTCTATTTGCTCTGATAGTCTTTTTCCAAAAAATCTCGATCTTCTTCTCATAATACTTTTGAAGGGCGTCGTTTTGGATTTACGTGCTGTCCACAAGTTTTTTGGTAAGGGTTAGACATTTTTCATACGTGCTGTTTTTGTTGTGAATTTTTTCTTTTGTGGTGTAGGTTTAGTCGAAGGGGTGTGTGGTTTATATATTTTCTGCAGTTTTCAACTCATCTTGCATTGAAGCGCCAAGTGGCTAAAATAAGTTTTTTTTTTAAGTTTCTGGCTTAAAATTGTTTGGTGTGTAGGTAGTAATAACTAAAATCATGCATACAGGTCGTTTCTAGAATTACCACTTGCCTGCATCTGTGCGTAATTTATATCTGTTGGCCAATTTTGGCATGTGATGGAGTCTAACAGAGTACACTTTGTCTGCTGGGTATGACTTCGTACTTCAGTTTATTGTGCAGGTTGTCATGAGAGGGGTTCGATCGCCCAAGCCAAAAATGATCTAAAATATTTTATTTACATAGGCAGGTAGGTACATAGTTGAGAGTGGGTAGGGGGCCCTCGCATTGCACTCGGCGAGGTGTCTCGAGTCCCACACTGCCCGGGCATTGCCAGCCTGGGCGTGCGTAAAAAGCATTCCCTCTCCTTAAAAAAAAAAAAAAAGGTACATAGTTGAGAAGGAAGAAACGACAAAATGGAGATATTGTCGAAAAACCGAAACAAGTGCGAAAAAATCGCAGTTCTTCGACCATCACTCAGTTAGCACAGGGTTCTCAGGGTTGCTAATTTGGATTTATACTACCAGTACAGGTCCAAAACACATAAGCAAGAAACCGCTAATGCTCCATTTAATGTAGGTTCATGCCCTTTTTGTGTAAAGTTTGACTGGCTTGTAAGTAAAGTTTGTATAAGGTTTAGACGTGAATATAATGAATCTATTTCAGATCTGATAAAGATAGTGGATGCTAGCTTGAATTAAATCAATGGTAAATAATGTAATAGACACCATTCACAAATTAAAATGCTGATAATGCTTATGCATAATTTTAAGACTGATAACAACCATAGGAGTTCTTGAGGTTTGCATTCTTTCATGTAAAACTTTTCTAAGATTTTCTCGATATATTACGCTATTATGCTCATTTCACACTTTTCTCTATTTCTTACGATCTTCATACCTAAGAAATTGTGTGGCACACCAAGATCTTTCATTTTAAATACCTTACTCAATTTCATTTTTATTTCTTCTAGTTTTTCTGGATTATTACCAGCAATTAACATGTCATCTACATAAAGAATACCTAAGTAAAACAAATTTTCCGTTTTTCTTCCAAGTAAATAAACATGGCTCGTTTAAATCGTTTTCTAAACCTAATTTTAATGCTTCTTTAGAAAATCCTTTTATTCCATCTTTTAGGGCTAATTTTTAATCCATATGTGACCTGGTCTAAGAAAAGGGGGCTTAGGTATCAAGAAGCCATTTGTACTTTTTTTTACCGATTCCTAACTTGCTTAAAAGTTCTAAAAATGCAAAGAAAGGAGTACAATTTAGAAAAAACAGAATTTATTGAAAATATTGTATATCATAAATACATACGACAAAAAAATGTATTACACACAAAAAAACAGTAAAAAACATAAATCAAGTAGTTTTGTACCCGTCTTCGTCGTCGCCTTTTATGAAACCTTTTCAAAAATCTCATCCGCCATATTGGATCCGCCATATTGAATTTTTGAAATCTGACTTCAGATTCGTGATCAGCGACCCAAAAAACCCTCAGAGAAGCCACAACAACTAACGATACTAACGAGAACCTGACAAACCGGAGTTGTTTATCTTCAACGGCTGCTTTCTCAGAAACTTGTTTTAATTACACACCACTTTGCCTTTTACCGCCTCATATATTGCTTTCTTCAGTTTGTAAATTTTTATCTTTTTAGTTATTTCATCACAATCTAATCCTTCTGGAATTTCCATAAAAATTTGTTCCTCTAAAATGCCATTTAAGAATGCGGTCTTGACATGAATTTGGCATGCTTCTAAATTATAGTTATTTATAATTAATTGCCAAAACAGATCCTACAACTAGAAGTCTTGATACTGGTGCATACGTTTCTCTGAGTTCATATTCCTTTTTATCTTTGAAACCTCAAATGACAAATCTTGACGAAAATAGGATTTCCATTTACCCCAGTTTTTCTTTTAAAAACCCATTTAGAATCTATTATATTTGCTCTTTCACCATCTTTGTTTATTGTTGGTTCATCTACAATACTCCATACTTCATATTCTTCCATGGATTTTAATTCATCTCTAATAGGCATGTTCGGTAACTTACAAGGAAACGTTTCGAGGCCGCCGCTTCCGATCTTGATGAAACTTCGTAAATTTAAAGTTTATCGAAAAATAAGAGACCCCTATTTTTTTATAGCGGCCCAATTTTGGTTTAAGGGGGTGAAATGGACCCCTGAATTTTCACCCCCTTCGAGCTATCTCCGAAACGAAGCGAGATAGATGAAAACTTTCAATGTACGTTTTGTTTGGTTTTTTTAGTATAATAAAATCCCAGACAGATAAACAGATTTTGAAAAAAAGCATTATTTTTCAAAAAAAAAAATTTTTTTATCTAATTTTTCGAAATTTCGGTTTAGTCATGTGGACAAAAATTTAGGAAATTTTATTACAAATTCAACCATGTATGACATGATATATTTCCCTCCTACAGTTTTGCAAATTCCTAACAAAAGTTAAAATTTGTAACATAAAAATGTCTGATAATGAGCGGGCTACCAATGGCAGTGACGGGATAGGTCGGGGGTTATTACTTCTATGTATTTTAATACCACTTTTCTTTTATTTAATAAAGTTCAACTTCTATGGCTCATAATTATGACAATAATGGTATTCCGTGAAAAAATGTTTTATATAAAGTTGTTTCTTACACCAAGCACACGTAATAACGGCAATATCGCCACATATGTGGCATCGTGGTTCCGAGTCCTGTGCAAAACAAAATTCTACAGGATGTTCAAATTCAGGAGGTCTCCTGAATATATATCCACTCTTGAACCACGAATATTTAATAAAGTTAGTAAACCGTGGTAAAGAAAACTGATTATGAGTAAGAGATTGAAGTTTTAAAATATTATCTCTCGAATGAAGGTTAATATCGTAATTGAAAAGAGTTACAATATCTGAAAACCTCCTTACAAAATTCTTCCACATTCGAAAGCCGTATACGTCTAGCGGAATATTATCAAAATAAAATGGACAAAAATTGTTCAGAAATCTTATTAATAAATCCGACCGTTAATTTATTTATATTATTTTCTGTTTGTGTGTAAGTAACTAATAATTCACTCACAGGTTAGATAAAATTGTCTGAATTTTTATAGTTTTTTGTTGGAATCATTTTTTTCTTTACTTTTCTTCGCGTACTGTTTCCTCCAGTACTCCTCACATTCTTGCAGCTCTCGTTCTACTTCGGCCATGGATGGTCCTGTTGTGCGGAATGTCAGATCCAGCGATTTCCCGGGAGACGGCAATGGTATGTGCCCATTTTTAAGATCCTCCACGATCTTCTCAAAAGTCGGTAACTCGTTTGAACCCATCACTTGAATGATAGACGCAGCCAATGAAACTGAAGCTCTTTGCTTCTCGGCCCTGTATATATACTCCTCGAAAATGCCGTAAACAACATTCCTGTTATTTGTAGGGTTGCCTTATATGGCCCCGGTGATGCGAAAGAGGGAGTTTAGTTCTTTGGACAAGCTTTATTATTAGTTGGCTCTGTGCCCATGTAAAATATTTTCGTACGCGCTCTCGAGTTTCGTACGCGGACTCCGAGGATGATGGCCCCTTTTTGGGAAGTCGGACCTCCCACCCTCTCCAGTCTGTTTCGTTCTTGTGAGGCGACTTCATTATATATAAGGAAGCGAAAGAGAAAGCTTTTTAGTCTGAATAT
Organism: Xiphydria camelus; assembly: GCA_963678675.1. Lineage (NCBI taxonomy): Eukaryota > Metazoa > Arthropoda > Insecta > Hymenoptera > Xiphydriidae > Xiphydria > Xiphydria camelus. The sequence continues at coordinate 15,486,989 of OY783192.1, read as the reverse complement.
TCAGTTTCTATGGTGCACAGCAGTTCATATTATTATTATGGCAATTATAAATCCGATCAATGTGTTAACTTTATTGGTGGCCGTTTTCAGTGTACCAAATGGAAGAGAAACTCCAATGAATAGTGCAGAAGTGCAATTGAAAGATTTATTACAAAATATTATTATACGTAGCATGGAGGATTCATCATTTCGAGTCGAACATGAAAATAAATTGGAATTGGAAGATTCAATCGAGGATAGTGAAATGCACGCTGTTAATACTGACTGGCTGGAATCGGATGTCGAGGATGTTCCTCACGTAGAAACCTCTATACCTCCAGAACCATATCCCTGTACACCCGATGAAGAAGCGGTTAGCTTTGAATATAAACAAAGTGCCATAGATTACTGGAACAGTGGGAAGAAAAGACGTCGAACCGTAGCAGCAGTTCAACATCAGTTTAAAAAAGTGAAACCTGATAGACAATTACGAAGATGGGCTGCGCAAGTAGGACAGGGGGGTACTCAAAATGATAAATTAATACGCATAGCGAAATATACTTTTGATAAATTTGTAGAAGCTAGTAGATCGAAAATAATAGTACATGATGTAGACCTTAAACGATGGGCTTTACAAGCAAAAGAAGTAGAGAATCTTCCAACCTTCAAAGCAAGACAAACATGGTTGAGGTCATTCAAGAAAGCATATAGAATTGTCTCTCGAAAGATCACAAAGTTTGTAACGAGAAAAAACGTTGAGAGTGAGGAATGTTTGAAAGTACGAAGCCATGCCTTCGTAGAACAAGTGAAGCCACTCATTACACAATATGGACCACAAAATGTATTTAACTCTGATCAGAGTGGATTTAATTTAGAAATACATTCTGGCCGAACTTTAGCTACATCGGGGCAAAAAAAATTGAAGCTGTGGTACAATCAATATCTTCTACAACCCACAGCTATACTATACAACCCACCATATCTGCTGATGGAAAACTACTGTCGCCTCTTTATGTGGTATTAAAAGAGGCTAGTGGGCAATTGGGAGAACTTCATGGCTTCCAAATCTGGGAAACTTACAACCGATCTCATGAAAACATGGCTGCAAGAAGTTTACTTCCCTAACACTGGATCTACAAGCGTCTTACTGCTGGACTCTTGGAGTGGACAATGTGAGCGAAGTGTTCGAGAAGCTACACCAGAAGACAAGACAATAATATTAATGACGATTCCACAAGGCACCACCGGACTGATTCAACCGCTAGACGTATACGGATTTCGAATGTGGAAGAATTTTGTAAGGAGGTTTTCAGATATTGTAACTCTTTTCAATTACGATATTAACCTTCATTCGAGAGATAATATTTTAAAACTTCAATCTCTTACTCATAATCAGTTTTCTTCACCACGGTTTACTAACTTTATTAAATATTCGTGGTTCAAGAGTGGATATATATTCAGGAGACCTCCTGAATTTGAACATCCTGTAGAATTTTGTTTTGCACAGGACTCGGAACCACGATGCCACATATGTGGCGATATTGCCGTTATTACGTGTGCTTGGTGTAAGAAACAACTTTGTATAAAACATTTTTTCACGGAATACCATTATTGTCATAATTATGAGCCATAGAAGTTGAACTTTATTAAATAAAAGAAAAGTGGCATTAAAATACATAGAAGTAATAACCCCCGACCTATCCCGTCACTGCCATTGGTAGCCCGCTCATTATCAGACATAAAAGTTAGAAATTTGCAAAACTGTAGGAGGGAAATATATCATGTCATACATGGTTGAATTTGTAATAAAATTTCCTAAGTTTTTGTCCACATGACTAAACCGAAATTTCGAAAAATTAGATAAAAAAATTTTTTTTTTGAAAAATAATGCTTTTTTTCAAAATCTGTTTAGGGGATTTTATTATACTAAAAAAACCAAACAAAACGTACATTGAAAGTTTTCATCTATCTCGCTTCGTTTTGGAGATAGCTCGAAGGGGGTGAAAATTCAGGGGTCCATTTCACCCCCTTAAACCAAAATTGGGCCGCTATAAAAAAATAGGGGTCTTATTTTTCGATAAACTTTAAATTTACGAAGTTTCATCAAGATCGGAAGCGGCGGCCTCGAAACGTTTCCTTGTAAGTGGTGAATGTGACAGACGCTCCGTATAGTTTAATAATCGTTTGTTTTTTTTCGATAATCAAGATATTGAACGGATGCAGTGCTGTGTTTCTCTGGTTGCCTGTGCATAAAGAGCAGGAAAGGAGACGGCAGTATCTCAGAAGAATTACCATCAGATAAGTTTAATTGCCATCTGACAACTTTAACCTCACTTTCGATGGAAGGACAATTATCTTTGTGATTATTCTATTTTTTGTTTCAGCGTCATGCGAGCACGAGACAAATTGATGACTTTTCTTCTCTGTCACAATCAAAGCCGTGGGAGAAAAATAGGAGATGCAATGGAATTGGTCACATCAATCAAGTAATTACTTTATCATTATTTTTTCTCTATCGATATATTTCCTTTTTCGCACTATTACACACAACACAAACACAAGTCCCAATTTACACACCGACCTGTCAAACCTGAAGTGTACATGTACCTCACTTCTATTTCATCTGTTCTTCATCTCCGTTGTAACGACAGTCAATGAGGAATCATTGATACCGATTAGGGTTCGAGGGTTATTCCTTATTCTTTCTAGCACAGAGCATCGATATTTTACTACACCTGTTTTCTTCTGGGACTTCCTAAAATAATGATAAAAACCCCATATATTGTTATTTACCATTTGTTACAGATCGTATGCAAACCAGAGGGGGTTTCTTTCGAACGAAGGAAAATCGTTACATTTTTCTGCCACAGTTAGGGCCGGTTGTATAAACGCGGTGAACTGTGACACAAAATATACCAAAACGATGCTCGATCTACAGTTCAAGCCGAACTACAGTTCACCGCGTTTATACAACCGGCCCTTAAAGTCGTGGCAGAAAAATAAGTAATACAATGTTATTGGATTACAATAATGGAGTAACTACTTTATTATTTTTTCTTTATCGATACATTTCCTCTTTTGTATTATACTATCACAAGTTCCAATTTATATGCCAACCTGTCAAACGTGAAGTGTACGTGTAACTCATTTCTATTTCATCTCTTCTTCGCCTCTGGTATAACGATGGAAATTACAAAATATCATCATTTTCACTCCACATTTACATTTACATTTACATTTACATTTACAAAGCACGTTTTTGAAAGTAACTTTTCTGTAACATTTCTGCGATATTTTACAATATTCGTGAACACTACCGTATATGTTAGAAATCTATATTTCTCAATAAATTCGTGAATGTTGCAAAACATCATAGAAACGTTTCGGAATCATTACGTCGAAAGATCTCGATAACATTGTAGTTGTCAGGGCTGAATTATATGGGGTTTTTATAATTATCGTAGGTCCCAGAAGAATACAGGTGCAGCAAAATATCGATGCTGTACTAGAAATTTATTTACGAGTAAGGGCGAAATTTCAGCGGTGCATGCAAAAGTATTTCTTAACACTGTTCCAACGTCTCGAATAACAACAACAACATATATGTAACAACATATACCGAATGTCCTCTGGCAAAAACTCCTGATTTTGAATTTCTCTGACATTTGGCTGGAAGTGGTTGGCTCGGTGCTTTAAGCGATGCGGAGTTCGGAAGAGTGCACTGCGGTCTTACGAGCTGAGCGAAAAGTGTTAGTCTGATCTCCCGGTAGCTGTCAATTCGGGAGATCGAAATCGTTAACTTGTAAATAAAAAGGAGTGAGTGCCGTTGTACTCACGGAGGATGTGTAAACATCTTACAATTATCTGCGGTCCGAGTTTAATTGGGGAATATGACGTCCACCATTGTTTAAATACATTTTTAATACAAAACTTAGTATTTTTCCCGGGCTACGCAATGGTCATATTGGATTTGACCTTGACCATGACCATTAAGGTTATATCAAGGTTATATTAATTTTTTTTCACGTTCAAATGTGTCCTTGACCATTTTTTTCATGTTACCTTTATTGTCAGCGGAGGTCAAATTTAGGTCAAGTATAGTTCGACTTTTTGAACACCCTGTATAAGATTTACTAACTCAGAAACCTCCGCGGATATGCGTCCAAATGTTCCCCAAATTTTCATCGCAATCGGATGAACGGTTTAGGAAGGCATAATAATCATCCGTACCGGTACTTTTTGAACACCCTGTATAAGATTTAATAACTCGGAAACCTTCGCGGGCATGCGTCCAACTATTCCCCAAAGTTTCATCGCAATCGGATGAACGGTTTAGGAAGGCATTTTGTACGGGGAAAGAGTGAACTGCCGTGATTACTACGTTTAACAAATATTAGGTTTTATTCAAACTAAAATCAGGGCACTAAAAACGGATTATCATAACGGATTAATGCGAGAAACTGAAATTCGTGGCGAAGATCGAAGTATATGCACGCGAGACTATCGTTACAATGACGACGGAAACAAAACTGTTTATTTTAAGACTGGTCGCGATGACGCTGAGGCTCGCCTTTGTTTAACACTATATTCGACTAGATCGTGGTGGCGTTGAGATTTACCGCAAGGCGGTATTGCAAGAATTCGACTGGCTTCACGAAACAAGCGATTACGTTCGCAACCCATGCTTGTCAGAACACATTTGATATTACCTTAAAGGTCACGGTCAAGGTCAAATCCAATACGACCACTGGGTAGCCACGAGAAAATCCTTAAAGTTTTGTATTAAAAATTTTTCTCTAAAATGTTTTCCCGTTAAGATAATCCAGCTTGCGCGAATAGTATGCGCAGTAGCGCCACACACACACTGACGCAGTCACATGTACACGGCTTACGTCTGACGCTCGATTTCCCAGGAAGGTCCCACCGTAGAGCCATAGCATAGATGTTGACACATCAATAATGATTACTAATATGTAGAAGTGGTAAGAAATAATCATTCGGGTTTCTTCGATGATATCCCCCAAGTGTTTAAAAACCGGTGTCCGATTTTTGCCAATAACTGTTGCTTCAACTTCCAGTGATATTATTATGTATTACTGCAGAACGAGTAGGTTAGAAGATTTTCATGAAGACTCATGATTTTCTGACATGTCATCTCGTACAGGTGCAACTGAAGCGGATCTAGCTCGTGTCCTGTCCGTAAAAAGATGACTCGATGGACATTGGAGAACCGACCGTCAGACTTGTCACCGAGTACATTGTCACCCACGGTACATTAATTGCAATACGCGCTTCTCGTTTCAACTATTCCAGCGTTAAATAACTTTTACTTTTTTCAAGCTAATAACCTTTTATGAACTGTTCGTGGTAGGCGAATTGTTGATCGTAGGAGGCAGCGATCAATAATAGCCACTCGTCGTAGACAAGTGTGCCGAACTACTACTGCGATAATGTGCCCAAGCTCACGGTTTATTCTGCGATTAACGTTAACGTAATCGTGATTATGCTCGGGTGATGAGTGTTCCAAAAGAGGTAACATCGGACGCTCTCTCTGTAAGCTGACTTGCTAGTATATGCTTCGCAACTGGAACATCATTGCAGGAATAATTTGTCTACGATTAGTCACAATCATTGATCGCTGCCCCCTACGATCAACATTTCGTACAAGGTAAATACTTTGAAAGAAGTGAGTTATTTAAAACAGGAATAGTTGAAATGAAAAGCGCATATTGCAATGAAAATACCGTGGGTGAAAGGCGCTCGATGATAAACGAAAGGCGTTCGACAATGTCGATCGACTCATTTTCTTCAGGATAGGACAGGAGTTACATCCTCTTTGTTTACACCTTATAAAAGGGGACATGCAAGAAAACCGTCAAAAACTTCATGAAAATCTTGTAACCTACTCGTTCTGCAGTCATTACTTACTTAATCACTGGAAGTTGAAGCCAAAGTTATGGACACCGATTTTTAACCACTCATCGAAGAAACCCGCGAATAATTATTTATCACTTCTACAGATTATTCATTATTATTTCCAAATTAACAATTTTTCGAGGTTAGATACTTCGATCTCCCGAATTGATAGCTACCGGCAAATCAGGGGCCCCTTTCTCGAACTCGCTCGTATCTTTGCGTGCACGCATCTTACCGAATAGGCCAATCAGGATCAAGTATTCCGTATCAGGAAACGTATACGCATCTTAGCGAGTAGATAAATCAGGAACCCCACCACAACGGAATACTTGATCCTGATTGGTCTATTCGCTAAGATGCGTATACGTAACTTTGCGAGTGACTTGAGAAATTTATTTACGAATAAGGGCATTTTTGAAATGTTTTCAGTGGTGCATGCAAAAGGATTTCTTAAAACTATTCCAACGTCTCGAGTTAATATATGTAACAACATATATACTGTCATAAGTAGTATCTTTACATGTGATGAAACAATTCGTCACGGTTATTGGAAGAGTATACTTATTGTTAGAGTTAAAGGTAAAATGTCTACATGGATTTCTGAAGACGACCAAAATATAAGAAATATCCGATGACCTGTAAATTCGAAAGCGGTATGTTTTATTTCTCCAAAATACTAAAGCAAAGTGAAAAATATAAGGGCACTCTAGTTTATCCATTTCAAAATATCACGAGAATAAATCAAAAGTAACGTGGTTGTAATTAATTAGCTCGTATCGGTATAAAATGTGAGATTTTAATTTGCTGGTAATAAAAAGCTATTCTCCTACATGTAGTATATAGGTACGTATTCTCCTCATGAATAAATTCCAAAAAGTAATGAAATCCCCCACAAAAACAGATTCTCTGTAAAAAAAAAAGGCGGCATGTTCATTCAGTGCCAACAAAAATTGATACGTAAAATACTCTCCAAAAAAAGATTTGAAATCAATGAAGATCGCCATGTTCAAGATTTATATATAAAAAGTAAAAGGCATTATTTGAAAAGAAAATTATTGTCTTGTTACTAAAAAATTCGACTTAAAAAATTCATACACGTATATGATACCACCAGTATACCGAACGTCGCACGAGAAACCGATCAGGCGGTGGCCTTCTGAATTTCTCTGAATTTGACTTCGGCAGTGCAATTTATGAATCACTCTAGCACCGTCCAAGCACTGCAAATTATTCAGTATAGTGGACAAAATTAAAAAACTTAAACGCGGCAAGTGCTTTTTCATGAAAATTTGTTTATAACTTTTTTCATCGTGAGCGGTCACCCATCCAACTACAGTCCGCACTTTTTGCTGCTTAACTTCGTCGATCGGTCGGTGTTTTCGAGTCCTCATCTGCTGTACGCTCCTGTGGTATTAAGTATTACTATTGGTGTTCATATGAAGTTTGATGAATCAATGTATGTTGCTTTTCAAGTCAATAAGAAAGAGCTTAAATAAATAAGATTTTATAATTGTATTATTCTTTTCTCAACATTTTTCTAAATTTATGATTGCATCTTTTGATAAATATTCTTGCATACTCGCAAATTGATATTAATAAATAAATAATTATATGTTTATAGAAACGACCGCAATATAAAAAATCTTACTTTTATTTATTACAAAAAAACGTACTGGTAAAATGGTACAGAGATATAAGAATCGAGATTTAAAGTAGACCACACTATACAAATATGTTTATATTATACATTATACAAAATATAAAAATATTCAATGTGTAATAAGTATAGTTATTTTAAAGTTTTATTACGACGTAAAAATAACGTCTTTAAGGCGTCTTACAGACGTTTCTTGAATGACGACATTAAAACATCATTTTTTGGTAGAATGATGTCGCCGACGAAATATGCCCTAAAAGAGACGTCAAGTTTATGTCAGCTTGCTACCTGGGCATATGAAGTTTGATGAATAAATGTATATTGCTTTTCCTGTCAATAAGAGTGAGCTTGAATAAATATTTGTATTATTCTTTTCTCAACATTTTACTAAATTTATGATTGTATCTTTTGATAAATATTTTTATATTAATATCAATTTGCGTCTATGCAAGAAATAAATAAATAAATAAATATAAATAAATAAATAATTATATGAATGTTTATTCATCCTATATTAATTGATTGTCTTTCATTTACTTTAATAATCTGTGCTTTTTAATAAACAGTATAGTTTATAACTTGCTCAACATGCTCTGGAGACTCGAAATGAAATAATTTATTGATTTCATAATTGAACAAATTACAATTTTTGTCCATTTATTCACAAATAAATTTTCATTCCCCTATATATGCAGGAGACTGAAATTTTTCTGTCTCGTTCGTCATTAAAAATGACGGAAAAGTTCCGTCAAAAAGACGTTGAATTTTGACGTCCAAGGTACGTCCTAAATATGACGTCCCTGTGACGTTAATATTACAACTGACGTCTGAAACCTCATACTGACAGCATCGCGCTCATAGTTTTCCGACGATATCTCAGTATTCCGATTTTGGCACTTAGCATGTTTGAACCGGGCACTCTTCAATTGGTTTGGATTCATAAGACTTGTGTGCGAACAGTTGTTTTTCTCTATTTAACTTAGCTTGCTTTTCAGGTTGCTTTCAAATTTTGACCTCTTTGGATTCTCGTTTTTAATGTCTAATTTGCGTTTTGGCGGTCTTCCTCTTTTAGGTTAAGTATCTTTGGTTCGTTTTTATGAGTTTAAATTTTGTACTCCCCACGCTTTTCAATTTCAATATTTTGATTTTCTTTACTTCCAAACTAGATCTTTATTTACGTCTAAATCTCTCAACCAATTTTTGTCATCTAAATCTTCTTGTTTTTCTACTTTTTCTAATTCTGTTTTTTCATCTCATGTATTTGTTTTAAACATCTTTATAAACAAGTTTCTCATTGAATCTGACATGACGAGAATTTAGGAATTTACCTGACTTGGGGTGCCACAAGATATTCCCAGTAATAGAGAAACCGACTAGAACAGTTATTATGGCTCTTTCAGAAAACTTAGTAGGTATCGGGTTTTGGCGTTTTCATATACAAATACCCCCGTTCATGTTCAATAACCCCGTCTGTCGGAGTCGTATCTCCTTAAGCTTTTTTAAGGAGAATATCTATAGAATCTCTCCTGCGAAGGATATTCTGTAGAACTCTATGTACATTTTAATTATATTTATTCACTAGATACACACGCGACTGATACAGTATGATATCGCATGGCTAAGTTGAACTGAACTACCTCTCCGTGAATGATGGTCTACGAAGTCGAATGCCTTTCTGATTGCGCCCGAAATCTGAGTTTTTGAAATTGGTAAGACGGCGGGTGTAGCGTGGCTCAGTGCAATGAGCCCTGATTGGCTGAGAGAGCGGGCCTGGTAACAGGGAGGACGCTACGTGTTTTTCTTGGTAATTCACGGCAAGAGTACCGTTGTTCGCATCTGTTGCTTCCCCGAGTCGAAATCTGAGAACTGAAAGACCACTGAAATACCACTGATAGAACTGAATTATTTTCGTCAAAATGACCGCGCGGCCATTCTATAATTCGGGACAACTGAAAAAGCACTGACAGGCCTGCATAAATGCATATTCAGGGGTGTCAGTTCTTTTTCAGTTCTGTTTTTCAGTGCCCCACATAAAAAACAGAAAAAATGTTTCCTCTGACCAGACCAGTTTATCTTTATGTTTTTGGGGTCGCTGAATCCGAATCCGGTGTCCGTTTGTCTCTATCACGTAACTTTTTTTTAAGGTAGTTGGGCTGCTTTAGCACTTTTCGAGCAATTTTTAAAAAATTTTGTCAAATTTTAGATTATAAAAAGACTTATAGCTTTTCCTTATAAATGAAATCATTCTGACGTTTAGAAATAGAGATATTCGGTTTTTATTTCTCCATTGAAATCAATGAGACAGAGCCGTCTGGAGCCTCCGTAGTCGCGCGCGTGCGGGTGTGCGCGCGGCGCAGTACGGCCCTGTCTCATTGATTTCAATGGAGAAATAAAAACCGAATATCTCTATTTTTAAACGTCAGAATGATTTTATTCACAACGAAAAGTTATCAGTTTTTTAATAATCTAAAATCTGACAAGATTTAAAAAATTGCTCGAAAAGTGCTGTAGCGGTCCAACTACCTTAATCTCAAAAAAACATCAATAGATCATGATTTTCAAAAAGTTAATGGACTTTATTGGATTATGGAATTTTGGCAAGGAATTGATTAAAGATAAATTCAACGTTGTGTGTGTGTGTGTGAGTGGGAATTTTAGATATTATATTTGGAGGCCTTCGCAGCTCACTGCCAGAGAGGAACTAAAGCTAGGAATCCACTACACTCGACTCGACTCGACTCGACACGACACGACTCGACGCGACTCGACACGACGCGTTTCTGATCGCATGATTTTCCATGTATTTAAATGGCGTAGAAATCCACTAGGCTCGACACGACTCGACTCGAGTCGAGCCTAGTGGACACGGTTTGCGTGCACATCGAGATATGGACCGATGAGCGAACAGTTGAATTGCGGCAGTCTTGCTTGGAAAGAGTCGAGAAGAACAGTTCGAAGATTTTACATTAATTTCGCAGAGGAATGGAGGAGGATCTCATTAATAAAGTTAGAGCATATGAGATGCTGTAAAATATACATAGTTTGAAATATAGAAACCAAAATATACGCAACGAAGCTTGAGAAGAAATCTCAAAAGCCTTGAATAGACCAAGTAAACATAAATAGGTATATAGTAAATTTCTATCTGTATAGATGTTACAGAGAAGCAATAATTGGAAAAATTATAGAGCCATACACGATGCATCCTTCTACGTTAAAATTTAAAAGGACGAAGCACTACCGTCGTGTCGAGTAGCGTCGAGTCGTGTCGCGTCGATTCCAGTGGACACACCACGCAAATTTTTGTCACCGTGTCGTGTCGAGTCGAATCGAGTCAAGTGTAGTGGATTCCTAGCTTAAGGCTCACAAAGCAGACTCCTTGTCCCTTCTATTTCTTCTTTCATACGTCACATATATATTTTAAGTAAGATAGTGCACGCGTGGGTTCTTAGGGAGAGATAAACATATACATCCTCATTTCACCCTCTAAACTTATAACACATACCTCTAATATAACCCCACATAACTCTATAGCACATACCAGAGTCTTTGTCTTATTCAAAATAGTTAAATTAAATTAACTTATTTTGTATATATATATATCAATACTCCCACTCAAAATGAATTAATTTAATACTTAATTAGTCATATTAATGTGGGGATAACTTATTACACATAGATAGGTCCAACATTTGTTGCCAGGGATTGGGGAAACCCCTAAAACCCAATCAGACCCGTGATAAGCACTTTTATCATTTGTACTTTCTTTATAAAATCATATAAAATACATTTTGTACAGTTGCCAGTGCCAGTGTTTTGTGTTGTCCGCCAGTTGTTTACCTGTTGGAATATAAACAAGTTTTATTTGTTTTTGCTCAATCTTTTCTCGTGTAAAATGATATTTTATATCGATATGTTTTGACCTTTTATGATCCGTTGGATTATTTGCTATCGCAATGCATTCATTATTGTCTTCATAAATAATTATAGGATCTAACAAGTCAATTTTTATGCTGCCTAATAGAGATCCAAGCCAACAAGCTTCTTTGGCACCTTAAAAAAACGCCATGTACTCAGCTTCAGTTGAAAATGTTGCTACTGAGTTTTGTCTCTTTGTTTGCCAGCTTTAATATATTTTTATCAAATATTTAAAATAAGTAACCCGTGGTGCTTCGTCGATTCAATTCATCACCAGCCCAATCAGCGTCTACATAACCAGTTAATGGATTTTCATAATCACACATTTTTCGTACGTTAACTTTAATTTTAATGACCCTTTAACATATTCAGAACTCTCTTTACGTTTTGCCATAGCTCTTTATTATTTTTAACTTGAAATCTACTTAATAAATTAAGAGCTAGACACAAATCGGGACGAGTACACAACATCGCGTACATTAAACAACCGATTACGTTCTTACAAGGAGCGTCGTAATGTTCATCTGAATTTAATTCTTTGTAATTTAATTTCGTGGGCAATGGAGTGTTAACAGCTTTACAATCGCTTATATTGAATTTCATAGATATCATCATAGATATATATTGAAAGTTTGATCTAAAGTTATTGATGTGTAAACATCTATGCTATGGCTCTGCGGTAGGACCTTCCTGGGAAATTGAGCGTCAGACGTAAGCCATGTAGATGTGACTGCGTCAGTGTGTGTGTGGCGCTACTGCGCATACTATTCGCGCAAGCTGGATTATCTCAACGGGAAAACATTTTAGAGAAAAATGTTTAATACAAAACTTTAAGGATTTTCCCTTGGCTACCCAGTGGTCGTATTGGATTTGACCTTGACCGTGACTTTTAAGGTAATATCAAATGCCTTCCTAAACCGTTCATCCGATTGCGATGAAACTTTGGGCAATGGTTGGACGCATGCCCGCGAAGGTTTCTGTTAGTAAATCTTATACAGGGTGTTCCAAAAGTACCGGTACGGATGATTATTATGCCTTCCTAAACCGTTTGTCCGATTGCGATGAAAAGTTGGGAAACGGTTGGACGCATGCCCGCGAAGGTTTCTGAGTTAGTAAATTTTATACAGGGTGTTCAAAAAGTCGAACTATACTTGACCTAAATTTGACCTCTGCTGACAATAAAGGTAACATGAAAAAAATGGTCAAGGACATATTTGAACGTGAAAAAAATTAATTTAACTTGATAAATTAATTTTACTTGATATAACCTTGAAGGTCATGGTCAAGGTCAAATCCAATATGACCAGAAAAAGCGTAGCCCGGGAAAAATACTAAAAGTTTTGTATTAAAAATGTATTTAAACAATGGTGGACGGACAAAATCAATCCACAATCTACCCGTGCGAAGCCGGGACGGGCTGCTAGTAAGTTATAAATCTAATATAATAATAATAAATATTTTATTATAGAAAAAATTAAACTTCTTTATGTCGAACTACGACGTCATACGTTCAACACGTATATCCAAGAATGATTTTATTTCTTGCATATCTCATTGAAAATTTCGTCATCAAATACTGTTTAAAATTCAAAAGAGTCATTTTATCAAGTTATAATCAAATATCATCAACATATAAAAGGACAAAAATATTCTTAGTTATATTTCCCCTGTCCAAAATATATAACATCGATCTACTTTTGAATCAACGAATTCGTGTTGTTTAAGAACTTCGTCGAAACGCTGAAACCATCGAGCAATTTGTTTTAAATCCATACAAAGCTTTATTTAATTTACATACATAATTTGGAGGTGCGTTAACTCCCTCGGGAATTTTCATAAAAATCTCTTCTTCAAGAAAACCGTTGAGAAAAGCTGTTTTGACGTCCATTTTATGTATAATTAAATCATATTGATTTGCAATAGCAATCATTAATCGAAAAGAAGTTATCCGAGCAACACACACAGGGGCAAACGTTTCTTCGTAATCAGATATATATTCTTGTGAAAAACCTCCTACAACTAATCTTGCTTTAAATCTACTTTAATTTAATCTGCTTTAATTGTAAAGATCCATTTACTGTCAATAATATTTTTATTTGATGGGCAAGGTACTAAGGTCTATGTTTCATTTTGCATAAGAGAATATAATTCCTCTTTTATTGCTTGCTCCCACTGAATTTCATCATCCCGAAATTGTATTTCATCAAATGACTTAGGGACATCATTTACTAGTGTACATGCATTAAGATAATGATCTTCTTTGTATGAAATTTCAGGCTTGTTTTTAATCTGATCACTACGTCTTAGTTTTTTTTCGTCAATTTTATTACCCGCGAGAGAATTTTCTTTAAATACGTTTTGGGTCTTGTTCATGTCAACGTTCTGGCTGTCTGAAGTATTGTGTCAACGCTTGACACTTTATTTATTTCGTCCCTTAATGTTGAAACGATTTCCTTTTCATTTTTATTTCTTTCTAGAATTTTAGTTGAAATGTTTGGACTTTCTAGTCTTTTGTCTTTTGACTTCGAATTTTTCGCGTTCGATTTCTTTTGTGCTAATTGAAGGTTGAGAATTGTTATAATTTATTAATCTCGTCAAAAATTATATCCCTCGCAATGAGAATTTTATTTGTTTCTGGGTTAAAAATTCTATATAGTCCATGGCATTTAGCTTGAAAATCATGCAATCTTCTAAAAATCGAGCTCACCGAAATTTTTTTATTTTAAACTGCTTATTATGATGTACCAATATATGCCTGAAAGTTACGCCACCGACGCACTGGAGCTTCGTAACATATAAGAGGTCAAAGGTCGCGGATTTTGTTATCTCGCTTCCTATCGATCCAACGTGAAAAATACCTGTTACAAAAGTTGAAGATCTTGTAGCGACATGCTACATGGCCGCTGCCGCTCGACAGGAAACATCGGCAGTTCGTTTCCTGGCTACGAAGCCAGATTGTGTATTGTATAATAGTGTGAGTGTGTCTTTGGTGTTTGATTATCCAACCCACAATCTTAATTTTTAATGCCTAGAAAAATATATTTGACGTAAATACGCCTAACCGTTCTCGAGATACATATGTAGCTGAATATGAAGAAAAATGCAAAAATAGCCAAATTCTCAGGTCCCCTATTTCCCGGAACGGTCTCGCCGAGAACGACTCAATTGTTTCAAGAATAATTTCGGGTTTTTATTCGACTATATTCAGTCTCAACCAAGTTTAGGCCGAGTAAGATGGGAAAAGGGAAAAAAAACCTACTAGGGAAACCATATTAAAAAAACGCGCCGCGCATCTACCTCAAAGGTGATGTGGAAATGAATGCTTCCACAAACTTCGCACCATCGTATCTCGAAAACAGTAAGGTGTACCCCCACAAAAACAGATCCTCTGTAAAAAAAAAGGCGGCATGTTCATTCAGTGCCAACAGAAATTGATACGTAAAATACTTCCCAAAAAAGATTTGAAATCAATTAAGATCGCCATGTTCAAGATTTATACATAAAAAGTAAAAGGCATCATTTGAAAGGAAAATTATTGTAAATCAAGTTACAAAAAATTCGGCTAAAAAATTTATTAAAAAATTTTAATAAAAAAGAACTTGCCGCGTTTAAGAGAGAGAGAGAGAGAGAGAGAGAGAGAGAGAGAGAGAGAGAGAGAGAGAGAGAGAGAGAGTGTTCGTATTTCTTCCATTATATACTGCTGATATCAAATAAGTGTATGAATTTATTTAATATCATAAGTGCATAAACGGAGTATAATTTGGTGTCTGAATTTTTTATTTTGAAGAAAAAACGCGGCGTTCTTTTTTATTAAAATTTTTTTAATATTTTTTTTAGCCGAATTTGTTAGTAACTTGATTTACAATAATTTTCCTTTCAAATGATGCCTTTTACTTTTTATGTATAAATCTTGAACATGGCGATCTTAATTGATTTCAAATCTTTTTTGGGAAGTATTTTACGTATCAATTTTTTTTGGCACTGAATGAACATGCCGCCTTTTTTTACAGAGGATCTGTTTTTGTGGGGGATTTCACTACTTTTTGGAATTTATTAATCTAGAGAATATGTACACCCGGGGACACGGTATCTGTTGCTGGTGACTTTTTTTAAACGTTATTTTTAAACGTACTAACCAATGAATAATTAATTCTCATGCGCTCATTAGCTACGGTGGCGTCTACTCTCGTTAATGAAAGCATGAGGATTATTAATTATTGGTTAGTACGTTTAAAAATAACGTTTAAAAACAGTCACCAGCGACAGATGCCGTGTCCCCGAGTGTACATGTAGGAGAATAGATTTTATTATTAAGTATTACTGCAGAACGAGTAGGATAGAAGATTTTCATAAAGACTCACGATTTTCTGACATATCATCTCGTACAGGTGCAACCGAAGAGGATCTAACTTGTGTCCTGTCCGTAAAAAGATGACTCGATGGACATCGGAGAATGTCAGTCTTGTCAGCGAGCGCCTTCATCCATACAATTCATTTCATTACAATATGGGCTTTTCGTTCCAACTATTCCTGCTTTAAGGAGGTTCGACTATCAGACGAAAACCAACTTACAGCCCTAATTTTTTAATATGATATACACGAATACTTTACACAGCTAATACGAAAATTTGAGCAATATATAGACCGTCTATAGTTTCTTCGTTATTTTATTCTAAAGTTGACCACTTTTAACATATCGCCTTATGGCAGACGATTGTACTAAGGTAGATTATCACTGACTTTAACACACATTCCGCCAACTTTAGACTTTGAAAGACTAGTAATTTGACAGATGAAATATTCAGGATTATGTAAAAAATTAGTAAATTGGGTTTTACTGTATAGTTGCAACGTAATATTGTCATGAAATTCGTTTTGACTTCGCAAACCATTAGCACGCCATATTAATGGTGAGAGACTTGGCAACACGGCAGTGAAACAGCTGTAAAGCTCGTCCACTTGCCGTTCCAAAAACCAGTCAGAATAGTTCATTCGTCGAGCTGGATCTAGCTAATTGTATGCTGAAACATGCCCAAGTCGTATTCAGCCTAGAGAAGATTTATTTTCAATATTGGACCAAAGGTACGGCAATCCAGCAGTCTCATAACCGACAGAAATTACGAAAGTGAGATTTATGTTAAATTATCTTAACAAATATTTAATTAAGAAATTACATCCCATAAAACACGTCTTTACAAGTAATTTTTCTGATATTCTTGCGATATTTTGTTTCAGAAATTATTTCTGCGCGTGTCTAGGAAGTATTTAAAACTGGACGGGAGCGTCAGTGGTGAACGAGTTCTACAAAGTGGTGTGAGCGATACCTAAGGTACGAGGAACAGGATCGAGAATGAATTGTTGTATGAGGTGTGTAATTCGGTTAGGCATCGAAAAAATCCGAATGATCATTTCCTCTAACTTCTAAAAATTACTTACCATGGCTGTGGACGCGATGCGGTTTATTAGTCTTTCAGCGACCGAAACTCCTCGAAGCTTCTCGCGCGAACGCTGCTGTCAATCACCGGGAGAGGTTATGGAACATAACCTCGCAGCGATCGTCGCTCGGACGTCGACGAGGAGCGCGGAGAAACTTCCTCGAGGAATAAATTTCCATCGGTGAGAGTCCACCATGCGGTCGCGAGTGCACGAACGAGGGCCGTGGGAGGAAAATCATTTTTTTTAGGAGGCGGGATAAAACCGATCCGAGCCCTGAAAACGCTCCTCGGATGCACTCGCGGTGACACATCGCGCCTATCGGTCGCATTTTTGTACGCACTTTCGATCATCGCTGAACAGTCGATCGACGACGGAAGTCGAAATATATCCCACACATTTGATGGCGCTTGTATGTGTTGATGATCGCATCTGTGTATACATTTCCGACCATTGCCGAAGATAGGCAGAAATTTTGTGACATTTTTACATATATATATCGCCCGAGAAATCGGATTCTCGACTTTGACGGACAAGGGGCGTGGTTTCGCGTTGCTAAGGACGAATCTCTGTTAATATGTAACTTATCAAATTTATTCTGGTCTCTATCAATAGAGAATAATCAATTTATATGGCGTAACTAAGCATAGTTTTGGCTATAACCATATATTTATTGAGAAAATTCGATGTAAAAATTGAGGGGTGCAGGGGGTAGATATTTGTGGCGTATAGATACACGGGTGCTCGCTTCGACGCCGAGACTAGATGAACGAACATGTCGCAAGACACTGCCGTGTCTCTTGATTTGAAAAGTGTATGGGGCCATTTAGTTAGATAATTTCATGATCTAACAGCATGAGTAACACGGGAAAAGGGAAAAAACCTACTACGCGGAAACCATATAAAAAAAACGCGCCGCGCATTCTACCTCAAAGGTGATGTGGAAATGAATGCTTCCACAAACTTCGCAGCATCATATCTCGAAAACGGTAAGGTGTATCTGGAAAGTGTACGGGGCCATTTAGTTAGATAATTTCATGGTCTAACAGAAATAACTTGTTTCGTTTTTATGAGAGTCATAGAGAACGAGATAATAGCGTAACAGATGTAGTATTTTGGGACCAAAACTTATCTTTCGTGTCTCATATCTCGAGAACAGGTAGGCGTACGAAAACCAAATTGGACTTTTTAGAAGGGCGTTTATTCATAAAAATATAATTATATAGGTGTATTGCCGTTTGAGTAGTAGGAAGAGAGAACAATGCGGCGATACATGTTGCATACGCGAATTTAGCTATTTTTGAATTTTTCCACATATTCAGCTACATATCTCGAGAACGGTTAGGCGTATTTACGTCAAATATTTTTTTAGGTATTAAAAATTGAGATCTTCAACTTTTATAATAGGTATTTTTCACATTGGAGCGATAGGAAGCGAGATAACAAAATCCTCGACCTTTCACCTCTTATATGTCACGAAGCTCCAGTGCGTCGGTGGCGTAACTTTCAGGCATATATTAGTACATCATAATAAGCAGTTTAAAATAAAACAATTTCGGTGAGCTTGATTTTTAGAAGATGATTACTAAATGTCCTGGACTAATAGCCATTTTGTGAGTATCCTCAAGTACACCTTTGAATGACTTTTTGTCAAACTTTGATTTTGTTGTTTTGTCATGTACATATACGGTACAACCAAATATTTTTAAATGGTTGATCAATGGCTTTTTATTGTGCCAAAGATCGTAAGGTGTTTTATCTTGAGGAATGGCTTTTGTGGGAATTAAGTTAATCAAATAAGTTGCAGTTAAGACTCCTTCCCCCAGAATGCTTTATCTAAATCAGCACCATGTACCATACTTTGAGCTTTTTCTACTATTGTTCGATTCATTCGTTCAGCGACCGAATTTTGTTGAGGAGTGTATGATACAGTGAAGTGATACTGAATTCCCTTTTTAGCACTGAAATTTTTAAATTCATTTGACGAGTACCGCTACCGTTATCTACCGTTATCACAATATAAATGCGCGAGTTTGAGATTAAAATGTGCCTCGCTTTTTGCTACATAATCTTGAAAGCAGTTAAAAACTTCTGATTTTTGAGCAAGTAAGTAATCAACGGTATAATGATTATTTTCGTCTATGAATGTCACGAAATAATTGTTGTCGTCAAAAGTTGCCGGGGTGATCGGCCCGCACACGTCAGTGTGAACAATGAATAGGGGCCTGTAACATGAGATCGGTCCTTTTGTTTTGAAAAAGGCAACCGTGCCTGTTTACCGCATATACAAGCTTCACATAATTGATTTTCAGAATTTTCGGAATTTACTGTCTCTTTTAATGCTGTATCATTTATTAAATTATTTTCGTTCATAGACGTTCATAGACGTTCATAGACGTTCATGCCAAAAAGCCTGTATGTATCTTTCGACGTGTTTTTACTTTCATTCGTTTGATTACATACGTGCTTATTTAAATTAAATATGATACTTGACAGTTTATTTCTCATCTTACCAGTCATGACCATTTTGACTTCCTTCGTTACTATGACATCTCCAGTGTGCTTAAAGGTAGTATCCACCCCTGCATCCTGCATCTGTGGTACGGATAGAATGTTGTATGGAACGTCCGGTGTGTACAGTACTTCCTTCAGTTCCGCTAGGACTCCCATGTTGGTGATTATTTTTATTGTTCTCCTTTTGTACGCCTTCACAGCGACTTCCTTCTTAGCAATGGACACATACACTGGTTCACTCAGGTTTATTACCGTTGTAAAATTGTCTAATTTATTTACCAAATGATCAGTGGCTCCAGAATCCACCAAAAATACCACTTTATTTGGATCATCCTGATCAGTATTTAAAACTTGCATTGAACTAACATAACAGACAAGTGCCAAATGCTCACTGTCTCGAAGTTGAATGGTTCTTTGGCGATCTTCGGCATTCGAATTTTGTCCTGAGTTTTTATAAAAACAATTTTGTGAATCATGGTTTCGTTTGCCACAATATTCACATTTCTTGGAGTTCCATTTGTTGGATTGTCCTCGACTTTGGTTTGAATGTTTGAACGGAGTGTTTGCAGATTTATTGAATTGACCATATCCGTGTTGTTGAGCTTGTCCATATGGTTGACCATACTTTGGTTTGAATTTCTGATTATTTTTCCATTTTCCTTTGCCGTTATTCTTCTTCTTCGATTTATTCTGCTGTGATTTCTGTGTGACCTCTTTGGCAATTATTCGAGAAATCATCAGCGAGGCATGTTCGAAGTTGATGGAAATCAGTATCGATCAGTATCAGTATTAAATACGGCGGGATTTATGTACAAACGTCATACAAAAAGGTGTGAGTGCCGTTGTACTCACGGAGGATGTGTAAACATCTTACAATTATCTGCGGTCCGAGTTTAATTGGGGAATATGACGTCGTAGTTCGTCATAAAGAAGTTAAATTTTTTCTATAATAAAATATTTATTATTATTATATTAGATTTATAACTTACTAGCAGCCCGTCCCGGCTTCGCACGGGTAGATTGTGGATTGATTTTGTCCGTCCACCATTGTTTAAATACATTTTTAATACAAAACTTTTAGTATTTTTCCCGGGCTACGCAATTGTCATATTGGATTTGACTTTGACCATGACCTTCAAGGTTATATCAAGGTCAAATTAATTTTTTTTCACGTTCAAATGTGTCCTTGACCATTTTTTTCACGTTACCTTTATTGTCAGCGGAGGTCAAATTTAGGTCAAGTATAGTTCGACTTTTTGAACACCATATATAAGATTTACTAGCTCAGAAACCTTCGCGGATATGCGCCCAAATGTTCCCCAAATTTTCATCGCAATCGGATGAACGGTTTAGGAAGGCATAATAATCATCAGTACCGGTACTTTTTGAACACCCTGTATGAGATTTACTAACTCAGAAACCTTCGCGGGCATGCGTCCAACCATTCCCCAAAGTTTCATCGCAATCGGATGAACGGTTTAGGAAGGCATTTGCTATTACCTTAGAGGTCACGGTCAAGGTCAAATCCAATACGACCACTGGGTAGCCACGGGAAAATCCTTAGTTTAGTATTAAACATTTTTCTCTAAAATGTTTTCCCGTTGAGATAATCCAGCTTGCGCGAATAGTATGCGCAGTTGCGCCACACACACACTGACGCAGTCACATGTACACGGCTTACGTCTGACGCTCGATTTCCCAGGAAGGTCCCACCGTAGAGCGATAGCATAGATGTTTACACATCAATAAATAATATTAAAGTTATCCTGATAAACCTAATACAAGCTCCATGTTTTCATATTACGATCAATGGCCAGTCATATGTATCATGCGAATATGTGCCAACTAATGATAAACAATTAGAATAAATTGTAATTCATTGTAATTTTTTTTCATTAAAAATATAAAATTTTAGTTCATGTATATCTGTGGCTGTTTATTTTGTATTACTGTCTACCACAAATATATCAGTAATTCATGTATCTATAGCTAATGAGAGTGCCAGTTGAAAATTTTCTAAGTCAATCGGGCGCAACAGTTGAAAATTTTCTAAGTCCATCGAGCGAAACAGTTGAAAATTTTCTAAGTCCTCTAAGTGGAGGGGACAATTTCAAGACTTCAATATCTTTTTCAACGCTAAGTCAGGCCTTTCAGCGCTATTTCAGCGCTACGTTTTGAGAGAGGTGGGAATATTCAGAGGTAGCAGGGCTATTTCAGTGTTTTTTCACTTCTGTCAGTGGTATTTCAGTGGTTTTTTAGTTCTGTCAGGGCTCTTTCAGTTCTCGGATTTCGACTCGGGTCGACTCTTCGACGCTTCGGCGACTTGTACCTGCATTGGCCAGTGTTCGTTTTTCCTCCAACCCTCGTTCATAGAAATTCGTTCCTTGGTCAATGTCAGTTATTGCGTGGCATTGCGGTACCTATAGAATGCGTACCTATCGCTCGGGCGAGCAAGGGCTGGAGATTTCCGGCGTCGCCTCTTACAGTGAAGGGCTATTACACGGAGAATCCCCCGGGGCGGGAACGCGTCGCTCCCACTGCATCAATCAAATGCGGGCCGGCGACGTCAACAGGGGAGAGACATCAGGCGCACGCACGCAAGGCGCGCACCCTTGCGATGTCGCTACCCGACAAGGGCCGGGAAACGGCGGCGCAGCGCGACCTCGACGGGATCAACACCCGCGCGTACGCGCGCCACCACCTCCAGAGGATGGTGGGATTAGGGGGGGATGATACTGATGCTGATGGCGGCGGCACGTGTTCCAAAGTTTTTCGACATTTCGATTGGCGGACGCATTGGCGAGCGCATTGGCCAGCGTGTAGAGGAGTTTCCAATGTCCTTGCCAGTGCATTGGCGAGCACGCTGGCCAACGCATTGGCGAGCGCATTGGCCAACATGTAGAGGAGCCATTACGGGTCATGACGTTCGTGGCGAAGGTGGCGACTGCGCACCACGCGCTCATCCGATGTACATGTCGGGCAACATGGCCGCCCACCTCGTATCGTGCACGACGCGCAACAGGTCGCGTTTCTCGCGATCCCACGCGGTGCATACGTGCAGTGTATGGTGCGCATCATCATAATCCGCGTCGCAGTGGTGACAGCGCGGGGACGGCTCGCGGCCGATCCGGAAGAGATAGCTCCCGAAGCAACCGTGACCCGTCAGCAGCTGCGTCAGATGGAAGAAGAGCGTGCCACGCTTCCGGAGATAAAAACGGATGAGATGCGGCCGAATCACGCCGAGAACGCGGCGTCCGAATAGCCTGCGATCGTCGAGCTCCGCGCGCCACGCGTCGAGCGCTGTCGCCTTCGCGGTGAGCCAGTTTATACGATATTCGACGGGGCGAGTGCCGGGATCAGCGCGTAGATCTTTGACGCGAAAATAGATTGTCGCGTACATCTTTGCCAGTAGGTGGGCCGGGATAAGGCGCGCAAGGACGAGCGCGGCGTGCAGCGCGACCGTCCGATACGCGCACACAATTCTGAGCGCAACGCGTCGTTGAATGCCGAGGAAAAGGCCACGGCTGCGTCTATCGACCGCAAGGCGATCGTGCCAAACCGGTGACCCATAGAGGATCACCGAGTGAACCATGTGGGCGTATAACTTGCGCTTCGTCTCGCCAGGACCCCGAAGGTTTGGAAGCAGCCCGGCGAGCGCGCGAACAACGCGCGCGGCCTTGTCCTCGATGGCAACAAAGTGTTCGCGGAACGTGAGGTTGTGATTGAAGACAACGCCGAGGTAACGCATTGAACGTTCGATCTTCACGCGCGCGCCGTCGACGAGAATGTGACCCGCGTTACGAACCATCGCGTTCGTGCCGAAGGCCAGTGCGGTAGTCTTCGCTGCGGCGACGGTGAGACCAAGCGCGCGCATTCTGGCCGTTGTGCAATGCGCCTGTAGTTCCGCGCTTATTTTTGCAGTGTCGAGGGAGCTGCCGCGCGCGAGAATGAGCGTATCATCCGCGTACGCCACAAGGCGACATCCCGACACCAGCGGACTGCGAAGAGCGCAATCAAACGCGATATTCTACAGCAGCGGCCCGAGCACCGACCCCTGCGGAACACCGGCGCGGATCGCGCGCACATGGATCTCACCGTCGACGCCACGGTATTGAATACTACGCTCCGACAGGTAGCTGCGAATAACATTGACGAGGTAAGCCGGCACCTCCATATTCTCCAGCTGCACGAGTATACAGTCCCACGGCACGCTGTTGAACGCATTTTTAATATCGAGACTGTCGGCGAGGGCGGCCTCCCCGCTTCTCTTGGCGTCGTTGGCAAAGTTCTTCACGACCATCATCACGTCCACCGTCGATCTGCGCACGCGGAAGCCAAATTGCGAGTCGGAGAGGCCACCGCCGTCCGCAGTCGTCGCGTTTAGAAACTCGAGTATACGCCTAACGATTATCCTTTCGAAGGCCTTACCCGCGTCATTGAGCAAGCAAATCGGTCGATACTTGCCGGGGATCGCGGCACCGGTGACATCCGTTTTCGGGATAAGGACTAAGTTCGCTTTCGGTTCGGTTCTTCGTTCTTCGTTCGGTCCAGAAGACCGGCGTCCGCGCAGTGATTCAGGTTCACCTGCAGGAGCTTAGACATGATGATTGACTTCCATCGGGGCGGCGGCGGCAGCCGACAGAGAAGGTGCCACGAGGCGCGAATCTTCACGGCCGTGCAGCGCGCACTGCCCATGCGATACACGTAGGACGCGCTAATCTCCAGGCAGAGAGAGAGAGAGAGAGAGAGAGAGGGTATACATTTCGGTTCCTCGGCGGTGCAGGTGCTCGCCGCGTGACCCGGTTCGCCGCACGTGAAGCACGACTCGGAGCGATCGAATCGGCTGGTACACTGCGGTTTGACGTGACCGTAGTTCCAGCAGCGAAAGCACTACAACGGGCGAGCGTCGAGGAGTTCTATACCCTCGTCACAGTCCAGCCGATCCTTATGCTACCCGCCCTGCCGTCGCGAACCGCGCTAGCGAGGGGGAGTTTCGCCCACATTGTATACATCCCGCGACGGTCAGCGCGGATATGAGTCCAACTTTGATGTCGCCGACGGCGCAGCCGCCGATCTCGGCGAGCGACGCCGCTACCTCGTCGGATGTGATCGACACGTCCATGCCGGATATACGAACCTCGCCGCACTTTTCCGGGGTCGCGACTTTAGCGTCGTTTTCGCCAACGACGATGTTGATCTGGGCGGCAAGCACGGCCGCGCCTCTCTTCGGGTCAATTCTGTGCACCGACACGAGGATTCCGCCCGTGATCGATGCCCTTGTGTTCGTCGACGTGATGCTAAGCGCCTTCGGGTCGATGCGCTTTTTCACCAGCGTGAGGGCGTTCCCGTACGAGAAGTTTGGCGACTTCGCGGTGATGGAGACCACTGCCGCTGTGGGAACGCGCCTACGGTGTTTGCGCGCGCGCGCAGGCGCCGCGCCACCGCCAAAGTTCATGTTGGCGAGCGAGCGATCGGGACGTCGTTGCTGCAGTTGCTGCGGTTGCTGTTGATGTTGAAGGTACTGCTGCTGCTGCTGCTGCTGCTGCTGTCGGATAGACGGCGGCTGCGGCTGTTGCCATTGCTGCGTCTGCCATTGCTGCTGCTGCTGCTGCTGTTGAGGCGGGTACTGGTAAACCCGACCAGCATAAGTCCACGGGGTCTACCCCGAGAGGGAGAGGGCGCACCGAGATTCGCGGCGTTCACGGGGTTGCCCGCGACACCCTCGCCGACTGCGCCATCACGTCATCATCGTCATCGCCGCTGTCTCTTCGAGGCGAAGAATGTCGCCCACCCGTCGGCCGCGGGATTGCGACGCAATGGCGGAAACTCCACATTCCCGGTTCTCTCCTTGGGGGGAAATTACGGCGATCGATAATGGCCGGAGACAAAGCGTCGTGTCCCGTATGCTCGGGGGTATGTCGAGATGCTCGGGGTCGGACGTCGCAGATTTCTTTCTCGTCGCAGAGACCGCCGGTTTGCCGCGACCAGCGACCTTGGCGACTTTCTTCTTGTTGGCTCCTCGGGACGTGGGGGCGTCATACTCCACCGCGTCGGCGAGAAAGTCTCGAGCCGACACGGGAACCTTGCGTTTCGTGCCTTTGCGCCTCGCGCTGCCGTCGTCGGTGAAAGAGGCAGAGATCGCGGACAGGGCACTGTCGCTGTCCGCCCTTCCATCGTAGTCCCCCCCGAACTGGCGTTCATCCTCGTCACTCGAGCGTTTAAACCGGGCGACGGTATCGAGGACCAGTCGGATCCGAAGTCCGAATCCACTGCGCTTGCGCCGGCCGCAACTGCGGCGGGAAGGGGTGACGGAGCATCGTAGGGGGCAATGACCGCTCTCGCGGACGGGTCATTGCCACGTAGCTTCTCCAAGATGGCGTCGTTTTTTCCTTCGATATCGAGCAAAAACCGCGATATCGGGCTGAGCGAATCCAACGGCGGCGATGCAACACCGGTAATCACGCAGGAGGAACCAGCCTCCTGCGAGTTTCCACGTCCGTTTTCCGGGGTGGCCCCGTCGGAATCCACAACGATCCCGTTACCGGGTCGTTTCAGGTTGCCGTCGGAGGCCATCTTGGTACCCGGTACCGAGCCTCGACCGGCTATTCGCCGGCGAGACGATATTCACGCACTTAATACGCAATTAACTATCACGAACTAAGTACCGCACACCCACACAACACCTTCCAAACACTCGAAAACGCAAAGCGAACTATACGCGAGAACTCCGAAAATAAATCCGGAGCCGCGACACGGACGCGACCGGTCTCCAGCGAGTCCAAGCCGCGAATGACAGCATTCCACCCTGTAGCAAATGGGATGGTAGAACGCTGGTAAAAAACAGCTATCCGCTGCCACCAAACTCAATTATGGGCTGACATATTGCCCACAGTCCTGTTGAGACTAAGAACGGCCTATAAAGAGGACTTAAATGGATCAACGGCAGAATACATGTATGGGACAACGCTGAGGATTCCAAGAGAATTTTTCACACACGAGGACCCACCATCCGATCCGAATATTTTTCTGGAGGAATTCCGAACGCACATGCGTAGCCTAAAACCAGCACCAGCCAGCCATCACTGCGGAAATAAAACATTCGTCTACAAAGATTTACAATCATGCAGCCACGTGTTCCTAAGGCAAGACGCGCTGAAGCAGGGTTTCGATAATCCGTATTCGGGGCCACACAAAGTACTCGAAAGAATCAACGACCGATTATTCACCGCCGAGGTCAACGGCCGCGCGACGAACGTCAACATAGAAAGACTGAAACCCGCACCATCTAACGGCGGCAGACGAGATCAACGACGCTGGAACTCCATTAACCTAAACCGCAGCAGCAGCAGACCTAAACCGAAGACAACGGACTCCTTTACGCACTTACAAGGAGCAAGGTCCAGCAGCAAAGTGCAATAACTCTTAAAATAACAAAGTCATATAGAATAGACGAACTAGTACAAATGCTTTCCAAATTTAACCGCCAAACAAATTTGCAAATGGCCGCAGCAGTATCCCTATTCTCAGAGGGGAGTGATGTGGGGACGCGCCTTGAACTTGCAGTTCCGCTTTAACCCATTTGCATCATGTGCCTACTCCAGAGCGTACTGTACTTTCACCTCACGGGCGTTCGATCGACGACTAGCCCCTATCACCGCGCGCGGTCGATTGGCGTTCGATGGACAGCTGGCTCCTCTAACCGCGCGCGGTCGGTTGTACGTGCAGTATACAATGTTAGGGATATATCACCTAGTAAATATGCCCAATGGGAGACATCAGAAACCAACCAGAAATGCTGATGGGGTATCATCGATAGTTTTATTCTAAAAATACTGATAGTGGTAATGGACGGTAATCCAACACATAACATCGGAATTGTTCATGGAGTTTATTTAACAGAGTGCGGCATAAGTTCCGCCCCACTATCAGGTTCTTACAGCGCGACGTAATCTGGTGCAGTACAACTTCGGCCTTGTTAGTTTACGTTCTCAAACGATTGTGGCAAGGTGTTCGGTATATTATTGTTGTCCGTACGTTCATTCATTGTGAAAATGCAAGCTGGTGGATTTAAATTTACGCTGGAAGAACGAATTTTCCTGTTAACGTCGTACATAAGAAATGATGCGCATTTCCAAACAATTTGCGAAGAATTCGCGCAACAATTTCCAAACCGTCGTTTACCAAACCGTCGTAATGTGAGGAGACTGTACACGAAATTCCAGCAAACAGGCTCCGTTGCTGATGCGCCGAGAGCGGGTCGTCCCGTAGCATGACGACTGAAGCGAATATGGAAACCGTGGCGCTATCCTACGTCGAAGAGGCGAACGTCAGCGCTAGAAGGCTAGCGAGAGAACTGCAGATTTCGGATCGTTCCATACGTCGAATGTTAAAGCGTATGAATTACCGTGCGTACCGTCCTCGCCTAATTCACGCGCTTCATGAGGATGACTACGATCGGCATTTGGAATTCTGTGAGTGGTTTATCGGTTGCCAAGAAGACGATAATCAATTCTACCGCTCGATCTTATGGAGTGACGAAGCCACTTTTAAATTGAACGGTACCATCAATCGACACAATTCTGTCTATTGGGCCACCGAAAACCCCCACGTAACCATTCATCAAGAACTTAATGCACCCGCCGTCAGCGTATGGGCTGGCATTCATGCTGGCGGACTAGTTGGTCCCTACTTTTTTGATGCCACTGTGACTGCAGAAACTTATCTGGAACTTCTAGAGGATCTACGAGGTCAAATGGATACTGACCCAGATTTGGCCCACATCATCCACTTTATGCAAGACGGTGCCCCCCCACATTATGCTTTAATTGTGCGGGAATTCCTCAATGATCACTTTGGAGCGTGGATAGGAAAGGAAGGCGTGGATGGGGAAATTGAATGGCCAGCGAGGTCTTGCGATTTAACACCCTGCGACTTTTTTCTCTGGGGCCTGATGAAGGATCGAGTGTTCGCAAGACGAGCAACAACAGTCCAGCAGTTGAGAAGAATCATCGAGGAGGAGTTCGACAACATCAGGGAACATTACGAAATGTTCCGTCGTACGTGCCAAACTGTCGTCACACGGTGCCGCAGATGCATTGACCAGTGGTCGTATTGGATTTGACCTTGACCGTGACCTTTAAGGTAGTATCAAATGCCTTCCTAAACCGTTCATCCGATTGCGATGAAACTTTGGGGAATGGTTGGACGCATGCCCGCGAAGGTTTCTGAGTTAGTAAATCTTATAAAAGGTGTTCAAAAAGTACCGGTACGGATGATTATTATGCCTTCCTAAACCGTTCATCCGATTGCGATGAAACTTTGGGGAATGGTTGGACGCATGCCCGCGAAGGTTTCTGAGTTAGTAAATCTTATAAAAGGTGTTCAAAAAGTACCGGTACTGATGATTATTATGCCTTCCTAAACCGTTCATCCGATTGCGATGAAAATTTGGGGAACAGTTGGACGCATATCCGTGAAGGTTTCTGAGTTAGTAAATCTTATACAGGGTATTCAAAAAGTCGAACTACACTTGACCTAAATTTGACCTTCGCTAACAATAAAGGTAACATGAAAAAAATGGTCAAGGACACATTTGAACATGAAAAAAAATTAATTTGACCTTGATATAACCTTGAAGGTCATGGTCAAGGTCAAATCCAATATGACCATTGCGTAGCCCGGGAAAAATTCTAAAAGTTTTGTATTAAAAATGTATTTAAACAATGGTGGACGGACAAAATCAATCTACAATCTACCCGTGCGAAGCCGGGACGGGCTGCTAGTAAGTTATAAATCTAATATAATAATAATATTTTATTATAGAAAAAATTTAACTTCATTATGTCGAACTACGACGTCATATTCCCCAATTAAACTCGGACCACAGATAATTGTAAGATAACCGAAACCGTCCGAAACCGGTACAGTTGAAACGATTTAGTCCCTTTGGCAATCACTACGTCAAACACTATTTTAAACGCATCGAATTTCAACATCGGGGTAGTCCCCATGCACATATATTGCTTTGGTTGGATGAATCTCCAACTGACGCCCTAGGAGAAGGAAAAGCTGCAGCTGAGACTCTTATTGACAAACTTGTTTCTGTATCATCGGCCAATGCTTCTGGTTATTAAAAACTTCAGAGACATAAACATACATTCACGTGTTTCAAGAAAAAAAATTCATCAACATATCGTTTTGACGCACCATTTCTGCCTAGCTGCTCAACAGTTATACTCCAACCAATGGCAAAAACAGATACGCGTCGTACAGGGTATTCAAAAATTTACAAACAAATCAGGAAGGCACTTGAAGATGACTATTGTGATATTAATCAATTCTTAACAGCAAACCAAATTAATTCATATGAAATATACTTGGATATTCTGCGAGCTGGAATAACCAGACCACGTGTATTTTTGAAACGTGATACTACAGAGAAATGGATCAATCCATTCAACCCATTCATCCTCAACGTACTAGGTTCGAACATGGACTTCCAATTCATTATTGAAGAATACTCTTGTGCTGCATATGTGGTGGAATACGTTAACAAGAGTAATAGAGGCATAAGCAATCACTGAAGTGAAAAATTATAGAGACCGTGGATTAGCACCCGGAGTTTGATTTTGTTGAGATAATGAGGAAGTTAAGCGTCGATATGTTGAACTGCGTAGAACTTACCAGTCAGGAAGCTGCTTGGTACCTTCTTCGACAAGCCATGTCGAAAAGTTCAGAAAAAGTGGTATATATTCCAACTTCATGGCCTGTTGAGAGAGAGCGCGTTCGAAAGTCGAATAAAGCTTTGGTGGAAGAGAATATCGACCAGGACTCATGTGATATTTGGTTTGACAATTGTTTAGACAAATATCAAAAAAGACCGCAGGAACTAAATGACATCACTCTTTAGCTCAAGCCGTTGCTTACTATACAGTATCAAAAGCCAATGACTGGAAACGACGTATGCATCCACGTGTAATTCGGTCTTTACGTACCATAACTACGATGCGACAGCCGATCTAAATGAGTACAAACGTAAAATGGTGACTTTACATTTGCCTTTTCGTGACGAAGAAAATGAGATCCTCGCGGAAAGAAAATACGTCCAACTCTACGATGCGCACGAAGTAATTATAATGGAGCGGAGACGAGAATTCGAGTCAAATTTAGATATCGCTAAAACAATGCAAATCTGTCGAGAGTTATGTGTTGAAGTCACTGAAGAGGATGACAAAGAAATATCAAATGATATAAATTTGTTAGCAGCACACGTACGAGAAGATAACCCTTTCGCTGATTTTTTAGCGAATCCAAACACGGAAGCCAACGCAGATCTGAGATTAGCAACGTTAAATCGTCTCGGTCCTATTGCAAAAAAACGGGATAACATTATGAATAGTCTTTATTCATAATGTTATCCCGTTTTTTCACGACGATTTCAATCGTCTCATGCGCTCAACGAATTATCGCCAAAAGGGTCTCTTGTTCCATGTTATTTCACATATTTTGAACACGGATACTGATGAACCTTTGCAAATCTTTCTTACGGGACCTGCTGGCTGCGGAAAAACATTCGTGATTAATTTACCGAGAGAAGTATATAATCGATTTTGCCATACAGATGGTTATTGCAATGCATATGTAACATGTGCATCTACAGGGAAAGTAGCTGTAGCCATCGAAGGTACCACGATTCATACTGCTTTGAAAATACAATTATCTGCGGTCCGAGTTTAATTGGGGAATATGACGTCGTAGTTCGACATAAAGAAGTTTAATTTTTTCTATAATAAAATATTTATTATTATTTTTGAACACCCTGTATAAGATTTACTAACTCAGAAACCTTCGCGGATATGCGTCCAACTGTTCCCCAAATTTTCATCGCAATCGGATGAACGGTTTAGGAAGGCATAATAATCATCCGTACCGGTACTTTTTGAACACCCTGTATAAGATTTACTAACTCAGAAACCTTCGCGGGCATGCGTCCAACCATTCCCCAAAGTTTCATCGCAATCGTATGAACGGTTTAGGAAGGCATTTGATATTACCTTAAAGGTCACGGTCAAGGTCAAATCCAATACGACCACTGGGTAGCCAAGGGAAAATCTCGGAAATGTTTTCCCGTTGAGATAATCCAGCTTGCGCGAATAGTATGCGCAGAAGCGCCACACACACACTGACGCAGTCACATCTACATGACTTACGTCTGACGCTCAATTTCCCAGGAAGGTCGTACCGCAGAGCCATAGCATAGATGTTTACACATCAATAACTATAGGGCGACCACAACCACTATCGTTTGAAGTAGCACAACAATTTCGTAGTCTCTTCAAATACGTTGAATGCATTTTAATTGATGAGGTCAGCATGATATCAGCAGAATTAATCGAAAAAATCGATTCTCGTTTAAAACAAATTACAGCGATTGATTCTTCCTTCGGTGGCAAAGACATTTTCTTCATTGGCGATTTGCTACAACTTCCAGCAGTACGCGCGACGCCTATCTACAAACAAACCAAAACCAGCATGGCCGGACCGTCATTGTGGCGGAGTTTGAATTTTTATGAACTCAACGAAGTTATGCGTCAGACAAATGTTGAATTTTCGTGTTTGCTGACAAAAATAGGGAACGGAGATATATTAAATAATGTTGAATTGGACTTGATTGAATCGCGGTTTTTCAACGAAGAGAAGGCGAATGAACAATGTCCCAACGGCATGCGACTGTTTTTCAGAAATCATGATGTTGAGCAGTATAACAAACGAGTACTTGAGACGGTCGCAAATAAAGTAACATCGATCGCAAAAGACGTATATTGGCCAGAGAAATGGCGAGCATTTGGCACACATGCGACAACAACTGCACAAAAAAGTCGTGTTGGACACTAGAGGCCTACCATACGAACTCACACTCGTTACAGACCGACCTTATATGATAACAGCAAATATTGACGTATCAGACGGCCTCGCCAATGGTGCTATTGGTCACTTGGAGTTCATAGAATACTTTAGTAATGATCAACATGAAGAATCTAGTGATAATGATGAAATTAAGGAAAACAATAAAGTGCGTCGTTTGTGGTTGCGTTTTCCCAATAACTGCAAAATTGGACAAAAAGCAATGAGACGTTCTGCTAGATATGTCCAAAGAAACGGAATAGCAAAGAATTTAGTTCCAATTGCCAGGGAAGAACTCGACTATTTATCTCGATAAAAATCGAACTACTAGTGCGAAACGGAATCATTTCCCTTTAATTCCAGCTTGTGCTATAACGATTCACAAATCCCAAGGAGGCACTTTCAACCAAATTGTTTATTCCTATGATAAAACACACGATCAACAACTCGTCTATGTTGCTCTTTCAAGAGTGACAAGTCTCGAAGGATTATTCATTGTAACCTCAGATGACAACCGGACTTTCTATCATGGAAGAAGAACGCCACGATCATTGCTTCCGCTTAAAAATGAATTTGCTCGACTTGCAGGAAGGACGTTACGAACATATCAAGATACGATTCTTGAATTCTTGCGTGCAAAACAATCGGTATCGTTTCTTATATTTAATTGTCAAAGCTTGAGGGCACATAATAACGACCTGACTGATGCTGTGACACAGGAATGTACTTTCCTCATGCTCACTGAAACATGGATAGGAAACAACGAAAATATTTCTATTCCAAATTTTGATTGTCGTGTTCAATTCAAACGAGAAGGTTAACGAGCTGGTGGTGTAGCAATATATCAGAAGCAAAATACATGTTATATAACGACACCACAC
The DNA here is from genome assembly GCA_963678675.1 of Xiphydria camelus. Lineage (NCBI taxonomy): Eukaryota > Metazoa > Arthropoda > Insecta > Hymenoptera > Xiphydriidae > Xiphydria > Xiphydria camelus. Next base: position 15,453,788 of record OY783192.1, on the reverse strand, counting down.
ATGGAAGTTGAATATCGCCAAACGACAGGTCTATCAGTGGCTTCAAGATCAGTTGGAGACTTATGTGCAGCAGAATGCATATTAACTAACGGACAGAAAGTACTCTCAGTCGCTGTTTATATATCGCCCAACCAACAGATAAAGGATATTATAAAATTCCTACACTCTCTTCATTCTACTACCATATACTCCGGTAGGAGCTGCAGAACTTGGTGAAGATCTCGACAAGATGCCAATGATATTAGGAGGTGACTTCAATACGGATTTCTCATCGGACGATGCACAACCACTTATTTCCTTCTTAGAAGAAAAATTAAATTTGAAAATAAATACAAATAGAAATATTTCGACTACAAATTCAAAAACAACAATAGACGCTGTGTTCTTGCGGTTCATAGAAAAAATAAAATCAGAAATTTATGTATCTTATTTTAGCTATCACAAACCAATAATCACTTGTATAAAAGAAATTGAAGAGAAATAAATTGTAAAGAGGACACGATCTAATATAATAATAATAAATATTTTATTATAGACAAAATTAAACTGCATGTCGAACTACGACGTCATATTCCCCAATTAAACTCGGACCGCAGATAATTGTAAGACGATAGTGGTCTGGTATTAAGCGGCAGTTTCCACAGCGGCGTAGTGACGCAGTGGTTAAAGGACCAAGCGGTGGGCTCGCGTGTTCGATTCTTGCTGCGGGCAGTTAAACAAATTTTTTTTCATTTTTGTTCAACTTATTTATTGTGAAATAGTAATTTCTATTGCAGATATAAAAAATATGCTGAAAAAATCAATTTTAAAGAGGAAGTGAAAATGGGAAAAATCATTAAAACGAAAGATATTTTCTAGTACTAAATGTTTTTTTATTTATTTTTATTTCTATAATATATCTATAATTTCTTCTATAATTTATTTCTATAATTTAATTATCGAAGGAAAAACGTGTTTTTTATATTCAACTATAATTTATTATTTATACTTATACTAATTATACAAAAATATTTAATCGCTTTTGTCGGTTTCTTACTCGGATGGAGACTGGTGCACTATGTTTACAATTTCTTGGGTGATACTTATCATGAAAACATGCAAAGCAAACATTTTCTTTGCACCAAGAACATTTTAATAAAAGACACATTTGAACATTCACATTTCTCTTTTGCAAGTCAAGGGGAAACAAACCTCATTAACATTAAAAAATGTGAGTTTTGACGCAAACCAAGCATATCGACGGTTAAGTGGTGATACCTCCGTAACTACACATTTTAGCGAAATTGAGTTATTAGCATCAAAATTGGCAGAAAAAAATTCTGCACATTTCTGGTGATATCTCGTATGTATATATGTGAACGAGTGTGAGACAAAGTAGAAAAACGTCCTGGTAGTGACTAGTAGAAAACCGTCGAACGTCAAATGTGTGAACTCGTATCTCTCATCATACTGTGTTATCCCAGTAGTGTGTTTTGTGGTGGAGAGAGGTTAACCGGTAAGTTGCAACATTTTTGAGATATTTCTGACAAAATAATGCAGTTTATATTTAAAAAAAAGCATGAACATTGTTTCGCTGATCCTTTCTGCATGTTGTATTGAAGTTTTTATTCTAATTAGTTTTGATTAATATGGATTATTTTGTTAGGATTCTGATACGGGTTATCACTTCTAAAAAGTTTTGGGTATACAGTGTAGATACGTGGTGTCACTTGATACTTCTATAGGGATAACCCTTTGAGATGGCTTCTTATCAGAAATTTAGAATAGTAAAGTAGAATTCTGAAGCGTGTTTTTCTTTAAAATAATAATAAACAAAAGTAAGTATGGATCTATTAATAGAATTAGTTTTTTTTATAGAAGTAAGCTGATGGAAATGAGTTCAGTAACTCCGTTCTACTCGACAAGAACCCAAAAGATTTTCGCAAATTTAAAAACCGTTAGTACTGAAACAACGAACCTCACTCGGAACCTCATTCATGACGATCCACCAAATAAGTCACTCAATTTACCAATTAATTTGGATGATTCTGATTGGTATGATGACCCGGGACAAAAAATTGATAATATTATTTTTAACGAACAACCGTCGAATGGCAAAATAATTGTGATTCAACATGCATCCCAAAGTGAGTCCACGGATTATGCCGATATAGAAAAAATTCCTGAGGTACCTGAGGTATTCCTTAAAAAATAATGATCACCATGAGGAGCTGATTGATAACCCACTTCTAGCTTTCTAGCTGAAGAAAGCACAATGCTCGAACAACCTGGGATCATATTTCCAGACTTACAGTTAGAAAATGAAGATTCTGAAAAGCCTAATAGCCTAATAGTAACAGGGATCAAAATGATGAATATCTTCCTTCTAGCGGTTCAGAGCAAAGTGACTCAGAATATTCTGCGGATGATGAAGGGCCCAAAAGGAGGAAACGCTTACCAACAGAGGAAAATTGGAATGACAATAAAAACAAAAAGTTGAGACAGCAGGGAAAAACTTACATAGGATGGAGTAGACCAAGAAATCAACCAGCCAATCGAGGAACCGAAAGGAAAGAGAGAAAAATGGGCCCAAGGTGTGAATCAAAGCTATGTTTAAAATCAAACACTAGAAAATGTTATGCAATTCCCGAGGTAGATCGAAAGGAGCTTTTTCGAAAATGTTGGTTAGATGTGAGTTAGGACCAAAAAAAAGATTTATATTTCATCTCTAGTAATAAAGTCTCATATAACCAGGTCGGCCAAGGTTTCTGGAGAAACATCGAGGCGAACTGGAAGTCTAAAGTACACAGTGAAAACTTTAGATGGGCAGATTCTACCAGTTTGTAAGAAATTTTTTCTATCGACCTTTGATTTAAAGGAATGGACTGTCACTAATTGGGCTTCTCACTCCTACTCTGGTATGCATTCTTCTCAAGAGGTTGTGAACACATCTAGGCGTGAAACAAGAAGAAAAGAAACAAAAAATGTTGATCTCACAAAGCAATATCTCATAGACTTCTTGGATTCATTAGCAAAGCTTCTTTCTCACTATTGTAGACACTCTACTAATAAAATGTACATCGAGCCAATCTATGGAGATTCAATGTCACCAGTTTATTGAGAATTTTCAAGGGTTTGTAGAGAAAAATATCCAACCTAAAACCTGTCTGTAGATACACATTTGATCGTATCATTAAGGAATAAAATATCTCATTCCAACAACCTAAGAAGGATAAATGTGATATCTGCTGTGGATTTGAAACAAAAATATCGATGAAAACACTTACCGGGAACACATAGATAAGAAGCAGCTGGCAAGGGAAGAAAAGAACAATGACAAGTTACTGCGAGAACAGGGTCAAGAAATTGTATTGACTCAAGATGATCAAGCTGTCAAAGTTTGTAGGGCTATTTGAATGCATCTGCATTGTATTACAAGTTAGCACACATGCCATAATTTCACAATTTTTGTCGTTAATACGCACAAATGTTGTTGATATTGTTTTTCCGAAACAGAAGCTGACCTAACTGCTAATACATTCGCTTCCTGCATAGTGGACTACATTCTAAACTTAGATAACCTGTCACACCCTATCATAATATGGAGCGATGGATGCTGTTATAAGAACAAAAATTCAGTGTTGTCGAATACTCTGTAAGTTTGAGTGTCTACAAAAATATACCCATCTACCAAACATTTCTAGAGAAGGGCCATACGCAGATTGAGGCTGACTCGGTACATGCCCTAATTGAACGCAACCTCAAAAACAAGTCAATATTTTTACCCAGTGACTATATCAGAATAACACGCGAAGCTAGACGAAAAGAGCCGTATATAGTTAAAAATATTCGCTATGATTTCATAAAAGATTATTCTAAGAACCAAAAATACACATCTATTAGACCTGGGAAAAAAATATTGGTTCAGAAGTGTTATTGTTTTTATATTATAGTGTTTTTTTTGTTGAATTCCTTTTCACTTCTTCCTGGTAATTTAGCTAAATGATATCACGTTCTACTATTTCTTACTGTTTACATACATGTGGTTTCTCATATGTGCAATAAAAAAAAGTCAGAAGTTATACAGTTGGCTCGAAACTATAAGAAAATGTGTTGAATATGGTAATTAGAACCATAATGGCCCAATTTCATTAATATGATCCATCTATAATTTTAAAAACAGTTTTATGCTTCTCCTGTAAAGTTGGTCAAAACGTATTTACGAGGTATCACCACTTAACTATCGATATCTAATCATATCAGAAAAAATAGGAGCACTCAATTGGTGATGATTGGTATTGTAAGATAGCCGAAACTGTACCGTCTGTACTTGATATACTTCAGTTGTATCCATATAACTTGATTTAATATCAATGCAGAAACCAGAATTTGCAATAAATTTTGAGTATTATGGGATTAAAAATTGGAGATTGCCAGTTTTGCAAGTAACATTTTGAAATCTCCGGTTTTGCAACTTAGTTAACAAAATTACGGGTTTTGAAACTAACTTTTTTTGGCGTTTTATAAGAAATAGAGTAAAGATACAGTGCGATCAACCCCGAAATAAATATTTATTTTCCTTAGAATACAGTGGTAGGTTAATGTAGTCAGGTAGGTTGACGTAGCTAACTTAAAATGGTACATAATTAAATAATCAGGTCTTCTATTTCAGCACACCCAGTTTCATTGCCTTCAGCATCTTCAGTGCGTCTTGCAGTGGCCAAAACCTTTTTGAAAAATTCTAGTACCTCCAGCGTTTGCCACCAATTACCGTAATGTTTGATCAACAGTTTCTCAACGTCTCTTAGTTTTGCAGTTGTAACAGGAACGCCCTTTTCTATTATGTTAGAGTTGATGTTCTTTATATTTTTGCAAGGTTTGCAAATGTTCTTAGCAATTCCTGCATCATTACGATAATGAAGCTCCCCTCGAACCGTTGGTGACAGATCTTGTCAGTATAAAGCGCTTAGCAACACATTGAATTTAAAGTGCCATTTTCCTGTACTTTTAACGACTTCATACGTCCCTGTCTTCCAGTCGGCAACTTCAACGCCTTTACTTAATTCAATGACAGTTCCGAAGCGTTTAAAAACTTTTCTGTATTCTTCTGGGTTGGCAATAACCTCCTTTCTTTTCAAGACTTGCTCTATTCTGCCAAATACCCGATCACTTGGCAAAAATGAATGACCTGGTACGGAGTATATCAGTTCAATAGTTCGCAAAGTTTCTATTAACGTAAAATCTGTGGTGGTAAGTCTATGATAAAGGGCAGAGGCGATTTCGTTGGAACTTTTTCGGTATTCATTTTCTGTCCACGTGTACATAAAAACTTTATCCTTCGGCTGTTTATCCCTTCAACTTCCTTGTACAAAACACAAGTTATAGATGTAAAGTTGTCAGCTATAGGGGAAGGTGGGGCAAGTTGACGAGGTTAAGCGAAAACAGCCTAAAAAAATAACACAATAGTTTTATTTTAAATGAAGGAGTATATTATTAAAGATACATGATTCGACTATTATTTGCAAACAAGATGACGCCTATACACAAACGTCACATTTAAATGGGCCATGCTTTTCGCATCTAGTGCAGGCTTCATGCCACCACGATTCGCACAATTTACGCTTTATCCAGTCTTCGGATGGGGGCTCATAGTAGGGGAGAGTTTCCGATATCGTACTGCTCTAAATCGTACCACTTAATTTTCTAAGTGAAAACGGGTAGATGTAGCCCTCTAATAGCGGCTACTTGAACTATTTGCTTGCCTTAGAGTGGCGGGAAAAAGTTATTTACGCTTGTGACAACGTGCTCCCATTATACCGAGCTTTTTCGATTTCATAGGTTGTTGATATAGTTTCTGGAGGCCACACGTAAGGATATATTAGCTAATAAGGTACGAATTCACAGTTTTGATGATAATATATTGAAAATACAAATAATTTAGTGTTCAAATGTATTGCTAAAACAAAGAAGAGATTTAAATTTAAGGTTAAGAATAATGTTTTCTTTCTTAAAAACCGGGTTGCCTAAATCGTATCTCTTTTAGTTTCCTATATCGTACTTACTCAACCTCGGCCCAGCCTGATGAGGTTGTCATTGCAATGACACCAGATGAATGGTTTTGTAACATATGTGAATTGATCTCAGTCGAGGACATGATTCGATGTCTACGTTGCAGCATATGGGTTCATGAAACCTATGCAGGTGTAAAACCGGAACAGAAATTTTTTGTTGTGTAGACTGTAAGGTAGATTAGGCTGTTTTGATACTTTTATGTAAACCTAATAAAATTTTTTCTAACATCATTGCGTTTTTAAGCTATAATCAAGCATATTCACATTTCAAACCACAAAGGTACGATTTGGGAAACCTGTGGTACGATTTAAGCACTTACAATAGGATCCTAAATCGTACCACTTGCAGAACTTTAGAAAATCCTCTTATTTATAAATTTGACAAAATATTTTGTTAATATTATGGCAGAACATGATAAATAAATAACTAAAGGATTCAAAAAACACATACATATTAGCATACGCAATGGCTGGTAGCAGGTAACAACCAAAAACCAAAATGTGGTACAATTTAGGCAACTCTCCCCTATGCTTCTTCACATCCTGGACATGAAATGTCTTTGTTTTTAGCAGAATTAATTAACAATCTAGTCGAAGATTTCTGAAACGCGTCCTTTTTGACTCTGTCAACTGTTTTTGCTTTCTTAACATCTTTGCTATTTTGTTCTCTTTCTTTCTGTTTTAGTTCTTCTTTGTTTAGAGTAGCAGTTAGTATAGAAGCATTTTGTTTCTTTCTCTTAGTTTTTTATAGAAGGCGATCATATTTTGGAAAGGGTCTAATTTCAATCAACCTACGAAGGGTAGGTTCTAGTATGTATTTCAAAGAGTCCACTGGCATTATTCACTGTCATATTTTCTTCCAGAACAGCATGGATGGCAGCGATTAAATTGTATTTCGACCAAGACCGACGATTGCTTTTTTTCTTATAATTTCTTACCATCTGCAAACAATTTATAAAATTAATGAATTGAGAGAATTTAGTGGCTAGCTATTGATTTCTCTCATTTCATTTTAATTTACAGACGTTATCTTCTTTCATGAAATAATATTTATAAAATACGGGGCAAGATGACGAATTCGTCATCTTACCCCCGTCAACTTGCCCCCACAAGTAGGATTTTAAAGAAAATTAATTTTTTAATAGAAACACATGTTTTTATGTCGAAGTTTAATTTTACTCTACTTATACTAATCCTACTTAATATAATTAGCTATTTACCAGTAAAATTCTTATCTTTGTTTTTTTGTAAATCCTTATTTTGATTGAGAACGATTTTATAGAAGTATAGGTTAAAACACGCTCGATTCTGTAATCCCGGCTAAATTAATACTGGTGCCATTTATGTTCGTATGGTATAGTTACGCCCTAGGAAGGTTGTCATAGCCAGTTTGCTTTGCAGAAATCTTCTCTCGGTTTTTGTAAATAACGAATTCGTCATCTTGCCCCGTTCGTCATCTTACCCCACCTTACCCTAATAAGCAGACTGTTCTGGGACCTTCGGGAAAACTTGGTTTTTCTGGCAGTCAAAACTCAGAGTAAGGATATTATCTTCGGTCTCTCTCTAAGCAGTGAATAAAATGCCTTTACCCTTAACACGTTGGCTGCGTGACTCAAAACGCGTACCTTTTCTTCTCTGTGCTATACGGGTCTCCGGGGACCTGTAACGCAGCCAACGTGTTAAAGTATAAATACATTTTTCAATAATATGTTTTGTTTTTCTGGCCTTGTTAGTTTCGGTTTTTATTTGTTCACTGGGAGAAAGGCAAGTAGTACAAACATCTGTTCCAGGAGTACCGAATCCCAAATTAAATGTTTTGTTAAAAATCGTTCGAAAAAAGTTCTCTATTACTTTTAAATTTTCGTCTTGGGTTTCGTCGTTATACATTTTGAACATTTTTCTGATATTCACAAGTCTGAAGGTAAATACCGTCTGATGCTTGTTGCGGATCGTGTAATGGACTTCAACGCATTTGAATTTCTTAATAACCCTCTGACGACAATGCTCGGTTCCCCACCACTGCGCGGGGCAGAGTCAAGCGTGACACCTTAGTGTAGTGGGGAGAGAGTGGCAGGGCCGTCGCAACCCGTACGGTTAAATATCACAAATACACAATCACAAAATAACCGGCGAGTGGGTACTGCTCAGCGCACAGCTAACTACCCGTGTGGAAATCTGCCCAAGTTGGTCCAATCAGTAATTGGGCGCCAATTAGGCCCCAATTGGGCGGCCCAATTTGAATAAAATATAATAAATCCAATAGATATAATTGTTTGTTTTATTTATGTACCGGAAGTAAAAATAAATCTGGACATTTAGAACTTATTCCGAACTTTTAGTGACTGGAATTTGGGTCAGGTGATACGATGTAGTATTAGCGTTTAGTTGGGGCTACGTTGGGCAGCCCAATCAGGCCCCAACTAAGGTACTAGTTGGGGCTACGTTGGGCACCCCAATCTGGCCCCAACTAAGGTACCTAATCACTACCCTAGCAAGAAATATTGTATAATTTATATATTTTAATGTTGATAGCATCGCCTCAAAAACTTTACTAACTTTATTATGATGACATTGGTAATAAATATATAATATATTTCATTCTTTGATAATTGCGTTTTTAATAATCGTTACAGCATTTTTCAAATTGAGTGGAGTAAGATACATATAATGATAAATTAGCAATTTTTCTATTATAGAATAAATAAAATTGAAATCTATTCCGAACTTTTAGTGACTGAAATTTGGGTCAGGTGATACGATAAAGTATTAGCGTTTAGTTGGTACCTAATCACTTAGTCCAAGGCACTTATCCATTTTTACCTATGCCGCAAACAAATCGACGAGGGTAGTGTGAGTTTTTAGTGTGAAAAGCCTTTTTTATTATTTTATTATTTTTTTTTTTTCGACAAAATGACCTTAATAAAAGTTGTAGATAATAACATTCTAATCTTTGCTTTATGACTTTTTTTTCTAGCTATTTTAGTTTAGGCGCTACGGCTATTTTTGTGTTTAGAAATTCGCAAGGGCCGTCCCGGGAAAAGAGTACGGCCCTGGAGAGAGGCTGAAAACGTCCTCTTTTTTCGGAACGGCCCTGGCGAATAGTGGTGAATGTGACAGACGCTCCGTGTAGTTTGCTAATCGTTTGTATTTTTTTTTAATAATCGTGAATCGTGATAGTGAACGGATGCAGTGCCACTTTTCTCTGGATGCCTGTACATAAAGAGCAGGAAAGGAGACGGCAGCATCTCAGAAGAATTGCCATCAGATAAGTTACTTTCTATCTGACCATTCTAACCTCACTTTGATTGTCTATGAAGGACATATATCTTTGTGGATATTCTATTTTTTGTTTTCAGCGTCATGCGAGCACGGGACGAGTCAATGGTTTTTCTTCTCCATCAACAAGCCGTGGCAGAAAAATAGGAGATGCAATGGAATAACTAAGGAAACTATGAAAAACTAAGGAAACCCGCGCGTATGATTTGTATCAATCATTGTTCCGCTTGAATACGTTTATATTTTACTTTTGTACATTTTATGAGAAAATATAAAATCTTATTAATTATTATTAATCTTATTATTCATTAAAAGTAACATTTCAGGTTGATTGGGCATAAATAGGGTTGCCCAATTGGGGCCCAATTGGGCGGCCCAAAATGGGTATAGGTTGGGCGGAGCGTTACAAGCCCAACGAAAGCCCAATTGGGCACTGATTGGGCTGCCCAATTGGCGCCCAACTAGTAATTGGGCAGCCCAATTGGGCCCCAATTGGGGCCCAATGAACATTTCCACACGGGTACGAGCCTGGCTGAATGAGAGTGGGGGGCCATTTCTGTGACGTCAGTCACTAACACATGAAGCGACCGCGCGCGATTGACTGTTCCCTCTCTCCAACTCACACGACAGGGATTGCTAGGAGTTTAGCGCCAGAGGGATTTATCCCCACCGGGGGAGGGGTTTACCACCGATTCTTTCCTTGCTCTAAATTTGAGACCGGTGCGATCTCCACCCCTTCTTTCACGTGGCGATATTCCAGTTTCAGCGTAGTTTTTGTTCACAAATTGGAGTCGGTGTTTTTAGTAATGTGTAAGATCTTTAAGAATGATGCTTGGCAAACAGGGACAAGGCGGTTTTTCCTATTTCTGACATAACACTCTATAGTGGATCGCTTTGCTGAGTGGAAGTCATTTTTTAGGCGCTTTCTCTTTGTAGGCAAGCTGATACAGTACCTAAGTAGGAATGCATCTTGCATAGGCTTATCCCGCGACGTGTAAAATTCCTTGTGAAAATCAGCGATTTCGGCCATTCTGAGAGTTGAACACCGATACGACTTGGTACAATGTCCACATGTAGGAAACCCCGGAGGAGCTGGTGGCGTGCATCTAATAGGAATAAGTATTAATGCGGTATACATTGTGATATTTACATTAGTCTTGTCGGTATAATCGAACATGATCCCATAAACCAAAAACATAGGTAGATACTAACCTCTTTTTCTTATCGACGTTTCTTTTCCATAGGTCTGGCCTCCTCTTTCTCTTCCTTGCTTTACTAGGAGACACTTGCTCCCCTTCACTATCCATATTGTTTGTTGTAATGGACGACTGTTGAAAGGATTGTTATTACTGTTGCACGTAGTGCAAGTCTACAAAATGACAGAAACATATGACTTCTGATTCAGAGCCACGTCTGTTCCTATAGGTCGAAATGGAGATTGCCGTTTTTGCAACTAAACCGAAATTTTAACCTCATTATGATTAAGTATAATTGAGCCGAATTTGCAGCCAAATGACTCTGCAAGTTGATTATAATTACAATAAGGAACACATTCCCGCCAATAACTCAATTTCGCCAAAAAGTGGAAATTGCCGGTTTTGCAACTAGACTTCTCAAATATAGTTTCACCATGGCCAGTCAGCCACGACATAAGGGAAAATTTGAGAGGAAAAGAAAGACTGAGTGGCGTGAAAATGTCATTGTAGCGAATAAAAAACGTAAAATTTCATCTGAAATGTCAAATAAAACCACTCTACTGACGCGACGTTGCCGCATCTACTCGACACGTGCCATTTTTTTCATGTGACCTTTATGGTCAGCGAAGGTCAAATTGAGGTCAAGTACAGTTCGGCTTCGTACCATGAAAGCTATGGGTCCTAGAAAAACTCTTTTCGATAGTGGGTTTAGGATTTTTCCGTGACTATACAATGGTAATATTGGATTTGACCTTGACCATGACCTTCATTTGGAATTCCTTACATCTGCCATCATATTCCAAATCAGTTACACGAAAAACCCCTTAGTGCAGCTTCATATTTTTTAAATTTTCGTCCGCCATGTTGGATCCGCCATTTTGAATTTCTTACATCTGACACCAGACTCGCAATGAACATGAATTTATTTTACGACGATATTTTATCATCATCTGATGATGAAAATGGTATCGAAATTGATAGAAGGCCACATTTAATTAAGGAACGAATTAATTATTTCCAAACTTTGGATGATTTCGATTTTATTGCGCGTTTTCGATTATCGAAAGACAGTGTTGAAGCTTTGCTTCTGGAAATTGTACATAATTTTCAACACGCTACAGAGAAAGATAAATTACTTCTTAAATAATATATAATCTATTTTAAAATATCGCAACATTATCATATTACGTTAAAAATCGCGTAGAATTTTCTGTATCTTTACTAAATAAAGGGAGTGCACATTTCAGAAACCACACTATTGCACCCAGAGTACAACTCCTGCTTGCTCTCCGCTATTATGCAACTGGTTCCTTTTTAAATTCTGTTGGAGATTTCGGCAGCTCACTGAGCTCGGCTTGCAGCGCGTCAGTTGATCACGTCACGAGCGCACGTCAGGTTTTCCTCCTACTCCATTATAAGTTCCGTTGATGAACCAATCAGAATCACCGTTACAACAAAACCAAAACTTATTGCGAAGAGGGTATATGATTAGATAATCGGGGGTTAAAAATTCATGGTGGAACGAATTGTGCAGTTAATCATGATTAGAACGCTGATTAAATATAATCGTGATTAGGTAATCAAGCATTTAATCAGAGTTGGTGGAATCGGCCCTTAGTGTCTACTTCCATGCAGATTCATGTCATTTAATTTTTAATTCGCCATGTTGGATCCGTCATTTTGGATCGGCCATTTTAAATTTCCTACATCTGATATCAAGTTTACAATCAGTGACCCGGAAAACCCTTTAGTGCCAACTTTCATGCTTGTGCATATCGTTTAAGTTTTCGTCCGCCATTTTGGATAGGCCATTTTGAAATTCTTACACCTGACATCAGACTCGCAATGAGTGACCCCGAAAACCCCTTAGTGCGTACTTCCGTGCAGAATGATGTTTAAGTTTAGTGACGTGGAGAATCGCTCCGCGTCACAAAAAGGGTGCAATCGGTCCCTTCGGGCATGCGTGCGAATCGGCCTTCGGAGAGGCACTACGTTATAGGCCGAGAGCCAGCGACAGCCAGACCTTCGTTATTTTATAAAGGCTGAAAGTTTCTCAGTGTATGTCCCTAATAGAGGTAAGAACGATCCCCGAATATGAAGTTTGGATCATGGTGGCTTTGGCAGGTAACAGGTGGCAAAGGTGTAAAAAAATGGACCTCACTTTCGTTAAAGTATAAAGCTCAGTTCTTATATATTTTAATCGGAATAATATTAGAAATCACGTCGTCCATTGCCAGACACTTAGTATGGTTCCAACCCCCTGCCAGACACCCTTAAACTATAATAAATTGTAATTAAACTTTCGTCATAGTATAAAAGCTAAATTTTATATATGTTATTTGGGGAACTATCAAAAGATGTTTCCTAAGTAGCCAGACAGTTTCGATGGTTCCTACATCTTGCCAGACACATTGAGTCTGCCGTAGTATAGTATAGGTGCGAGCGCGAAGCACTATATATATACAAGCGGGTGCGAGTGAAATAGTGAATTCGGTCTATTGCGATCTTTTGTTGCGCATCTTTCATTTACTCAGTATCATATGTTCAACAGTGTTTTTTGGATTTATGGGAAAATTTAATTATATAGAATTATTTATGACTAAAAAATAAATTTTCAAAAAATGATTCAGTAGAATTTTTATGTCAATAAATCAATGCAACAAAAATTTAATAACTTAATCAATAATGTTTTGATATGATTACTGGATTTAAAGAAATATTTAATGATTTTCAAGCCCAAGAGCCAGCGACAGCTAGACCTTCGTTATTTTATAAAGGCTGAAAGTTTCTCAGTGTATGTCCCCAATAGAGGTAAGACCGATCTCCGACTATGAAGTTTGGATCATGGTAACTTTGGCAGGTAACAGGTGGCAAAGGTGTAAAAAAAAATGGACCTCAATTTCGTTAAAGTATAAAGCTCAGTTTTTATATATTTTATTCGGAATAATATTAGAAATCATGTCGTCCATTGCTAGATACTTAGTACGGTTCCAACCACCTGCCAGACACCCTTAAACTATAATAAATTGTACCCTGCTTAAAATTTCGGATCACTTCCGGATTAGTTTCGGATAAATTAATCCGAAGTGATCCGGAATTTAGACGGAATCTTTCCGAAGTTTGTCCGATTTCATCCAATTTCTGTCCGGAAACACAATCTGATCTGAAATAAATCCGCAATTGTCTGGAATTTATACGAAATAAAGAATCAGAAATTATTTTCATCTACAGATAAATCTGGAATTCATCCGTTTCTGTCCGAAATTTGTATGAGCATAAACTTCAACCCGAAAATAGTCCGCTTCAGTCTGGAACTTAAACGAGTTAAAAAATCAGTTCAATGTATTTGTAAAGTGGAATCTGGAATTTATCCGTTTTTGTCCGAATTTTGTCTGAGAATTATCTTGAATCCGGAATCTGTCCGACTCCGTCTGGAACTTATACGATTTAAAAAATCTGTTGAATTTATTTGTAAAGTGGAATCTGGAATTTATCCGTTTTTGTCCAGATTTTGTCTGAGAATTATTTAGAATCCGGAATCAGTCCGACTCCGTCTGGAACTTATACGATTTAGAAAATCTGTTGAATTTATTTGTAAAGTGGAATCTGGAATTTATCCGTTTTTGTCCAGATTTTGTCTGAGAATTATTTAGAATCCGGAATCAGTCCGACTCCGTCTGGAACTTATACGATTTTGAAAATCTGTTGAATTTATTTGTAAAGTGGAATCTGGAATTTATCCGTTTTTGTCCAGATTTTGTCTGAGAATTATTTAGAATCCAGAATCAGTCCGACTCCGTCTGGAACTTATACGATTTAAAAAATCTGTTGAATTTATTTGTAAAGTGGAATCTGGAATTTATCCGTTTTTATCCAGATTTTGTCTGAGAATTATTTAGAATCCGGAATCAGTCCGACTCCGTCTGGAACTTATACGATTTAAAAAAATTGTTGAATTTATTTGTAAAGTAGAATCTGGAATTTATCCGTTTTTGTCTGGATTTTGTCTGAGAATTATCTTGAATCCGGAATCTGTCCGATTCAGTCCGGAACTTATACGAATTAAAAAATTATTTTAATTTGAGTGTAAAGTGGAATTTGGAGTTTGTCCACTTATGTCAGGTAAGTATAAAAATCGAATTAGAAATTCAGCCTTTTTCGCCTGGAAGTTGTTTGAAACGCGGGACCAAAATTTATTTTTATGTAGAACGTTATTTGAAATTCGTTAGCATTTATATAATTGAAAAAGAAGGTTTTGTTATAATTGACATATATATATTTAACATTGTTTTGTTATTGTATTTCAATTGTGTTTGGTAATGTTGATATAAACATTTCACTATCTACATTCATGACATACATTTTTTGCTTATATTGGTAATTGGTAAGAGTTTTACATCGTGTTTTGTTTTTACTTTGACTAAGTTCTTCGAAGTAAAATTGCTTAATTTACATTTTGAACACGTTGGATCTGCATCTGTACAAGTGATAAGTAATTCATCGACTTCAAAGTATTGAACTTCTACCCAGGTTTTTTCATCAAGGTAAATTAAGTTCAGAATTTGAATAAATTCTCCACTACACAGACGGAATACAGTATTATCTGATTTTTTCGGACGGCTATATTGCAGACTATGTACAACCATGTGGCGAAATATGCATCGGTCAAAAGTTACAGCTTTATTAGTTTTCAAAAGCAGAGAGTACTTAGAATCCACTGTGCCTTTGCCTAAAAGCACGACATCATTAGAGTTACTGCGGCAAAAGTTCACTGTTTTGTTTCTAGTAAATAATGACTCACAATAATTAAAGCAAGAAGATATTTCTTTTGACTCTTGTATAATACTTTTGAAGACGCTAGCTTGTAAGGATTTCTTTGCCATTTGCTCATATACACCTTTTGGACCATGCGCATACTCTTTTAAGTAATATATTGCGTTTTCAAAGGGAAATGTTGATGTGGCCCATTGTGGACCGCTGAGTTTAATGTGTTGAATTAAGTGCGTTAGGCTATGCACATTAAATGTAACATTGTCTTCGCCGTATACAATTTCAAAAAGGCCGATGAAATTCAACAAATCTCTTTCACATTGATCTAATTCTATTTGAGATATGTTTCTTTGCAATAAAGTAAATATGCTGTTGGACAGCAAAGCAAAATGCTTGACAGCACATTCGTTCAAAATCCCATTAATACAAGGTATAGCATAGAATAACAACCAAGATCGCCATTCGGAAGCTTTCCATTTACACTTGTACATTAATGGTCTTACTAAACGATGAATTTCGTTTGGTGGAGTCATTTTCAATAGTCGTTTATTAATTTCAGTTAACTGCGACTTTGTAATGTGAATTGGACTTTTCGAATTTGTCCAGATATTCCATAAATGAACAACTATCCCAAGTAAATCGGCATGAAGATAATCCCTTACAAAGCTCCACACTATATCCAGTGACTCCAATTCGGATAACACCGAATAACCTTTTACGCCATTAATGGATTTTGTAGTTTTTGCTTCCCTCGTCTCCTGAGCTTTAGCAATTTTCATTACAGCTTCCATATCATTAAAATGCGATTCATGAGTCCTAATTGGTGGGTCTGTTTCTTTTAAAAGATACCGCATTGAACCTCCGACATAGTCACCAAAACTATAACACCATGAACAGCCATAATGGCCATTAAATAGAACACGATTCTGTATAATAGGTTGTGCTACAGTATCCACGCTACATAATAGAGGTTTCAAAATAATTTTCATAATCTTGCCTTCCTCATTTATTCACTTAAATCCTTCTGTGCTTAAAACTTTAAGTTGGTCAACGAAAGGTCGAAGATACATGTTCATTAACGCAGGTGTCGGTTCTTTTGTGCCAATCTATAGACCTGCTAGAATTACAAATTTGAACCGTAAATGTGGAGGCAATTCATTTTATAATAATAAGAATTGGCCAAAAACTTCTTTTAGAACTATTAAACAGTGCAGCTCCATCTGTGTTAAATGTACAAGTTAATATTAATGAATTATTTACATAGTTTCCTAAAGAAATTAACTGCTTGTACAGTTCACCATCGTTAACATCAGTAATATTTCTCTCATGTTGAGAGGCCCTGATTTTAGTTTTTCTAGATTTTCGAACAACCCGTTTCGTATGAGATCTATATTTAAAAAGGTTCTTAGTTGATACGTAATATCAATGGAAATGAAGTAATTCGGAGAGTTCATTGACACGAGATAATGCTTTTTACATTTTTCGCAAATTTTCTCATGTTTTTTGAAACTTTTTTTCGAAGTACATGCCTCTAAAGGTAAAAAACAAATTGAACAATAAAAATAATATTGAATTACCTCATTTGGTGGATCAAAAATATTTGAGAGATAATAATCGCTGATTGTCCAAGTTTTAAAGTTTGGCCCAGCTAAAACTTTTACCATATTTATCAACTCTCGACGACCTTTATAGCTAAGCGAAAATCTTAAACTAAATCCGAGGATCATTAGAATAACTTCTGATACTTTTATTCCTGCTTCGGAAAACATAATTCTATTGTCATCTAGTAAATACTCTTTCATCTTAGGTACACCCGGGCTCACGGAATCTGTTGCTGGTGACTTTTTTTAAATGTTATTTTTAAACGTACTAACCAATGATTAATCAATCCTCGTGCTTTCATTAACGAGAGTAGACGTCACCGTAGCTAATGAGGGCATGAGAATTAATTGTTCACTGGTTAGTACGTTTAAAAATAAGGTTTAAAAAAAGTCACCAGCGACAGATTTCGTGAGCACGGGTGTACGTCAAAAGAATTGGTCTCACTATTTTCTACTGATTCACCGAGAAGGTTTGGATCTTTATCGTGATCAAATCTTGATGAAAAGTAGACTCCAGGAATTCTCTCGTTATTAGTATCTTCGTCAGATGAATTGTCTCCAGAAAAATTCTCGTTGGAAACATTGATCAAAGAAGAAAAAGAATCTTCAGAATCAGCAGTATTTTCATCCATAAAAAGTTGATCGACATCTAATTGACTATAATTCTTGTTGATGGAGGTTTTCTTTTCTATCCCTAAAAATAAAATAAAAATATAAAATGAAATGAAAATGAAGGCGGGAATGTACAATCACGAACATTTTCTATTTATATATAGCACACATAAAAGGCTTAAAAAACGCTCATATTGTACTTGAAATATCAAAATTTACTCTAGTCTCGATTCATATACAAAACTGTATTAGCGATATAATGTTTTCAAAAAGTTCCCGTTTTTTTTTACAAAAGCAATAACTAACTGGAAATGATAAATAAATATTTTTTATAATCAGCAGAATTTGAAAGGGCTAATACTGACGATTTGATTGTCGGCGATTTCTTTGTACCGGGATCTATTGATTCTGAGGCGTTGGAAGCATTCTGTTTGAAGAAATAAATTTTCAAAGAAAATATAAAAATATTATATAGAGGTAAAGAATGTATTGATATATGAAAAAATGTCAATTAAAAATTATATTAGAAAAAAGCACCATTGTTAATATTAAAAAGAAAATTCTACTTAATTATTTAATTGTGCTAAAACTAATTTCTTATTGTTTAATATTTAAAAATACCTGAATTTGTCCAATTTTTAACACTGCAGGTTGTATTTTATTGCTAGTAGGACTACTTGTGCTTTTCACTGTATTGTCTCGTTTTGTTGACGACTTTGAAACTGCAGTTATTTGTTTTAAAACACTGGGAGCCTTCTGTTGAAAATGTATACATTTTAACTAAAATATTAAAATATATATGAAATAGAGCTAGAGAATAGTACTTAATTATTGACAACTTACAGCTTTACTGTCACTTAATTTGGACAGTTTCACACTTAATCGACTCATTTTTGCTTCACGTTCCTGTGTACATTAAGTAACATGAAAATTTTCAACTTTGAAAATAATCAACAGAAAATGTAGCTCCTAAGCTTATATTAGTGTCATAAAAAATTTTTTTAGAGAATAATAAAAATATATAATTAAAGTGAAAAGGTACGTTTAATTTATATTTACTTTTTTTGCTTTTAATACTGCAGTTTCCTTGCTACTTTTTATAGCATCTTCACTCGAAGAAGTGTCGGAAGCAGCACTTTGCAAAACTTTATTTGGAGGCCATTTCAGCCTTGTAGTCGTCGTTAGCTTTTTAAGCTCTTCCTCGGAATCTAATGAAACGTTAAGTATTTCCTCATAATTAGCTTTATTTATTACAATAAAAGTGAAATATTATAACATAAAATGTATACCTACTTCCCTTGTGACTCAATAAAGGGTTTTAAAAATAAAAACTTTCTTATTCCACTTCTAATAGTTATTGTTTTTTTTTGGAAATGCATAAAACTGATTTGAAATTAAATGATAGTTATTTTCGTTATGAGGGCGTGAAGCGCTGTTTTTAACGAGTGTGAAGTTTGCCGCACGAGCGAAGCGAGTACGGCAATCACACTCGTTAAAACGGCGCGAAACAACCGAATAACGAATTCTATTTTTTGTCACTAAGTGTTAAATCCGAGGTTGACGATTTCACGCACTGCGCAGGTTATTTCACGCACTGCGCAACTTTTCACGAATTGGTGTGTGAAAGATGATTTCACATGCGTCGAGGACGCCCATGAAACCGAGTATTTGACACTGAGTGACAAAAAATATATGGGCACCATGCACGTGCTCGCAGTAATTCACTTTTTTCTTTTTTACGGCACTTTTTACCGCACACATTATTTCAATTATTAATCAATAGAATAATAATAAAACTTACTTGCAGCTAGACCAACGGTTCCTGTGCATTTTTTATCTTTACAGCCACAAACTACTTTGTATTTTGTGTTTGGTGGATTATTTTTCTTGAAATTCAGCACAATGTCCGAGGACAGAATAGCGGTCAAGTTTGCTGATGGGTACTGGGGACACTTTTTGGTGAATTTGAAGTAAAGTAACATTTTAATAATTCAATACACTCAATGTAAATACTCGCAAAATTCAAAACTTAAAAGAAAATCATACGTCGAAACACTTTTTGCTAACCGGCATAACACGTACATCACGTGCCCGCATGAACCTTTCTTCTGCATTTTGATTGTGGTAGTGGCGTCCTTTGAGGCAAAATTAACGAAGCATGCGTGCGCACGGGCATAGACAACCAATGCCGTTGACTTTTCACATTCCAACATAAAGTTATCCCAGGTCGTATATCCTATTGGTCTACACAATGGAAATCGTAAACGCGGGTATTTTAAAAAGAGAAATAGAACGACGTTGATTGGTTAGTATTTGTATATGTGTGATAGGTACCATCGTTGAGGTCAAGCAGCTGAGTGGAGCCCAGCCGAGTTCAGTTCAAAACTCGTCAAGCACGTAGAGCGACGATCTTTTGTGGTTTCAAAATATATATTGAAAGAATCGGGGTTTTTTAATAAATCTTTGTAATTAATGAATTACTTGTTCTCAGCTGTCAGATTAGACACTTTCTTGTGAGAAACATGTCTTCCAGTGATAGTGATTCTAATGAGAGAAAGTGTAGAGATAAAACACCGGTGAAGAGAAGCTACAAGCAAAATCCTTCTAAAAACGAAAATATTCATCCGAGAACTGTGCAACGTTGGAAATCAAAATTAGATTATGGATTGAATGCTGGTAAGAATTTTCACCTGTTATTTGTACGTGTAAACTTAATTCTTAATTTAGAGAATTTTAAAAAGAGAAAACTATAATCTTAAAATTCGATTATTTATCATATAATGCATATAATACCCTATTGAAAAAATCCTCGAGGAAATCCCTCTGTATATGTCGATACTTTGATAAAGCTGCAAAAATGAACAACTAGTTATTTCTGAGATTGTTTTGGTTATAACCTATATATGTGGGGGCTCAGCCGTCCCGTCGCGTCGATCGCCGGAAGCAGCGGCTAGTTCCAAGGACTGACCTCGTCTCCCCCCGCGCTTCCGCTCTCTCTTGGAGCGCTCCGTTAGCTGCGCGCGCAGCCGCTTCGCGTGCGCCGTTAGCGTGGCGTGCCGCTCGACCGCCTCGAGCACGCCACGCGTGTTAGCCTTAGGCCATTCTGTTCCGGACGCTAGCGTAGTGCAGTTCTGTGCGCGAATAAAGGTTCATTCGCAGGGAGTTTTCGGTGCTTTCTTTTTCCTCTCCTCTCCAGGCGTGGGACCCCTTTCAGTTCCCACATATACTCTAATATAAATTTTTTTCCAGAATTGTCACAATTGACTTCACGAAATTCATCAATACAGCCAAGTTTCGAGAATGAAATATTGGTAGCTAGTTCACCTGAAATGCATATGGACATCGATGGAGGTAATAAGATAATCTATTAGCATAACTGGAACGAATTTAATTAATTTAAATAAAATAGCAAATAATTAGTGAACGATTATATTTTTTATAAATATTATAACTTACTTGTGATATTTTAGAGAGAGATGTGGAAATGTCAGAGAATTTTCCGACTGTCGAGTATCAACTTCCAAAGGATAATGAGTTCAACAATGATCTGGAAAATACAGTTTTATCACTTGATGAAAATTTGCATCATTTGCAGTCGAACCCAAGCACATTTCAAGGTCAGTGAATTAATTACGTACAAAATATATTTAGGCCTCTAATAGTCATGTTTGATCCAAGAATATCCACTCTGTAGTATCAATAAACAGTATTGGTTACAAAGCCAACGAGTGTCGTAAAACGAAATAATCCGAGTGATGAAGAACAAGGGGTTCAAAATGAAAAGGTACAAAATTAATTTTTGATATGTAAATTATATATATAGGTATGATTTTTAAAACATTAAAATTTATTATTTATACCTTTATGTCTATCTTTCTTTCAATATAATAAGGAAAGCGACGGAAACGATGAGAGTGGTCTCATATTGGATTATATAAAACGAATCAGTGAACTGGAGCTCGAGAATAAATCTTTAAAAAGCATTATTCTAAACATGAAACGTAAAAATGTAAGTTGCTTAAAACAAGTGCAATTTTAAGTATATATAGATATATATGATTTTAGTACTTATACCGCGTGTTTTCGAGGAAGCTTGACATAGGAGACACGCGAGTGCGAGAGAGAACATACGGCGAGTGCATAAGAGTCTCTCTATCGCACATTTCCCTAAACTTGTCCAGTTGGAGTCTGCGACAAAGAGGCTCTTATGCACTCGCCATGTTCTCTCTCACACTCACGTATCTCCTATGTCAAGCTTCCTCGAAAACACGCGGTATAGACTACTGTTTTTTTTAAATAGAGTGATGATAATAGTAATGGTGACAACATCTTCAACGAAGAAACAGAAACTCTTCTACGTGATTTTCGACGCCAAATTATCAAATTAGAGATGGAGAATAGGTCCTTGAAAAATTCGAATATACGAATGCAGAATAAAGTTGTCGATTGTTTTGAACAAGTGCACTGTAACTTTTTGGATAAACAATTGCATATACAATACTTTTTAGATTTCCATTGAAAGTAATGTATTTTTAATATTATTATTCAAATTATTTGCAGCAAGTATCAAAAAAGTTGATATAACAGCTCAACAAGAGCTGGAAAAACAAATTATTTCCGGAGAAAAGCTTGAAATTGGAGAAGTGAATCCTGCAACAAATGAAGTATGATAATTTAGCTATTTTTCATATGTACTTCTCATATATTTTTCGATAAAATTTGATAAAATGGTTTTTTTACAGATTCATGCGGGCCACGGGGTATGGATTGATCGAGACATGTATGATACTATACGCTTTCAACCAAAGATCAACGCCCAGAAATTTATAAAAGCCATCGCCACAGCCATCTTTTCGAATGAAGTCTTAAAACGCAGTACAGTGAGAGGCTTCAAAAGTGAAAAATCTGCACTTTCTCCAGTAGGTCTCAGAGCTCTCACCGGTAATTATTATTTTGCATAATATATCCTTAATCAAAAAAATGAGATATTAAACTCATTGAACTCAATTATTGGCTGAAAGTTGAGTGAAAATGGCCCGTTTGAAGGGTAAAATTCTTTTAAAAATCTCTTAAAATTGCATGAATTTCTTTAAAATTTCACGAAATATCTTGAAATACCTTAAAATTCTTAAACACCTTTTGAAATTTCTTTCTAAATAAAGTTATATCAAAAAATGTCTCGAAAATCTGCTATACTGTTATTGCACATTTGACTGGCTTCTGAATGGTTTGAAGTTGTAAAAAGGAAAAAAAAATAATCGCAACCTTAACGCGAGTGTTGGTTTACTAATTGTTTTCAATTTATTTTTTCTTTCACATTTTTAAAGTATACCATTGTATATATTGTGTACATATACTGTTTTTCAGACATTTCGAAATATTGGATGGAAAAAGTTAAGAAAATGGATACATCAGCAGTTCAGAAAGAACTACGTTCCATCACCAGTTATTTAAATCACAAAATAGCAGATCTGAATAGACTTGACTCTAAAAAGGAAACAATCTACGAAAAAAGACACAAATAAATCCAGAAAAAAGCAGAAGACTCAAAAATCTCAAGAATTTATTGAGAATCTTGATTCCAATGTCGAAGAAAATGACACAAATAAACCGAATGCCGTCCAACCTGAGAAAGCGGAAGATCATGGAACAAATAAAGGATCTGATACGATCTTTTTTGAAAGTGTTGAAAATAGAATAGACGAGTTAGATGAGTTGGATCCTCATGATTCAGATGATGTGGTTCCTCACGAGTTAAAAGATTTGGATCCTCTTGAATTAGACGATGACGATCATGAAGACGAAGAGGACGAAGGAGATCAGGTGAATGATTTTGCAAGTACCGAAAACGAAGAGGTTGACGATGTTGATCATCGGAAACTTATAATAGATCAAGATGATGATGAGATAGAAGATGAGAGAATGGAAGTTACAGAAGGTGAGGTGTCTAACAACGACGAGGATTAAAATAAAGCTGTTATAATCGCGACGTTCTTGAAAGTAATAATATATATTGTAATAATTAAGAGTAATTATTTTTTCGGATTATTAATAGTAATGATTATTAATAGTTATGATAGTCATTAACTTTAGTTGAAACCTAAGAGAAATGTGTTCCGTTGTTCGTAATGTACATATAATAATAAATTATATGCAGATAATGAAAAAAAGATTAGTTTTGTATTGAATATTTTTTCACATTCTAAATTTACATTCCAAAATATTAGTTATATAAGATTGAACTTTTTCGGTTTTTATCAAATCTCGACGTTTCGAGCTAAGCTAAATGAGAAAAAGGGATTTTGACGATAGCATTTGTTTGTATGTCTGTCCGTCGTTGTTCTCTTTATCGTTTTTATTATCGTCCTCTATGAGCATGGTCATTTTTAAAAGAATGCGATGTAGTTACTTTTCATCGCCTTGACACATTTCTTTGAAGCCTAAAAAGAAAGTGCAAGTTCGTTCATCATTGTTGAGATCCTGATTAATCACATTTTTCAGATCGTATAAATTTCAAGCTTTACCGGATGAGCTCCGGATTAGTGACATTCTTCAAACTGCAAATATTTCAGACTTCAAACAGGATGAGATCCGGATTAACCGCATTCCTCACACCGAAAAAATTTCGGATTTAACGGGATGATATCCGCATTACCTGTATTCCTTACGCCTACAAATTTCGGACTTAAACGTATGAGGTCTAAACTAATCATGTCTTTTAGACCGGGCAACATACCGATATAATCCGAATTGATCCAACCCACCTTACCATATAAAAAACGGGCATGACCGGATACAATCCGGATTCATCAAATTAGTCAGTCCGTAGAAATTTCGGATTCTACCGGACAATATACGGATGCATTATAATTCCAGATAAAATCCGGATTCCGAAATTTATCCGAAATTGTCCGGGACGTTATCCGGTTTTTGTCATACGGATTTTATCCGGTCATGTACGAAAATTTTCTGGAAGAGGTAGCAATTAAAGGTACTTCATGCGGACAATTTTCGAACAAAACCGGATAGAATCCGGATGACAAAAACCGGATAACATCCCGGACAATTTCGGATAAATTTCGGAATCCGGATTTTATCCGAAATTTTAAGCAGGGTAATTATACTTTCGTCATAGTATAAAAGCTAAATTTTATATATATATTATTTGGAGAACTATCAAAAGATGTTTCCTCAGTAGCCAGACAGTTTTGATGGTTCCTACATCTTGCCAGACACATTGAAAATCTGCCGTAGGTGCGAGCGCGAGGCACTATATATATTATATATGTCGCAGGCAAATAGTAACTTTTTAGGCAGATAGTATCTGCCTAGGCAAATACTAACTGCCTGGGCAAATAACTTTTCTTTATAATTCATTCCTAAATGACTAGGCAGATACTATTTGACTAGGCAAATAGTATCTGCCTAAATGTTCTTTAGGCATATAGCATATAGATTAGTTATTTATATAACCAGTTAGGAAAAGCCTCATTTTGCGTAACGAGTGAGATTATTGCAATATCTATCACACGAGTTATACAGAATGCATTTCCTAACGTGTTGCATACAAGATTTTTTCAAATTATTTCTAAAACATGCGAGCGGTTGGTTAGGCAAATGGTCATTTCAGGCAAATAACTTTTGTGGCTCCGCTCGCTCCGCCGATTCAAGCCTAACCTAATCTTATCAAATCTAATTTATTAATATTTTAATGCGTTAGACTGGGTTAGGTTAGGTTAGGGTCGGCGGAGCGAGCGAAGCCACAAGAGATATTTTCCTAGGCAAAGCTATTTCCGGTCGCGGAGGAGAGCTCGGCTGCTTCGGGTGAGAGGATTTCCTCCCCGTCGAGGGCCGGAGCTGTGACCGATGATAGCGCGACGCTTCCGTCCATCAGGAAGGATGTGGGAGGGAAAAATTTAATCTCCCTAGAAAAGATTAGAGAAACCTTCGGTAGATGCCCGCCGGCAACGACATCGTCGGCGCGATCGGTCAATCAGCCGATGGAGGAAGAGCAAGGGGCTTCGTGCCTGAGGGAGGAGTCGATGCATTCTGCAC
This sequence comes from Xiphydria camelus, assembly GCA_963678675.1. NCBI lineage: Eukaryota > Metazoa > Arthropoda > Insecta > Hymenoptera > Xiphydriidae > Xiphydria > Xiphydria camelus. Next base: position 15,428,228 of record OY783192.1, on the reverse strand, counting down.
ACAGCGATATCGCGGACCCCGACCGGGGCGCGGCACCTGGTGGGGCGGAAAGGAAACGAAAATCGCGGCACAATTCATCCGCCAGCGAGGAGGAGAAGGATGAAATTCGTCGGCCGACGAGACACCCACCTAAGAGGTTGCTGGCTGACTCGCCATCCTCGAGGAACCGCGGCAACGTCGAAGACTCCGATAGCGAAGAGACATTGGTTCGTCGGTCAAAGAGAATCGCGGCGAAGAAAGCGACGTCCGCTCCGTCAGCTTCGGCTGTCAGAGGCGCGCAGGGCGTCAAAGCTAGTAGGAAGGCCCCCGCTGGGAAACGCACGGTGAGCAAAGAACTTACGGACGAAGCGATCGTAGAAATGACGCGGGGCAACATCGACGTTCAAACGGTGGAAACCCCGTCGCTCGCCGTGATGATGCGCGCCTGGGCGCGCGACGTCGAGTCTGTAAGGAAGAAGAGCACCAATCTCCAGGGGGGATTGGAAGGAAGGCTGAAGAGGTGCTCGAAGATGCTCCTGGAGGCCATCGATGCGATGGAACTGAGGGTCACGGCGACTGGTGATCCGGAATCGCTTCGTGTGCGAGAGGCCGAGTTGTCGATAGCGACTCGGGAAAAAGACCTCCAGATCGCGAGGATGAAGGAGGAGATGGCCCGTCAGGAGGCCCTCTTACGTGTTGCGCAGCGGGAGGGGAGGTTGCCGAGGATGTCTCCGAACCCGCAGCATAACTACGCGGAGGGTGGGCGTAATAATTCTCCCAGGGAGGAGTCACCCTCGGTTCGGGACGGGGAAAGGCACGAGTCTCGAGCGAGTGGGATATGTGCGGAAGCGGGCCCGTCGGCTCCTGCTCCGGGTATTCCAACGCTTACCTTGCGTGCACACACGGCTCCCGAGGCTGCCCCGATGGCGTCTGTGAACGATACGTCGTTGGAAGCAGAGCTCGGCAGGATCGACGATATGATCGAAACGCTGCTTCTGAAAAGAATGCGAATTATGCGCGGGCAAGTTCCCGTGGAATTGCAAACTACAGACGTGGTACCGCCAGTGTCGATGGCATCTTCTGTTCTTCGGGCGTCAGCGAGTTCGTTGAATCCGTGGGCGGTTCCTCCACCAGTTGTCGCTCAAGCGGCAAACGAGGAATGGCGGCGCGTGGAAACGCGACGCGCTCGAAGAAGGAGGAGGGAAAGAGCCGAACCCCGCGGCTACTCGACCGATCGTCCGGGTAATTCGCGTGCTTCGAGTGCCGTGCGTGGATCTACCCGTGGCTCCTCCAACCGTAGAAACCGACAGCCTCGCGTGAGGAAGTCCGCGGCTGTGGCGATTACCGCCGCAGCACTCCCGGAGAACATTACGCTAAACGACGCGATTCGGGAAGCGCAGGAGAAAATTGATATCGATGCGCTCGGCATTGTCAATTCGAGGGTTGGCCAAACAGTGAGCGGCGGAGTCATCATTCGTCTCAACGGCCCCGATGCCCAGGAGAAGGCGAGCGCTCTCGCCGGGCGAATCAAGGATGTTCTGCAAGGCGCGGTAAACGTGGACACGCCTACCCGGAAGGCCGAAATGCAGATCGTCGGTTTCGACGGATCCGTTACGACGGTAGGAGTGGCGCGTGCGGTTGCCAACGCCGGTGGATGCAACAGCGACTTAGTGAGGACCGGTGAGATCCGCCCCCTTCGTCGCGGTCTGTATGCGGTGTGGGTAAAACTCCCCCTGGAGGCAGCAGCCAAGATTGCCCGTCTTGGTAAGATCAGAATAGGCTGGACCTCCGCACGGGTATACCTCATGGCGAAGAGGCCGCTTTTCTGCTTCCGTTGCTGGAGCCCTGGACACCCGATCGCGAGCTGCAGAAGTGCAATTGATAGATCGCGATGGTGTTATAAGTGTGGCATAGACGGCCATAAAGCTCGCAAATGCACGAACGCCGTGAGATGCGTCCTTTGCACGGAAATAGGAGACGCAGCGGAACATAGAATGGGCAGCGGCCCGTGCCGGGTTTTCGCCGCGTTTAGTGGAAGCCGGGGACGAAGACCCGTGGAGCCCGGAAACCGTGGAAATGGCGCAATTAGTACAAGCGAACTTGAATAGATTCGCGGCGGCACAAGACTTGCTCATGCAATTCCTCGCGTCATCTGCAACGGACGTAGCTATAATCTCGGAGCCGCATCGCGTTCCCAGGAATTCTCCGAAGTGGCTCGTGGACACCTCCGGTCTCGCCGCGATCTACTGGCGCGCGCCGACCTCTCAACCGCTAGTCCTTAGACACAGAGGCCGCGGATTCGTCTTGGCGTCTCGTGGTAAAGTCAACATCGCGTCGGTGTACCTCTCGCCAAACGCGCCGATCGCGGAATTCGACGCGGCTCTGAACGAAATACGATGGGCGACACGCGCATATCGTAATGAGTCGCTGCTCCTCGCCGGGGACTTCAACGCGCGATCCCGCGAATGGGGCTGCGCCGACACCACCGCGAGAGGAAGGAGGATGGCAGACTTCGCAGTCGAATTGAACCTGCGACTAGCAAATGGGAGCTACACACCGACATGCGTCCGCGCCACCGGCTCTTCAGTCGTCGATCTGGTTTGGGCGTCGACGAACCTTCGGATCGACGGGTGGAGAGTCCGGCAGGAGGATGAGACCCTATCAGATCACCTCCGCATTACGTACCGTGTGGGCGGCGAGGGATCGGCGCGCACTCCGAGGAGTACCCGATATCTCGGACCGCGGTGGAGGAAAGATAGCTTGTGGATCCGAATTTTTTTCGCACCGTGCTATCGCTAAAGTTCTGGACCACGCCGCGCCTTTGTAATGGTCCCGGCGACGAGGAAGATCTGGAAGAATGCGTTAAACGGTATACTCGCGCAGTGCGCGAGGCCTGCGATGCGGCCGCCCACCGCGTGCGAAATGGCGCCGGCACGGGAAAGGAGTGCTATTGGTGGAACGGCGCCATCGCCGATCTCCATAAAACATGCGTACGCGTGCGCCGTATTCTTACCCGCGCTAGATCGAGACAACGTCACACCGGAACCGCCGCCGAGGAGCTGCCGGACCTCGAGGATGCCTATCGAATTTCCAGGAAGACGCTCAGGACCGAGATCCGCAAGGCGAAATCCGCTGCGTGGCACGAACTTATTGAAGACCTGAGGAAAGACCCATGGGGGCGCGCGTATAAGATCGCGATGAAGAAACTGCGTTCCGCCTCACCGTCATACACGGAAGTTACACCGCTACCTACCGTTCTCGCTGAGCTGAGCCGGCTCTTCCCGGAGCCGCTGCCGACCCACCTTCCGGAGACTAATCGTCAGATCGTACCAGAGGAACCTCCTGCGCCGGTGAACGTTGCCGAGGCGACGCTCGCCCTTACGAAAAGGCGCGGAAAATCTGGTGCGCCAGGGCCGGATGGCGTGAGGGCCTCCTGGTTAAGGGCAGCTCCCCCGGAGGCGCATGAGGCGCTCGCGAGGATTTACACGGCGTGTCTCCGACACGGAATATTTCCTCGTGCATGGAAAACGGCCAACGTCGTTCTTATTCCCAAGGAGGCCGAGACTGGAAACATCGTCCGGCAGTTCGACCAATTTGCCTCCTCGATGACGTCGGCAAGAGCCTCGAGAGGGTCGTAGTGCACCGGCTAAACGACGCGCTGACAGCACTCCCGGAAAACGGGCTCGCCGACCGGCAATATGGCTTTCGTGAGCGGCGATCCACGGCAGACGCGATGATAGTGGCACGAGATTTTATCAAGGACGCGGAAATACATCGTGAAAACGTAGTCGCGGTCAAGCTTGACATCCGCAACGCGTTCAACTCGGTACCGTGGTGCGCTATCACAGCGCAGCTCCGGGAGAAGAACACTCCGGCTTACCTCGTCCGAATTATCGAAGAATATCTGTCGGACCGACAGATTCAATTTCTCGCAGAAGATGGTGAGATCCACACCCTTCCGGTGAGAGCTGGTGTCCCGCAGGGATCGGTCCTCGGTCCAGCATTGTGGAATGTAGCGTTCGACTATGCGCTACAACGGAATACGCAACCTGGAAGCATCGTGCTCGCCTATGCCGATGACACTTTCATTATAACACGAGGATACACGCCACTCCACGCTATTTCTCGCGTTGAGGAGCAAGCGCGTGTACTGACGGAGGACATCGAGGCGCTAGGACTGGAAATTGCCCCAGAGAAGACGGCGGTGATCGGCTTCGGCCGTCGCAGACGGATCTGGAGCGGTTTGTTTGTAAGGATAAAGGAAGCGCAGATTTCCATCGGAGAGACGACGCGGTATCTCGGAGTAATCTTCGATCGTGCGCTGACATTCCGACCGCACTTCACCGCGACTGTTGAGAAGACCTCCGCCATCGCGAGACAACTTTGGAATCTCTTGCCGAACCTTCGTGGACCCGGCGAGGCGAAGAGGAGACTGTACGCCACGGTGATCCACTCCGTGCTGTTGTACGGAGCACCGATGTGGCACGAGGAGTTAGAAAAAGTGAGGGATTGCCGCGTGAAGATGCTGGCGGTGCAGAGGAAAATCGCGCTCAGAGTCGCTCGTGCGTATCGTACGGTATCACTCGACGCGGCACTGCTTATCGCAAGGATTCTACCGATCAATTTGATCGCACATAAATATGCCGAATTGTATCGTTTACGTCGTGAAACTCACCGGAATCCGGATGCACCGGCGCTTAACTGGCGCGCTGCACTGCTGGAGGCCGAGGAAGAGGTCCGGAGGAGGTGGAAAACGCTGCTTGAGGACCGACTCGAGCGTACACGAGCCGTCAATGCGATTCTTCCCGTATTTAGAGAGTGGTTGAATCGCCCCCACGGAGAAGTCAGCTTCCGGATGACGCAAATTCTCACCGGACACGGCTGTTTCGGGGCCTATTTGCACCGAATCGGTCGTGAACGAACTCCGGAGTGTCACGCATGCGGTGCGGAAGTGGATGATGCAACGCACACCCTGGAAGTATGCCCGGTATGGGAGCTGAGACGTGAAAATCTTCGTCTGATCGCCGACATTCCGACGGTGAACCTTGAGGACCTCTTACCGCGGATGGTGGCTGATACGGAGGCATGGTATGCGGCGCACAATTTCGCGCATGACGTGCTAACACGAAAGGAAGAGGCTGAACGCGAACGCGAACTCGCGGGACGTAACAGAAGAGCGTGACAGCGACTCGTAATCGCGAACTGAGAAGTGCGCTAGTGACAGGCGATAAACATAGTGCCACCTTGGCAGCCATTTTGCCTCAGCATGGACTCGTGCGCGCGAGATGGGCACGCTCCGCGAGGCGCTTACGCCGCGCGCGGGACGACAATGGACTATTGGCCAGTTTGCTAAACACAATTCACGGATTGTAGAGCGGTCCAAGTGAGAACTCTCAGCGGGACTGTTCTATTGGCCACTCGGCGGCTCGGGCAGCATGCGGGGATATTGCTGGCGTATTGGATTATGTACATAGTTCACTAGGGTATAATTTAACCAATTTAATTTAATATAATTTAACCTAACTTCATTAAACCTCTGTCCGGGTTGGTTATTTCTTTTCGTTTCATTTCTTTCTTTTCATTTCTCTTTTTTTCTTTTCGTTTTTTATTTCTTCTCTTTTCGTTCTTCTTTTCCTCCCGTTCGCTACTCCCGAGCCGTCGCCAGATGTCGCCTCACTACCGAGGAGACATTTTCTGAATTTATCGAAGCTCCGCCCCCCCCTTCCGGGGTGGATGCTATAATGGGAACAGGGTTGTGGTGACCACCGAATGCCTAGCAGACCATAATAGTCCAGTAAAAATCCTTCTGAAATCGATGTTTCAAGCCTCAAAGCTGAAAATTTGGTCAAAGGTCCATTTTGGGTAGTTGAAAATAGGGGTGAAGTTTAAAAAGTTCTATATCCCCGAGGATTTTTGAAAAACAATAAAAACTACCCAAAAAATGGGCTCTACGAAAATAACTCGAAAACTAAGCGAGATATCGAAAAAAGTATCAAATAAAAGTTGTAGAGCTTAAAATTCCCTATAAAAAAGGTTCATACAGTTTACCCCCACTCCTCACGGTTTACCCTCTAGAGCCGCGCGAACATTGGAAGTAGAAAACAAAATCATGAAACATCGAAAATTTAACATTTTTGAATGCTTTTGGTTTTAAATTGCTTAAGAAATTCTCTACTTTTTAAATAAAATTATGTTTTTTTTTCACTCAATTGTTTAAAAACTGCCAAGTAAAATCAACGATATCTCTCGATATATTGAATGATTTTTTCTTCTTTGTGTTCCATAATTTTGTTAGTTAAATTCCCTGCACATTACACTCCGGTTATTCTTCTGTAATTGTCGTAAGTTTTTAAATAACTTCGTTTGGAGAATTGCTTTATCAACCTTGGTGCGTCCGGAGAACCACTGGTGGCCTGCTCCTTCCCCCCCATGGTGATGGGACCCGAGCCCGCTACCTTTCTGGGTCTCGTTCTCCTCCGTTTAAACTTTCATAACCTCGGCCGCTTCGCACAGCAAAGTATATGTTATGCACCATCATGTAGCTATATTATAAACAAAGTTTTGGATTGTTTCGCCCATAAAGAAAGTAAATAGAAAGTTTTTCAATAATTTTTATTTTGCATACTAAAAATAACACCACCGCCGTTTTTTTTATATAGATTCAAGCATGATTAAAATATGACATATAATTTTTACGGGATGATCGGTGTGGTAGAACAAGTCGAAATAAATTAATGAAAATGAAACAACTTTGGCTAGAGGAGATGGCTTCTTCCGATCCGTTCTGTAATTAACCTTGATTAAGCCTAGATGTTATCCAGAAAAGACATTAACCCATTTGCATCATGCGCCTACCTAGCGTGCCGTACTCAGGTAGGTATCAAGAACGGCTAATTGACCCCTAACCCCTATCACCGCGGAGAGTTGATTGTACGTGCAGGAAATGAACCAGTAATGCTGATGGGGTATCATCGATACAACCCCATTGCTCCATAAGATTTAAATATTTAAATATATAATATGTTCAATTTTATTACAAAATGCCTTTCTATACTTGTTTTGTTTTATTCTAATGGTGCCATATTCTTGACGCCATGAACCCTGATTGACTGGAGGAGGAATGACGCCGGGATAACGCGAAGTGCGGGCTTGCGGAATATTCCGCGTTCGGTGATAGCAGACAGTCGCGGTTCGCGGAATGTTCTCCGCGCTTTGATATACATAAATGAGTTAAACACCCAAACAAAGTGATTGGCTTATAGGTAATTAACATTTCCGAGAAAGTGGACAAATTTGAGTGGACAAGCGGACGTCTACATATCGGTTCTTGCCGTTCATAATCATCGCAATCTAAATACTGCGCTAATCTAAGCTAATCTCGCCATCGCTCGCAGTGGCCAGGCGAGTGATATAGGTACACATTTCGGCGAACCTAGGCTGCGAATGCGGTCGTAGTTCCGCACCTTTCCCGGAATTATTAATTATCGTAAATTCGATCATCGTAATGGGTATTATGGAAGGCGACTCATTACGATTCGTCTAGTAATTACTTTCCGAGAAAGGTGCACAGTTAGGGCCTTTCATACACTAGAACATATAGATATAGCGGACGTCTATATCGGTTCTTATTGTTCATTATCATCGCGATCTAAATAAAGCACTTACGATTAAGATCTTAAGATTAACCCTTAACCACCGTAGTGCAGTCTCGGTGACCGCAACGGAACGGTGAAAACGTATATGCACTAGTAACAGTATATGCACTACGGTAGTTAAGGGTTAAAATCCCGGAATAATTCACCATTGCGACCGATGGCGGGATTAACTCTACATTAGCGCTTTACATAGATCGCGATAATTATAATAATGAACAATAAGAACCGATATAGACGTTCGCTTAACGCGCGACGGAACACCTGGCTTATCAGGGATAGAAAGTCGCTACCTCCACCGTCTTGCAATTACTGTTACATTTGTATCGACTCACATTCTATCGACACATGCGAGTGCGCAAATGCCAAAAGAACGGTCGGTTGTTGTTCCCATATAGCCTAAATTATTTATTATTTTTTTCATTTGCGCGATATCAAACAAAGTTTATTAAACCTGCGAAAACATTAAGGAAACTATTTCACACAAAGAACATATTCAATCCACAATAAATCACGAAAGCGATGAAGATTAAAACGAAGATTCTGTGTCAGTTCATAAAATAATACCTTTAATGTGTGATTTAATTTCGATTTATATGTACATATATCACGTGCAGTAAATTGTATTCTCATTAGTAATAGGTCATTGTAAATAAATACTATTATTTTTGTAAAGTAAAAATTCGAATTAATAGGTGTACAACTTTGCTTCCACCGTTTTCCGCTATCTCTTACGTTAGAAAACGGCGAAAGCAAAGTTGTTTCATTTTCATTAATTTATTTCGACTTGTTCTACCACACCAATCATCTCGTAAAAATTATGTCATAGTTTAATCACATGCTTGAATCTATATAAAGAAAACGGCGGTGGTGTTATTTTTAGTATGCAAAATAAAAATTATTGAAAAACTTTCTATTTACTTTCTTTATGGGCGAAAAAATCCAATACTTTGTTTATAATATAGCTACATGATGGAGCATAACATATATTTTGCTGTGCGAAGCGGCCGAGGTTAGGAAAGTTTAAACGGAGGAGAACGAGACCCAGAAATGTAGCGGGCTCGGGTCCCATCACGATGGGGGGGAAGGAGCAGGCCACCAGTGGTTCTCCGGACGCACCAAGGTTGGTAAAGCAATTTTCCAAACGAATTTATTTAAAAACTTACGACAATTACAGAAGAATAACCGGAGTGTAATGTGCAGGGAATTTAACTAACAAAATTATGGAACACAAAGAAGAAAAAATCATTCAATATATCGAGAGATATCGTTGATTTTACTTGGCAGCTTTTAAACAATTGAGTGAAAAAAAACATTATTTTATTTAAAAAGTAGAGAATTTCTTAAGCAATTTAAAACAAAAAGCATTTAAAAATGTTAAATTTTCGATGTTTCATGATTTTTTTTTCTACTTCCAATGTTCGCGCGGCTCTAGATGGTAAACCGTGAGGAGTGGGGGTAAACTGTACAAACCTTTTTTATAGAGAATTTTAAGCTCTACAACTTTTACTTGACACTTTTTTCGATATCTCACTTAGTTTTCGAGTTATTTTCGTAGAACCCATTTTTTGGGTAGTTTTTATTGGTTTTCATAAATTCTCGGGGATATAGAACTTTTTCAACTTCACCCCTGTTTTCAACTACCCAAAATGGACCTTTGACCAAATTTTCAGCTTTGAGGCTCGAAACATCGATTTCAGAAGGATTTTTACTGGACTATAAAGGCCATCACACGTGAAAAAACGTAAGCAGTAACAGTAAGGATTGACCAATCAGAAAGCCTGTTTAAGCATAATTCCGTAAGAATGATATTTCTGATTGGTCAATCCTTACTGTTACTGCTTACGTTTTTTCACGTGTGATGGCCTTAATTGTATAATTAATTAGGAATTACTCCTATCGTTTGGAAATAGTTTGGGGATATTTAGGAAATTAGTTTCAGATTTTGGGAAACGTTAATTAATTTATTATAAATTATTTTTTACTTGACCGTATACCGTATGTCCAATGGCTAGTCGAGCAGGTGCAGCGACCTGAATTTTCCTGAAACTTGACTTCGGCAGTGTTTTAGTTAAAGGTGGCTTTGGAAGATGGCGCGCATACGAGCGAAACGTTTGAAATATCTAATTTCCCGATAGGTAAAAGCGGGAGGTAGATAAATGCGGGAGATCGAAGTGTAACCTCAAAATTGTGAATACTGGAATAATGGTGAGTAATTGTTTGAAACTATAAGACATAATAATTCGGGTTTTTTTCGATGTTCAACTAAATAACACGACTGATACCTAATTGCAGAGAGAAGCGACTGGCAGTCGTGGAGGAAGGGACTACCGTCAACGTGATCCTCGTCAGAGTGGTCGAGCTCTGCCTCGGCGACGAAAGGTGCAATTAAAATGAAATGAAAGCCTGAGTCAAGGTGAAAATTGGAAGGCGTGGAAAGAAAACGCGGCAGAGTCGCCAACAGAAGGAGTGAGTGAAGTGCGAAAGAAAAGTGCAGTGGCGCCGAAAAACGTCGCATGTAGAAGACAGTGACGAACAGCAGCAGCAGCTGGTCGACACTGCTCAACTTCGCACCAGCTCCTGAATGATATCTCGCCGATCGCGATACGCGGCAGCTCCTGTGGACAACGATTCCAGACACTCGAGTCGTAGTCGCAGCAAGGACAGCAGCAGCAGCAGCGTCGACGGCAGGGCCACCGTTGGAAAGCGAAGGCAATCCAAGACCGACTCGGATAGCTGTAAGAGAAAGACACATCGGCGGAAACATAAAATATCGAAGCAAGACTTGCAATGAGAGTGTGGTAAGAGGAAGAAGAAAAATGACAGAGACAAGGCGACGAGACGGAGGAGGAAGTCGTCACCACGAAGGGTTCCTTAGCTGTCACTACCACCGCCAACACTGCTTCTTCCTTTTTCAGTGAGGCTCCCGTTCTTCTCCACCGTTCACACTCCTGACGTGATGCCGCTGTCGGGTGTCACAGGAATTCGGCATGATTTACGACTGGGTGTAGACGGCCTGTTCTTTGGAACTGTTCGCACGGTGCTAGTACTGCTACCGTTTCAGGAACCCTTCGTGCTGCTGTTCGTCACTGTCTTCTACATGCGACGTTTTTCGGCGCCACTGCACTTTTCTTTCGCACTTTACTCACTCCTTCTGTTGGCGACTCTGCCGCGTTTTCTTTCCACGCCTTCCAATTTTCACCTTGACTCAGGCTTTCATTTCATTTTAATTGCACCTTTCGTCGCCGAGGCAGAGCTCGACCACTCTGACGAGGATCACGTTGACGGTAGTCCCTTCCTCCACGACTGCCAGTCGCTTCTCTCTGCAATTAGGTATCAGTCGTGTTATTTAGTTGAACATCGAAAAAAAACCCGAATTATTATGTCTTATCGTTTCAAACAATTACTCACCATTATTCCAACATTCACAATTTTGAGGTTACACTTCGATCTCCCGCATTTATCTACCTCCCGCTTTTACCTATCGGGAAATTAGATATTTCAAACGTTTCGCTCGTATGCGCGCCATCTTCCAAAGCCACCTTTAACTAAAACACTGCCGAAGTCAAGTTTCAGGAAAATTCAGGTCGCTGCACCTGCTCGACTAGCCATTGGACATATGGTAGATAGCAGATATAGATTAGAAATTGTCAAATTAAAGACGAATCAATTGGAAATCATTTAGGGAATTGAACCCTATTGTTAATTTCATTTGGGAAACAATATTTATGTAATTAATAATTAATTATCGTTCCACAGTGAAAACTGTTTTATCAATATATCATAAATACCGTATGTCCGTCTCTGTACTGGCCACCCCGACAGCAAAGCGTGGATTTACACGCTAGCCGCACGCAGTGCTGCCACGTAGTGGCACCACTATGGTCTCACCGTGGCGTGATCGCGTGGCGTACACAAACTAAAAGCACCGTGGCTACACAGTGAACACACTGAGTGGTTCACAGCGTAAAGACACAGTAGTTACACTCAGTGCAGTCAAGGTGCCTTTTTGACGTGCACACTTCGTAAATTTACCGACCATGAATGTCGGTAACTTCATTGTCTTCACAAAATTTTTAACACGTCGTTTGCTGCCGCCGGCTCCGATCGGAGCCAGTCGACACTTCGCGCCTGTGCCGCTGGCTCCGATCGGAGACACATTGACGTGCACATTACATATAATTATTCAGTCTGTTACCGGCACTGAGCGCGATGCAATCAATCTAAAAGTGGCAGCGAATGTGTTAAATTAGAAAATAACAAAATTGATATAATAATAGGTTTGTTCCCAGAAAGCAATTTGTGACTAGTTACAAATTTTGATCTGCGGATGTGTGCGGTTGTAAATTTACAATTAATTGATTTCACACCCCGATAGAAGAATTTTTAAATTAGAAAATAACAAAATTGATATTATAATAATGTTTCAAACAGTGCAAATTGTACAGAATTATTTCATAAATAATGAATAATTAATTATCATAATCGCTACTGTTTTGAAAAAGAAAGTATCAAATTATTTTTAAAAATTTAATGAGATATATATATATAAACCGGCCTTTACACAATGCAACACTGAGATATCTCGGCAAAAATATTTAAAATTTAGTTTACGTTTGACATAGCTCGAAATCGGCTTTCGGCTTTATCTCACTAGTCACAGTACTGTTGCTTTCAGGTATCGATATTATATGTATAACTTAGTCAACTTCCACCACAAAGAGTCGATGGCGCAATTGGTAGAATGCGAGAAGCGTTCCCAGTCTTCTAAAGATCGCAGGTTCGAGTCCTGGCCGGGTCGGGTTTGAGAAAAAAAAACCGACACTCTCTCTCTCTCTCTCTCTCTCTCTCTCTAGTAGGCGGATAAGGCAGGCGGGAAATCCTACTTTATCGCCCCCTTTTTGCAAAATTCTACTTTTACCATCGTACTTACACTGCGTGACTGCAGTGTGGCTTCACGGTGCACAGACAGATGGACACCCCAGTGCATGCACTCGAATGCACCGCGTGAAAGCAGGGTGCAGTCACTGTGGTGCCACTTTGCTATCGGGGCAGTTTGAAAGTTACCTTCGGATAGGCTTGGTCGGTAATCGAGACATTTATACCGTAATTATAATTATTTTCGTAATTTCCATTATTCGCAAATTCACAATTTCGAGGTTAGACGCCTCGATCTCCCGAATTGACATCAACTCTAACTGCCGACTCGACTTCTACCGTATTAAATGACTCAAGTACCGACCAAGCCTATCCGAAGGTAACTTTCAAACTGGCCAGTACCGTATGTATCATGCCAAATTAAACAAGCAGATATACCGACACTGCCGAAACTTTACCGACGGTCAAGAATTTTATAGTTAGAGTTGGCTTGAGAAGAGTGCGCTGTGTGTGCTGCGTGAGAGCGAAAAGTATCAAACGTCTGATTTTCCGATAGCTGTTAATTCAAGAGATCGAAGTGTTTCGTCTATTATTCAATACTTCGATTTTCCGAATTGACAGCTATCAGGAAATCAGACGTTTGACACTTTTCGCTCTCACGCAGCACACACAGCGCACTCTTCTCAAGCCAACTCTAACTATAAAATTCTTGACCGTCGGTAAAGTTTCGGCAGTGTCGGTATATCTGCTTGTTTAATTTGGCATGATACATACGGTACGGTATAGGTTTACATAATTTGATAATTAATTAGGTAGGAATTACTCCTATCGTTTGGAAATAGTTTGGGAATATTTAGGAAATTAGTTTCAGATTTTGGGAAACGTTAATTAACTTATTATAAATTATTGTTTACTTGACCGTATTAGGTAGATAGCAAATATTAATTAGAAATTGTCAAATTACAGACGAATCAATTGGAAATCATTTGGGGAATCGAACCCTATTGTTAATTTCATTTGGGAAATAATACTTAGGTAATTAATAATTATAATTATCGTTCCACAGTGAAAACTGTTTTATCAATATATAATAAATACGTTGACGGTTGCCGACCGTTAGATACCGACCTGCGACTCGGATTCTGTCGCTGGTGACTTTTTTAAATGTTACTTGTAAATGTACTAACCAATGATGAGGGCATGAGTATTAATTGTTCATTGGCTAGTATGTTTAAAAATGATACTTTAGAATGTCACCAGCGACAGAATCCGAGTCGCAGTGGTAATCAATTTATGACCCACATTATTTACTAATAAATAAATTGAATTACTTGGGTTTTTAATTAGAGCAGGGTGACCTTCAAAATAGAGCAAAATACCACTGCGACTCGGATTCTGTCGCTGGTGACTTTCTAAGGTATCATTTTTAAACATACTAGCCAATGAACAATTAATACTCATGCCCTCATCATTGGTTAGTACATTTACAAGTAACATTTAAAAAAGTCACCAGCGACAAAATCCGAGTCGCAGGTCGGTATCTAACGGTCGGTAACCGTCAACGTATTTATTATATATTGATAAAACAGTTTTCACTGTGGAACGATAATTATAATTATTAATTACCTAAGTATTATTTCCCAAATGAAATTAACAATAGGGTTCGATTCCCCAAATGATTTCCAATTGATTCGTCTGTAATTTGACAATTTCTAATTAATATTTGCTATCTACCTAATACGGTCAAGTAAACACTAATTTATAATAAATTAATTAACGTTTCCCAAAATCTGAAACTAATTTCCTAAATATTCCCAAACTATTTCCAAACGATAGGAGTAATTCCTACCTAATTAATTATCAAATTATGTAAACCTAGGTATCTAACAGTCGGTAACCGTCAACGTATTTATGATATATTGATAAAACAGTTTTCACTGTGGAACGATAATTAATTATTAATTACATAAATATTGTTTCCCAAATGAAATTAACAATAGGGTTCAATTCCCCAAATGATTTCCAATTGATTCGTCTGTAATTTGACAATTTCTAATCTATATCTGCTATCTATACGGTCAAGTAAAAAATAATTTATAATAAATTAATTAACGTTTCCCAAAATCTGAAACTAATTTCCTAAATATCCCCAAACTATTTCCAAACGATAGGAGTAATTCCTAATTAATTATACAATTATGGTCTGCTAGGCATACGGTGGTGTTGTGGTGGTCTTCAATCCCCCCTTCCCATTCTTCAGACGTCGTGAGCCTCATTCGGACAGAGGGCGACACAGTCCATATCCTGGGAGGGTTCCTGAGCCGTGCTGGCTATCCAAAGCCTTCCGGGTTCCCTCCTCTGAAGGGATTAAGGTATTTCCATGGTTTTGCGTTTTTCTTACGAATCTCATGAAATTTTGCCAATCAAAAGACTGAAATATTACCCATCGATTCCCAAAATTTCAAAAGGCTGAGCCATGTAGTTTAAAAGAAAATGTTAATTCAAAGTAGCATTTTCTACACTGACTTTCAATGGCTAACATGTAGAAAGACGGTACCTCAGTGACGTTTTGAGCTATAACTACAGAACCAATCTTACAATGTTAAAGAAAAACTAACGGCGAATAAACTGATATTGTAGGATTATGTTCACAAAAACTGGAAGTGCTGAGCCATATAGTTTCAGAGAAATTATAACTTAAAAACTGAGATTTTTCTTGAAACTGCAAAGTGGTGGGGACGAGTAACGGCGATGTGGCAACAGTGCGCACAGCTGATTTAGCCCTCTCCTGTGAAGGCCATCACACGTGAAAAAACGTAAGCAGTAACAGTAAGGATTGACCAATCAGAAAGCCTGTTTAAGCATAATTCCGTAAGAATGATATTTCTGATTGGTCAATCCTTACTGTTACTGCTTACGTTTTTTCACGTGTGATGGCCTTGACTATGGGACTCAGTAGTACTTTTGCTACCGGAGAGGGGATAGCCAGTGGCATGTCGCGACAGCCCCCACTACGGCACGTAGTGGCAGGCACATAGCGGAATTCTAAGGAGAGAGAAGCACTGTTGCCACGATTAACGGGCCAGGCAGTGTATATGTGTGAGGTACATTTGTACACAGGAGGTCTCTGTGTAGCAAGCTCAGAGTACAGAGTTACTCAAAAGTTTCGTTCGTGCGTAATACAGTTTGTGATCAGTTGTACTAAGTCCTGAAGCAAAAAATTTGAATACGACTGTCACCATTGAAATACCTTAAGTGACGAAAGCGGGGTTTGGTCGGTAGGGGGGGACTAGCACCCTTAGAGCCCCTGATTCCGACACTCCTCCGGGTCTAGCTCAACCCGGGGCGGCCATAAAGGCTTCCCCGCTTAATAATAAAAAAAAAAAAAAAAAAAAAATTAGAGTCGGAGGAGCGAGCGAAGCCACAAGAGCTATTTTCCTAGGCAAAGCTATTTGTCTGAAACGACCATTTGCCTACGACATAAAAGCTTGATTAGGTATTTAGAAATTTCCCGCACTGGATAACATAAAGAAACATCCATCTACAATTATCAAACCCACACCTAATAAATTACTAAAATACTGAAGTTTATCTGAGGAGCAACTACTCTTATGATATGCATATAACCACAAATTATTGAACTGAAATAGACTAGATACTATTTGCCTAACAACGGTTCCGGCAGATACTATTTGCCTAGGCAAATGGTGTTTAATCAACATAAACATAATAAAGCTATTTGCCCAGGCAGTTAGTATTTGCCTAGGCAGATACTATCTGCCTAAAAAAAAAGTTGCTATTTGCCTGCGACATATACAAGCGGGTGCGAGTGAAATAGTGAGTTCGGTCTATTGCGATCTTTTGTTGCGCATCTTTCATTTACTCAGTATCATATGTTCAACAGTGTTTTTTGGATTTATGGGAAAATTTAATTATATAGAATTATTTATGACTAAAAAATAAATTTTCAAAAAATGATTCAGTAGAATGTTCATGTCAATAAATCAATGCAACAAAAATTTAATAACTTAATCAATAATGTTTTGATATGATTACTGGATTTAAAGAAATATTTAATGATTTTCAAGCCCAAGAGCCAGCGACAGCTAGACCTTCGTTATTTTATAAAGGCTGAAAGTTTCTCAGTGTATGTCCCCAATAGAGGTAAGACCGATCTCCAACTATGAAGTTTGGATCATGGTAACTTTGGCAGGTAACAGGTGGCAAAGGTGTAAAAAAATGGACCTCAATTTCGTTAAAGTATAAAGCTCAGTTTTTATATATTTTATTCGAAATAATATTAGAAATCATGTCGTCCATATTGCTAGATACTTAGTACGGTTCCAACTCCCTGCCAGACACCCTTAAACTGTAATAAATTGTAATTATACTTTCGTCATAGTATAAAAGCTAAATTTTATATACGTTATTTGGAGAACTATCAAAAGATGTTTTCTCAGTAGCCAGACAGTTTTGATGGTTCCTACATCTTGCCAGACACATTGAAAATCTGCCGTAGGTGCGAGCGCGAGGAACTATATATGCAAGCGGGTGCGAGTGAAATAGTGAGTTCGGTCTATTGCGATCTTTTGTTGCGCATCTTTCATTTACTCAGTATCATGTGTTGAACAGTGTTTTTGGATTTATCGGAAAATTTAATTATATAGAATTATTTATGACTAAGAAATAAATTTTCTAAAAATGATTCAGTAGAATTTTCATGTCAATAAATCAATGCAACACAAATTTAATAAATTAATCAATAATGTTTTGATATGATTTCAAATATGAATTACTGGATTCAAAGAAATATTTAATGATTTTCATCGTTGTCGTCGATATCTTCATTATCTTCGTCACTACTACTCCACTCCGTGGCAAAATAAATGTTACATGAAACCTTTATCCACATGTGTCTTCAATTAAATTTTCCGATAAATCCAAAAAACACTGTTCAACACATGATACTGAGTAAATTAAAGATGCGCAACAAAAGATCGCAATAGACCGGACTCACTATTTCACTCGCACCCGCTTGTATATATATAGTGCCTCGCGCTCGCACCTATACTAGCCTACGGCAGACTTTCAATGTGTCTGGCAAGATGTAGGAACCATCGAAACTGTCTGGCTACTGAGGAAACATCTTTTGATAGTTCCCCAAATAACATATATAAAATTTAGCTTTTATACTATGACGAAAGTTTAATTACAATTTATTATAGTTTAAGGGTGTCTGGCAGGGGGTTGGAACCATACTAAGTGTCTGGCAATGGACGACGTGATTTCTAATATTATTCCAAATAAAATATATAAAAACTGAGCTTTATACTTTAACGAAGGTAAGGTCCATTTTTTACACCTTTGCCACCTGTTACCTGCCAAAGCCACCATGATCCAAACTTCATATTCGGGGATCGTTCTTACCTCTATTAGGGACATACACTGAGAAACTTTCAGCCTTTATAAAATAACGAAGGTCTGGCTGTCGCTGGCTCTCACTCTATTTTTTTTTTTTTAAAGTTCATTTTATTATACATAAACATATAAGTGTGAAAACAAAACCCAAATGAACTTGGGGAAGGGTTATACTTTCGAGTGGAAGTAGTCTACATGGCCGAGCGACTTCGGCACTCCATAGGCAATCCTTAACTGTAATATCCATTAATACTATAATTCGTAGAAACGTAACAATTTCAGAACAACTGAATGGGAGCTCGCTTTCGGGTTACAGAGCTGACAGGTATATGGTCGCACGGATTCTCTGACGCTGTAAAAAAAAGCATTTGAAAAAAACAGCGCACGGGTCTCTTAATTTTAACCTAGGCTAAGAACTAAAGAACTAATACTAAAAGAGGTGATAGGGGGAGAGGGGAGGGGATGAATCTGCTTCCTTTGCCAAGCAGAAAGGGCAAGAAGGAGAACTATATGTGCGGTTGTTAATTACTCGATGCGTGCAAGGTGCTCGCTTCTCGAGCGAGTAGTTGCATTATGCGACGAAAAACCTTCGTCTCTCAGTGTTCTTTCTGCGTTTCTCCAGTGCCTTTCGTCTCGCCGCTAGGTTGTCTATGTGAACCGCATTGGTCAACCACCAGTACCTGTTGGAGAGCCTACTCCAATCTGTATGGTCTACCTTCGGGATGACCTTGGAGTATCTGTGCTCGTCATTGTTGAGTATTTCGTCAAGAGCCGGTGGCAACTTTTTATTTGCCTTGTTGCGCCTCCAGTGGTATATCACTGGGACTCCATTTCCGTCTTGAATGAAGCCATGCGAGTCGAAGTATATAAAGTCCTGTGGGCGGTTGTACCCCTTGGTCGCTGCGATTCGAGCCAGGTTATGATTTACGTTCGCTAGCTCATTGATCAGAGTGTTTGGAATTAGTTGGAGCTTGGCCATGTAGTTTCGTGTCAATTTCAAGGCGAAGCAGTCAATTCTACTGACGGCGGCTAGATCGTAGATCATTTTGTTGCTTGTCCTGTGAATGTAGCCGGAGGTTGCTGAGCGGTGTTTGCCCAGAGCGGTGCGGAGGCATGTTCTTTCGAAGCATCGCAGCTTTTCCATTTAAGCGGCACCGGTGTTCCACCACACAGGAGCGGCGTACGTTAACAGCGAGCGCACAAATATCAGGTAACAGATGATTTTTGCCCTTGGCGTGAGGAACTTGTTGCGGAAGAGTCCGTGCATGGATTGAAATGAGTTCCTGGCCTTTATAAGTTGTAGGTCAATGTGTTCAGTGCCCCTGACCAGTTGGTCGATCGTAAATCCAAGATATTTTACGGATTTGTTGTGTGGGATGGGCACTCTGTTGCCGGTGCCCGGTACGGTCGTATTGATGGAAAATGTGTTTATGCCAGCGGCCTTTCTTGCTGATAGACTTTTTATTGTGTAGCGAAAGAGAATGGTCTCGCACTTGGAGGGATTCATCCTCAAATTCCATGACATGTAATAGTTGTTAATCTTATCCGTTAGCTCTTCCAGTCTCTGTTGAATAGGTTCGATGTGCGAATCGGCGACGTACACGATCAGGTCGTCGGCGTATGCAATCGAGTAAGTGTTGTTACCTGTGTTCATTTGAAAGAGATTTAAAATGTCGCTTGTATATATCGCAAATAGCAGAGGCGAGTTCACAGTTCCTTGTTGTAGGCCTTCAAGGATTCGGCATGTCCTCGACTCGAGTCCTCCCATCGAGACGAAGAACTTTTTATTATGTATCATGTTATGTATCGTTTTCACCAAGTGTAACGGTAGGTTTTTTTCCAATAACACATAGACAAGTCCGTCCAGCCATACTGAGTCAAACGCCTTTTCTAAATCGATGAGCGCAGCCCCGACTGTGTGTTTGTTGCATAGGTGGTAGTTGACGTCCGATAGTAGCTTGTGTATCGCATGCACTGTAGAGTGCATGTGTCTGAATCCGAATTGGTTGTCTGGGATGATGTTATGGGCGTTGCAATGCTTCGTGATGGCGTTGTTAATGACCGTTTCGTATACTTTGCTGATGCATGGGGTGAGGCTTATGGGGCGATAGCTGGAGGGATCGCTGGGCGGTTTGCCCTTCTTCAGGAAGGGTATTACTTTTGCAGTTTTCCAGATCTTGGGAAAGTAGCAGTTGTTAAGCGCATTATTAAATAGGATGACGAGTTGTCGAATCATCTTGGTCGGCAGGTGCTTTAGGACCACCGAGGGTATTTCGTCCACCCCGTAAGATGTTTTGTTGGGCAGACTTTTTAAAATTAAGATCAGTTTCGGAGTGTTGCAAAAGTAGTCCTCCTGTGGATTCGGCTGGTTTGGATTATCGGAAGGATTGTCCTTGGTGAACGTTGTGACCGTAATGTTAGCTGTTTCGTGACTCGTTATATTTGTATTAAATTCCGCGATTTTCCGGTCGACCAGCTCACGCAGTCGCGTCCCTGTATTGAGGTGCCTGGGGGAGTTGATATTTTCGTAAAAAGTAGCGAGTACATTCAAGATGTCTTTGCGTTCCATTATAATTAGCTCGTCATTGTCGATCGGTGTGTTGTTGCGGTTATTATCTATTTTTGCGAGAATGTCGTTGTTATTTAGCTTAACACGTATGTCTGTTATGTTCTGATTAAATTGTCGTGGTTTATAAAGCTTTTTTATGGTCGGAAGAAACTTTTCCGGGGTTTTATAATCAATCTTTTGGTGCAGGTTCTTCCAGCGTTTCTCCGTCTCACATCTGATTTCGCGGTGTATTGCTTTTTTCAGGGATGTCAGTAGCTGTTTGAGTTGTTTGGAACGGTTAGTGACCAGAGCTGGATCGATGCGTCGTTGTTTATTGTAGTTAGTGAGTGCGCGAGATTTGAGTTTATACAAGCTACGTATTCTGTTATTCAGGAAAAGTTTCTCCAGACCATGCTCCTTGTGTACCGGCGAGACCTGTTTTATCGTGTCCACAATACTAATTGTTATTCTATCAACATACCTATCTATCTCGTTGACACCGAGGTTCCTGTCTGTGGGATATACATCTGAATAATTTTCGATAAGTTTTTTGGCGAATTTTTTCCAGTTCATCTCTTTATAGGCAAATCTTGGTTGTGCGGCTGTGCTAGGCGAACGTGAGTCTGTCTGTACGTTAATTTCCATTATTAAGGCTTTATGGTCACTGTCAAAGTCAGTCGTCGTTAATTTGCCCTGTATCAAATTGTCGAAAACGAGTCTATTATCGGCTATGCATATATCAAGGTAAGTTTGCGCCGGTAAGTAAGTAGGCTCGCATGGAGCGTAAAGTCTTGCCCTGTAATTGAACGCACTCAGTACGCTCCACGCGAGGAGGTATCTGCCTCTTGCGTTATTAGTTGCATCACCAAGCTGAATGTGTCTCGCGTTGAAGTCTCCCGCAATGATGTAATAATTGTTTGGATCGTAGAGCTTCAACTTTTGAAACAACGTATTTAGCTCGTCTAGGAATATGTGTTTGATTGTCACCTTATTTGTGGCGTAGACGCTAACTATATATAAATTTGATTTCCTATCTAGACACATTCTTATGATAGAGTATTCTATGACTTGATTGCGCTTAGGACTAGGGTATGTTACAATATCACAGCTAAAGCTATTTTTTATTAAAATGGCTGTGCCGCCGCCGCGAGCACGTTCTTTGTTCCTATCATTACGAATTATTTTATATTGCGGAATGCTTACGTTGTGAAGCTCGTTCAGCTTCGTTTCCGAGACTAGTAGAATGTCCAGGTCTTCGTCCATGAGGAGTTGTACCAGGCTCAGTCTTTTTGATAGCGAGGCAATGGAGTTTGCGTTCACTGCGCCTATCCTTAATGAACTTGGTTGATTATTATTCATTATATATCGGTGATGTTTAATTCTGCAATCAGATTATCAATTCTCGTGTGAAGCTCCGTTCTAAGTTCTTGGATGAGCGTCCTCACACAGCTTGTCAGTTCTATCTTGATTTCTTGGAACCATGAGGGGGGGCCAGAGTTTTGTAGTTGCGTTGGCGGGCCTTGGGGGTAAAGAGGCGGTGGCGGCGACGGCCTCCATACGTCGTTTTGAATCGTGGCGCGCTGTGCGTTCGTTTGTATGGCGTTGGCGTACGATTTCCCTGGCATTACCGTAGATGTCGTTCTGTTTGCCGCGCTGCTCGTGGTAACTTTCTTCGATGTTTTCAGTCTGTTTAATACGTTTAGGGCGTTTTTATAAAAGGGGCAGCCTTTATAATTGGCTGGATGTCCCTTTTGTTTACAGTTTGCACAGGTAAGCATGTCTTTGGTGCTATTCATCGTGATCGTACATTTGCCGGGCTCGTGACTCAAGCTACATTTCACGCACCTGTATTGTAGATTACAGTTGGTACTAGCGTGACCGAATTTTTGGCAGCGTCTACACTGGAATATTTTTTGTTTCCGCAGGGGTTCCCATCGTGCTGTTTGGTACGCCAGCGTTTTTATGCCCGTCAAGTCAGATATTTTGTTACTGCTGTCAATTTGTACTATGAATTCTTCGCTCTCACTCAGGCGCGTACGTGCGTGCACGCGTCGGGAGTACGAGCCGCCGGCTAACGGCTTGTCGTCGATCAGCGTCGATAATATCGAACGACAACCCCGACGATCGTAAGGCGTTGACGTAATCGGTCCCTTATCCGGGGGGTGGGGGAAACGAGACGTCCGGAGAGTTAGTATCGTTCGAGCTGCAATAAGGGCAAGATCATCGTATAACGAGAGAGTCCAGTTAGCGCGTGACGTGTAAAAGAGCCGAGTCGCGAGAGAGTCGGAGTGCTAGATCGTGAGAAACGAGAGTGTGAGGACGAAGATGATCGAGAGTTCCGAGGGAGTTGGAGGCCCAGAGAGATCCCGAGCGCCTCCCCTCATAGTCCAGTAAAATTTCCGTTTAAATCGAAAATTGAGACATACGGGCGAAAACTTGGGAAAAGGTGTGTTTTGATGTTATTAATCGAGGGAACATATGAAAAGAAAAATCACCAACCGGGTACGGTTGTAAAAAATTATTTATTGTTGAAAAAATCGATTCTTCGCTAATATTTTGAAAACTACGTGACATATTGAAAAATAGTTCAGACAAAAGTTGTAGATAATAAAATTATCTACAAAAAAGCTATTACACTTTTTACCCTATCTTCAACGCCTAAGAAGCTAGGACCTCCAGATGAGTTGAAATGTTCAAATATTCATAACAAATCCAAAAATTAAGATTTTTGCAATTTTTTTTTGTAACCCGTTTAGAAAAATCTCATCATTTTTCCTAGCGAAACCAAATCTTGATTTTCATTGTTGTTTACACATGATTGATTTTTAAAGTTTTAAATGCTTGAATTTATATAGAAATTTGCAATTAAAAAATTTTTAATTATACCATCGTTTATTTTGGATTATTTCTGAAGAAAAAGATAAATAGCAATTCAACGTATCTCGCCTGGTTTGCAAGATATGCTAAATTGAAAAGGAAGGAGATTTATGCGATGATCACCACTGACTACGCAAACTGTGGCAAACATATATAAGGTTTGTTCCAACCGAGCAGAAAACCGTACATGAACGGTACCGGGCATGCGCAGTAGAGAAATTCTGTTCCAACCGTACGCTGGACGGTCCCTGTACGGTGTTGTGCGGCGTTCCAACCACCGCTGGGATCGTGCGTGGAACGGTTCATGTACCGTCCATCCGATGCTTGGTCCTGAGCGTGAACTGTGTGGACTGACATGCGCATTACGGCGATTAGTTTGCCTGGCGCGATTATTTAAATACTTTTGAGAGTTGACGTTTTCTATCTCCGTATTTTTTTTTGCAAGTTATTAAAATGATGTCTGACAAAGAAGATAGTGATGTGTCGGATATATGGGATATGTCCGACACAAGTGACGATGATATCGAATTATACGAAAATAGGGTTAGAAACCAGGATTATTTAGGTAAGTGACAGGTTGAGGTTAAGTTTACAACATCTGTGTTGGAAAATTTTGATAGAAAATCATTCAATTTGATTGAAAGACTAGGTATAACGAAGGTGGATTAAATTTGATTTAATGAGAGAAATTTCTGCACAAAATTATGCTCCGGGAGTCGCCACGTCGAGCATTACCTGCCAAGAAGGAAGAATCCCCCGAGGAATCGAAGGAAACAAAATAAAGGAACGGAAAAAAGGGAGACGGAACAATAGCGAGGTGGTGGAAGCCGGTGCGATTAGTCCCCCGCCAGGTACACTAACAAAGTTGGTTCATTCAGTTTGACATTTGAGGTTAGGTTTTCTGTAAGTTCTCTGCCAGTTCACCCGCGTGCCGACAAAAGAGGAAGAAGGCTCTGAAAGGGAGAAACAAGCCGAGAAGGGGAAACAGAAGCTAAAGGAATGTATTCTGGAAGGAATAAGAAAGAAGCAACCAACTAAGGGACGAGAGTGTCAGCTCGGAAGCTTTGCTGAACTCACCGGCAAGGAGGGGAATGCTTACGAGCAACCAAAAGGGAAAAGCAAATATTGAACAAGATATCAGTATAAAGGTGGTCGTACTAATCCAACTAGGTAAGGAGCGCAACAAGAAGACGTGAGATTTGCTCCGGAAACGTCATGCCGAGCGTATCTGCTGAAAAGGAAGAATTCTCCAAGGAATCGAAGAAAGTAAAACAACTAAAAAGGGCTCCGGAACAATAGCGAGAAGGAGGTGGAAGCCTTCCAGCCGACCAGCCCCTCGTCAGACATACTAACAAGTCCACCCGCATACCAGTCGCGCGCGAGCAATGCAAGGGATACCCAATGAGGAACCGGAATCTTATTAAAAGAAAAGTAGAAGTAATCGGCAGCTGTAATCAGCAGCTATTACGGTAATTATAAGACTCCCAAGGTACTGGCAAAGAGGAAGACGCTGATAAAGGAATAAGGTAGAAGAAATAATCAACCAGGGGATACGATATCAATTTAAAGGTAAGTCGTGCTAATTTAACCAGTTATACTTAACACACACACAACACAAGACCAGGACGATAGATTGCTCTGGGAGACGCCATGCTATGCGTACCTGACATAAAGGGAGAATACCTCGAGGAATCGAAGGAATTAAAGTTCACGGACTGGAATGGGAGTTGGAACAATAGCGAGGAAAAGGTGGAAGGAATAAGGGATAAGCATGGAACCGACCAAGTAAGTAACACGATGCGAGAGCTAACAAAAGCCTGTAGGTGTTGAACGAGAACCGGAATAAACGCGAGAGGCTCCATGGGAAGGATGGAGCAAAGGATGCGAGATGCAACGGTTCGTAGGAAGGTAACGAAGAAGAAAAGCTCCAGCTTTGAAGACGCATTCGGCCTCCCATGAGCGTCAGGAAGGAAATGAAATGGACTAAGTAGGCAACGCGTAGGGGGAATTAATGAAATGAAATAACAGCAATACCAATTTATACCTACTGAAAAATTGTAAAACCTATTTCATCTTTGTTAAAACTACGTAATTTGTTTCAGATGCAGGCGGTTGGTGTGATCAGAAGAAAATAATTCAAATTGGCAATTGATGGAAGGAAGGCATATCGAAATGAGCAGGCCAGAAGGAGATCCAGATTGAGACATATATACATGAAAGGAAAGAATATTTCTCGATTCAGGTAAGACATTTATGAAATGAGAATGCCGCAATACCAACCTATACCGATTGAATGATCGTGACATCTATTGTCTTTGTTAATAGGAAGAGCATGTGGGCTTGACAACCAGCACTGCAGGAGAACTTGGAAGTCGAGGACGAGGGAGATTAACGTGGCATACCAACAGACTTGCGTGTGCAAATTGATGTGTTTCTTTAATTTCATGACGAACGGAAGCGTACAAATTATATTTATTTTCATAGTATAGTTGGTAAACTAATCTTAAAATACTTGAACTTATGGGGCATTCCATGTCAACTTTTAGTAGTAGAAACTTTTGGGTCTCCGATTTAGTTGCTCATTTTTTTTCCAAGTATCTTTAGGGCCGGTTTTACCAACAGGTATAAACGCGGTATAGCGCTATACTGAGAATAACCATAAGGCTTATTGCTGGTTATTCTCAGTATAGCGCTATACCGCGTTTATACCGCGTTGGTAAAACCGGCCCTTAATCAATATAAAAACTGGCCTAAATTTTCAGAACGATTCCATAAATCGTTGAGCTGTTATTATTGTTTTTTCATCACGATTTAAGGCTTCAATTAACAAAATATGGAAGAAATGATCCATATGAAGTATTTGTATTTTTTGGTGATTTCGAAAAAAAATTAATTTCTTTATATTGCGTTTTTTTTATTGAAAATGGAAATAAAAAGTGTTGTATCTCAAAACCGAAATTTCTAATTTTCATGATTTTTTTACCCTACATTTTAACATCTTTTACGGTAATTTCGAGAGCACTTAGAAAGTGGGGCCTCCCATACACATTTGTTAATGAATTTATTAGTGATTTGAAATGTCAGAATTATCTTCATTCATGCTAGCTTATAATGGATTTTTTTTGCCCTGCTAAAATGTAATTCCCATACATGATTTTATAAAATTGTACATTTGTTATTAATATGACAGATCGAATTATGAAATATGTAATCCTATAAATATGGGCCTTTTAAGTATCTAAAAATGTCTGATGCTTTAGTATGTTTATGGTAGTATATTGCATTAGTATTCGATTCTCGCTGAGAACCGAACTCGCTTAGAAAACATCTATTCTCTAAGATAGCATGAATAAAGTCCATTCTGACATTTCAAATGAGTAAAAAAATGTATTAAAGAATGTCTATGGGAGGCCCCACTTTCAAAGTGCTTTCGAAATTATCGTAAAAGATGTTGAGACTTCACGCAACTTGCAAATGACAGAAAATGTCAACTGAAATAGCGTGATATAAGCAAGAGAACACCGTGCTCACCGCGTCGTGGGTTAGACACGACTGACCGATTCACGAACGATCCCAAAACTGTTCCAACTGCTCTTGCCAGTTACCAGCAGTGCAAACATCGCGCCTGCGCATTAAACCGATCCCACCAGTTCCGTGACAGTTCCAGAACCGTACAGGAATCGTCGGTTGGAACAAACCTATAGTGTCGCACCGCTCTCACTCACGTCGCCCTGACGTTTGTGTGCGCGCGCTGCTGCAGTTGGCTGCGAGTGTCAGGGAGACTGAGGGATGCTCTCGGCCTTCCGGACCTTGCAGGGGTTTCGTAGCATCCCGACCATGAATACCTCGCCAACCTAGTAGCCCAGGCAGTATGCATTATCTTATTTCCATTAGCGTATTTCCAGCGCCTCCTAGGTAAACGGTTCTACTTTTGGTTGATCAACGAAATTGATTCAATTTCATTGAACAGTGCTTTGAGAAACAAATTTTTGAAAATCGTGTCGCGCGCGCGTTCCAAGTGTCTGGAATTGGCGTACATTACATCACCAATGCTTCGATAGCGCAACGGTCAAGTTGCCGGGCTGGGAGTCTCGATGTCGTGGGTTCAAATCTTGTTGTTTTCTTTCTTTTTTTCTTTATTAACTCTTTTTTTCATTTCATTGCAATCACTTCTTGTTATTAAAAAGTGGTTTACATTACCGAATAAAATAATAGTTTCAATGTTTTTCATAGTTTTACATTATTTTCTTCCTTATTGAGGTGAACCAATATTACATATTTGTAAGAACAGTTGGAAACATCGTGGCATTTTTTTTACTCTTACATTTCGTCATTGGAATTTTTGGCTGCCGAAGATTTTGTTCATAATTTTGGATGATAATTGTCGAAAAAACATTTGAAGCACACTGTATTTTGACACCATGAGCATTTATTTTGACGAATGGGACTTTGCTTGTTTGTTTGAGGTTGTCGTCGTGTAACTGGTCATTTCGACTTTTTTTTTAATTTATATGGTAGATAGTTCAAAAAATTAACTGCGAAATAAGCACAACCCGACGACGATTGACCGTCTGAAAGTGTAATTATAAATTTTTTTAAATAATTCAATGTACATGTGTTCAGACAGGATTTCATGTATTCTAATTTTCCTTGAAATCAAGGGCTCGACACTTTTCAATGAAATGAAACATAGTGTGGAGAAAGTATCAATGAATACAGCAAAAAATGAAATGAATTATCTCTCGATAATATTAACTAATTATTTCTCGATAACCAAAGGGAAAATTAATTTAATTTTTTTGCTGTGTTCATTGATACTTTTTCGACACTGTATGTTTCGTTTCATTGCAAAATGTCGAGCCGTTGATTTAAAAGAAATTAAAATAGATGAAATTCTGTCTACACGCCTGTAAATGTAGTTATTAAAAAAAAATTATTATTAAAATTTGAGACGGTCAATCGTCGAATACATGCATAGTCTGTAGCGAGCTTTAGGCCGGCATTGCACTATAAAAGATCTTTGAAAAAGATCTTTTGTCATATCTTTTACAAAATTTATTTCATAACATTTATTTTAAAGAGAGAAGTTGAGTACATATATTCCACTGTTTCAAATGTTTGACCACTATATATTATCAGTAAAAATGGATGCGTCCGAAGTACAAATAACCTTGGATACATTGAAATTGAAACCGATATTACGGGTAATTAACTTAAAACGCAGTTTATTTGCTGTGGATTTTTCTTTGGCAAATAAATAAGTGCAAAATTCTTCAATGTTCTTAAAATGCATCGGAATTATTTGCCAAAGTCGAGAGTGCATCCTGGAGGAATACTTCGGATGCAGCGTTAACACATTACTTCTTTAGTTATAGTTGAACGTTATTCCCATACGTATCGATGTAATAGTACAAGTACATTTTTCAATTTTTATAATAGCAGTGTTCCATCGCACCTTAAGCGGATGTCTGTATTGGTTTTTACCGTTCATAATCATCGCGATCTAAGCGAAGCGCTAATTAAATTTAGAGTTAATCCCGCAATCGGTCGCAATGGCGAGGCGAGCGGTATGTTCGGCGAATGTAGGCTGTTAATAAGCCGCAGCCCCGTCTACTCAAAGTTTTGTAAAATGCCGCAGTTTCCTATTACTTTTACTAAAAGAACTTTACATTTTACATTACACAGTCAAATTTTTAGTCAAAATATATATTTTATAAATATAATCTTTATACCTTAAAGATCTTTAAAGATCTTTATCTTTTATAGTATAATGCCGGCCTTACAGTGAGGCACCGCCGAAAACGGTTTGCTCTGATCGTCCGGTAATTATCGGGAAGGTACGGGACCGCGAGTGCATTCGCAGCCCATGTTTTGCCGAAACGTGCGGATTCGCCGATGGCGAGGTATTTATGATTTAGAAACTTAATGGTGCCCATCCACGTACAGGCGGACTGCAGTCCCGGACTGTGAGCGATCCCGCCTGCAGTCCAAATTTCGCCATACACGTACAGTTCGCCTGCAGTCCGTCGAAACTGTTAAAAAACAGCATTCGGCCGGCATTCGGGCGATTTGGTACTCGATATGTTTTTTATTTCCCATGTGCGAAAAGATTAGCGGTGCTGCTACAGTGCCGTCTACAATTAAAAAACGGAATCTGCAGGAACAGTAAAAACGAGAAAATTGATGCTGCAGTCCCGAACTGCGAGCGATCCCGCCTTCAGTCCAAATTTCACCATACACGTACAGTTCGCCTGCAGTCCGTCGCCTGCAGTCCGTCGCCTGCAGTCCGTCGAAACTGTTGGAAAACTGTACGTGTGTGGCGGTTGATCTGCAGTCCGGGCCTGTCGTGCCGAACTTTCATCGATGTAAAAAATTTTCTGTCAGTTCAGGGGGGAGGAAAGGTGATGGAGGGGGTGGAAAGAGGGAAGGGAAGGGGAGCGGCGGCGGCGGCTTCGCCCTGGCTGGCAGACGATTGGTGGGGGACGGAGTTTTGAGTCGATCGTCGATCCGAAAAACTATTTTATATACTTAATAACTAGCTGACTCGGCGAACTTCGTACCGCCTCAGAATCAATAAATGTTGTGTTAAATTAAAAACGAAATGTATTTTAATTATATTTAAACTAATTTAATTCACTTTACAGCAAGGCATTTGCTTTATTGAAACGAATTTATATATTCTGCTATTCATCGTGGAGACAAATCCAATAATCAAAAGTCTTAAAAATCTGTCCAGCCGTTCTTTAGTTATAAATTGTGTAATTAACCCGACTTTATTTTATATATACAGATAAAGAGATTTTTGTTACCAATAAAGGTACCTACTTCTCGAGTTTGCTAGGGTGAAATCAGAAAAACGACTAATCTTCTTTGAATTTATCATTTCGAAGTTCTTTCGAAAAGTCAGTTGGTCTAGCTTGTTTTGGACCACAGATGACGTACTCGTAATCAGTTTCGAAACCTCCTCGCAACGAACGCTCGTAATCTTTGACTGAAGGCAGAGAATACCGATGAAAAACTATATGTACACGTAGAGCATCAGAACTGTATAGAATTTGTAGAATTTTCTTTGAAATATTGCCGAACGACTTTGGCACATCTTTAATACGACGAATTAAAAAAAATCCATTGACAATTACGACATCGATTGCGGGAGGTAACGTACTGTCATTTCGCAAAGTTTTCGTCATCCTTCAATTTCTGAGCCGTTGAAATGTGAGAAACGCGGTATTGCATCATACACAGTCAAACAGTGGTATCTACAATAACCGTCGGTACACATACCGCTTTTTACCCCTAAGCAGTTAGCATATACCGCATTTAGATTATCGAAATGTTAAAGGGTATAGCCGGATAAGCATATGAAAACTACCCCCGCTTGAATTTCTCGCTTGAATTAAAAAGGAAGAAATCGTACTATTTGAATTCCCAAGAAATACAACAACCGCTTGAAGCACTGATCGATTATCATTATCGCGCATAGAAGGAAGCATATTTCGTATTTCATTTAAATTTTTATATGAGAAACCAGTCAGTAACTTCACTTGATCTTCAGGATAAGAGAAATTACTTATTATTCCTATAAGTAAAGAATCGCGGCCTCCAGCAAGATTATCTAACAATTTGTGTAGATCAGAGGTTTCTACAAAACTTGAATTAAAAATCACTTTTAAAAGGAACAGATCGTCTTCGTAGAACTTTTCTTTGATCAAATGATTTTTGCAGCATCGATTTCCAATAGGAATAAATACTCCTTGTTTAATATACGCTTGCTTTCGAGCTTCAAAAGGAAAATGACAGTTAATAATTCGATACGTTCGGATTGAATCTCTTCATTTCCACGATGTAAATTAAATTCATAATCAGGATCATCTGTACATTGGCATTCTTTTACCTAAAAACGTTGCCGATTTCCCATATGTCGATAACTTAACAAAATAATTATAAGGAACAAAATAAGCTTCCCTTTTCTCACAACCATGTTAAATATTAGACACAAGGGGTATAGATGCAAAACCCGCCAAGTTCATTTTTGTCAAATTTGAGGTAGATACGGAAATTTGTTCTTTATAAGTACGTGCATAAGGTCGAACATAATTTAGGTGCAAATTCCACATTAAACCGTTAATAATAATATAAGGTAGAAAATACGCTTGCCAATGTAAGGCAATAGCCGTCTGCACCAGTTTTTGACGTTTCCTGTGAATTGCTATAAATGTGACTTGGCGGGTTTGGCATCTATACCCCTCATATATTTCTTCTTCCAAACACAATTGATCGAACTGAACTGACTCATGAACTGTGCGTGTATGGCGAATCATCCGGCGACGGCCTGCAGTCCGCAGAACTGTGCGTGTGTGGTCAATGACAGTTCGGGACTGCAGATCAGAACTGTCAGTCCACGGACTGCAGTCCGCCTGTACGTGGATGGGCACCGTAAGCGGTACGAAACGGTCTTCCGAGTTCCGTCTACCGTGGGACAATTAGTCAATCTCATTAGTCAAATTCATTGATCAACAACATTGAATCTATGCAACTGAACATAGAATTGAATACACAAGTCAACGCGAACGTTTATCCTCACGGGGAAGCACTGTTCAATGCAATTGAATCAATTTCGTTGATCATCCAAAAGTAGAACCTATGGAACCTAGTTTTACCTAGGAGGCGATCCACTTCGATTGGAAAGGTCAAAATAATTTTTTATTCTTCATCTCAAATATTTCCATAAGAAAACAGGCTGGTTATACTACCAATGACATTGGTGGTTTGTTTCCGAATGTAAAATTTCTTTTCTTGTTCTGTTCCTAATTACCATAAATATAATATTCCTACATTTAACGCTGTCGAATTGTTGATTTCTCTATGCTTCAGGTAAAAACACATAACTTCTGGTAATGAATCAGTAATTAGCAACGTTGAGAGTGAAAAGGGTACGTGAATGCAATTGTAAGAAAAGCGCTCCAGTTTACTGAAGCGCAACCCTGCAATTATTTGTTTCAGAAAAAAATGTTTTAAACAAAACTTGTATCCTCTACAATTTTCATAATACCTGCTTACCTTTTACCTAGGACGCGCTGGTAAGAAATTAATGGAAATAAGATAATGCATACTGCCTCGGCTACTAGGTTGGCGAGGTATTCATGGTCGCGATGCTACGAAACCCCTACGAAATTTGGCATTTTTTTTGCTCTTACATTTCTTTATGGGAATTTTTGGCAAAAAACATTTGAAACACTGAATGAAACAATGAAATTTGCTTTTCCATAACGCTTTTAAAGTGTAAATGTGCGTGAGGCAAAGTCCCATTCGTCAAAATAAATGCTCATGGTGTCAAAATACAGTGTGCTTCAAATATTTTTTCGACAATTATCATCCAAAATTATGCACAAAATCTTCGGCAGCCAAAAATTCCAATGACGAAATGTAAGAGTAAAAAAATGCCACGATGTTTTAAACTGTTCTTACAAATATGTAATATTGGTTCACCTCAATAAGGAAGAAAATAATGTAAAACTATGAAAAACATTGAAACTATTATTTTATTCGGTAATGTAAACCACTTTTTAATAACAAGAAGTGATTGCAATGAAATGAAAAAAAGAGTTAATAAAGAAAAAAAGAAAAAAAACGATTTGAACCCACGACATCGAGACTCCCAGCCCGGCAACTTGACCGTTGCGCTATCGAAGCATTGGTGATGTAATGTACGCCAATCCCAGACACTTGGAACGCGCGCGCGACACGATTTTCAAAAATTTGTTTCTCAAAGCACTGTTCAATGAAATTGAATCAATTTCGTTGATCAACCAAAAGTAGAACCGTTTACCTAGGAGGCGCTGGAAATACGCTAATGGAAATAAGATAATGCATACTGCCTGGGCTACTAGGTTGGCGAAGTATTAATGGTCGGGATGCTACGAAACCCCTGCAAGGTCCGGAAGGCCGAGAGCATCCCTCAGTCTCACTGACACTCGCAGCAACTGCAGCAGCGCGCGCACACAAACGTCAGGGCGACGTGAGTGAGAGCGGTGCGACACTATATACAGGGTGAGCCAAATGTATGGAAACGGTGGAATAACTTTCGAGGGAGACATTTTGAAGAAAAATGTTTCAAACAAAATATTTAGGATTTTTCCCTGGTCATCCAATGGTGACCTTGAATCTGACCATGAACTCGACCTTGAAGGTCATTCCAAGGTCAAGGTCGCTTTTTTAAATGGGAACCCCTATTTTTTATGGCGGATTTGGAAGGAGCGGAAAATTTTACGTCCGAATATGACCTTTGACCTTGACCTTGGGTTCAAGGTAAAGGTCAACGATCAAATAGGAAAGTTTTAGGTTTTTTCCCTGGCCATCTAATGGTAACCATGAATCTGACCTTGACCTCGACCTTGAAGTTCATTCCAAGCTCAAGGTATCTTTTTTAAATGGCAACCTACATTTTTTATGGTGTTAGCAACCGGCCACTTAAGGCAAGGTGACATGAGCACAAAATTTTGGATAAATCGGTGGATATTCCAAAATTTTACCACTATCTTGGATCCGTCATCTTGTATTGAAGTATTTTCAAAATCTATCTTCAGAATCGTAATCAGCAACCCGAAAAAACCCACGTACCACCTAAAACTAAAACTTTCCTATTTGATCGTTGACCTTTACCTTGAATCCAAGGTCAAGGTCAAAGGTCATATTCGGACGTAAAATTTTCCGCTCCTTCCAAATCCGCCATAAAAAATAGATGTTCCCATTTAAAAAAGCGACCTTGACCTTGGAATGACCTTCAAGGTCGAGTTCATGGTCAGATTCAAGGTCACCATTGGATGGCCAGGGAAAAATCCTAAATGTTTTGTTTGAAATATTTTTCTTCAAAATGTCTCCCTCGAAAGTTATTCCACCGTTTCCATACATTTGGCTCACCCTGTATGTTTGCCACAGTTTGCGTAGTCAGTGGTGATCATCGCATAAATCTCCTTCTTTTTCAATTTAGCATACCTTGCAAACCAGGCGAGATACGTTGAATTGCTATTTATCTTTTTCTTCAGAAATAATCCAAAATAAACGATGGTATAATTAAAAATTTTTTTAATTGCAAATTTCTATGTAAATTCAAGCATTTAAAACTTTAAAAATCAATCATGTGTAAACAACAATGAAAAAATCAAAATTTGGTTTCGTTAGGAAAAATGATGAGATTTTTCTAAACGGGTTACAAAAAAAATTGCAAAAATCTTAATTTTTGGATTTGTTATGAATATTTGAACATTTCAACTCATCTGGAGGTCCTAGCTTCTTAGGCGTTGAAGATAGGATAAAAAGTGTAATAGCTTTTTTGTAGATAATTTTATTATCTACAACTTTTGTCTGAACTATTTTTCAATATGTCACGTAGTTTTCAAAATATTAGCGAAGAATCGATTTTTTCAACAATAAATAATTTTTTACAGCCGTACCCGGTTGGTGATTTTTCTTTTAATATGTTCCCTCGATTAATAACATCAAAACACACCTTTTCCCGAGTTTTCGCCCGTATGTCTCAATTTTCGATTTAAACGGAAATTTTACTGGACTATCAAGGAGCCGCCCGTCCGGGAGCGAGCGAGGGAGCACCCGAACTCGACCACATTCGACCGCAGCACCGGTACGCCTTCTCCTCCACCTATCGCCCAATCGCTGACGCTCCGCCGCGCCGATTGCGTTATAGCCGTTGCCTTTGCTTTAGCGTTTCGTTGCTGTAACGAATCCGATGCTCGATCGCGAGCTTTTCGCTTCGTTAGCGAATAGGGAAGTTCGGACCAAAAATATTTTATGTTATTTCTCTATGGAAACTATTATGCATGTGTAAGTAACCATGTACGTGAAAGAATTTTTCGAAAAAAATAAAAAATTTACTACTTTAAATTGTACATTGTAACTCCGGCGATAACGTTAGAGACGAGAACGTTTTCTTATTGGTTTGACGTCACTTGCCAGACACAAGCTCCGCCTTCTCCCGGGGAGCAGTGCAGGCATATAGCGCGAACGTGATTAGTTAAATCACGGATAGTTAATCTGGCTCTCTTGGATCGGCAAATATTTCGGGGGTGAATCAGCGATGGTCAGAAGGGAAAAGGGCTAAGCTTCTATTTGAGGAAAGGCTTATTGTTGAGACAGATGAAATTGATAAAAACAATAAGATTGACGTAAATTCCTCAAAAGATTCTGAAGTAAACAAACTTCGACGAAGTGCACGTATCAAAGATTTGTGCAACGTATCATATGATGAAGATTACTGTTGAATATTAATTTTCTATAAATTTGATCACGATACTATCAATTTTTATGTAATCTTATTAGAATATAAGAGTAATTTGTATCTACAAACTATGTATGTATCAGCATAGATTTAAGATTG
Organism: Xiphydria camelus; assembly: GCA_963678675.1. NCBI lineage: Eukaryota > Metazoa > Arthropoda > Insecta > Hymenoptera > Xiphydriidae > Xiphydria > Xiphydria camelus. The sequence continues at coordinate 15,392,482 of OY783192.1, read as the reverse complement.
AATGATAATGATTACTTGGTCTGATTGAGGTCTTCTTTTGGGATTTTTCCTTAATCCGTAGCAACAAATGTTGGACCATTGTTATGTTCCCCAAAAGCAAATTGTATAATAGATAAGAAAACTTCTACATTAATTTAATCGATTACTTCTTGAGTGAGAGTATTGAAATAAGCAAAAACTGCTCGATGTTAGATATTTATAATCCTAAGTTTAACCCTTTCGCTCTTGGTGACCACAAATGTGGACACGTGGATTAATGTATATATAAGGCATAAATTAGAATTTTGACCGTTTGTTCACAAGAAGTACATTCGTGGACATTGTAACGAACGTATAAGGCATATATCGCCATACAAATTAAAAATTAAATTTATAAATAAACTAAAAAAATTAAATTTATGCAAAAAAATTTTGTTTATTAAAAAAAATTAAAATTTAAAGCATCGAAGAGCTGGCATATACATTATCAATTGTATGGCTGTAAAAATAAAAATTCGTGAGTGAAAGGGTTAAGAATATGATTTATTATCGCAAAGGAAAGAGAGGTAAGAGAGAGAGAGAGAGAGAGAGAGAGAGAGAGAGAGAGAGAGAGAGAGAGAGAGAGAGAGAGAGAGAGAGAGAGAGAGAGAGAGAGAGAGAGAGAGAGAGAGAGAGAGAGAGAGAGAGAGCGAGAGAGAAAGGGTACAGATTTATAACTCTACCCTTGCTAAAAAGTTTCCAATACTTTACAACCGGAAAAAACCCGGCGGGCCTAGCGGCCCAGATGAGCATGCACAGAAAGAAATTTATTCGTATTTCTAGTATGGTAACATACTAATCATACATACTAATCAAATCCTCTAAATCATTAGTATATTTCATGCAGAATCCTAGAGTATCAAGAATATCCTCTTAAAGTTAGTATGCGGTCTATCGCGATAACCACGTGATTACTCTGCCGTGGAAAACACGCCAAAACTTGATTCATTTTGCATATGGCCGCGCCCGGCGTCGTGTCGTGCATCGTGTCAAGTCTAATTGTTATTCGCAAACTGTGAAAATGGAAGAAGTGGTTAAGTGGCTCAATGCGAATGATCTGGGCGAATATACGGAAGTATTCGAACGTAAGTAAAACTAAGATTCTAATTTTGTTTATTTCGTAAGATAGCTGGTCATATCCACGTGTATTCTCACAATCTTCGAAATAATTTCATTTACTGCATACGTTTTCACTCGTTTCATGGAGTACTCAGTTAGTAGAATAAAAACAGTTTTTCCTTAGCTCTGCAATTTCCATGGGCCTCTTTGTTCACGACCTAACCTACAAACCAACGCCGCGTTGGTTGGCGTTGGTTTGCCATGTTACGTATGCGTACGCGTACGGTGTATGCGAATCTTCAGCCTTCTGCTTGCCGTTCACTGACCACCGTACATTGCAAGGGAAAATTAGTTTTTTTTGTCAAATAATACAGGATGTCAGTTTGATTTAAGGAGGAACGTCACAAAAATGAAAAAAGATAAATCACTCTGATTTTTTTTAAGTAAATGTTGGATATGTATTATAAGATGTGCTTAAATTTCAGACAATTTGGTCCAGCCGTTTTTCTGTAATTAATTTTTGAAAATGAAAGTTTCAGTATAGGCTCTTATGGGCATACTCCTTTAAATGCGAAAAAAGTAACTTTGAAAAAGACAAACTATGATAAAAACTTGTTAACTTCACAGAATTTTATATCAAGTATTTTTGAGAAAAAAAGCAGAAAGTTTGGTTCAGCCAATTTTGCGCTATTGTCTAAAAACTGACGAAAAAAAGGATTCTTTTACTTGATGTGACGGCCATATGCAGAAAAGTGGCAACGCTACGTAGTGACGTCACGGTGAGATCTGGAAAGCCAAGAGCGCGAAATTTCAAAATTCAAAAAAGCAATTGAGGGATCCAATGCAACAATCAGGTAAATCCATTATGGGGAAATGTTCAGGAAAACATAAAAACTCTTCACATTCAATAAGGGAATATAAAGAATTTTTTAATGCCTCTGTTTTATGTATATAGACTCAAATAGGTATTCTATGAAATTTAAGGTTTTGAAGTAAAAAAATATTTAAAAACTATTAGAAAAAAACTGATGGATTTACCTGGTTATTACACAGTATTTGCACTTTACAGTAATGCACTTTTTCTTAACAAAATACCAATATACCCGTAGGTAGGTAAACAGATACACAAGGTGAACCGCGGCACAAATAACAAGTTTTGGTACTTTGCAATAACAAAGTAAGTCCTGTACTTTTCACACCTTGTTTTTGCACTGGATTTTGTAAAAATGTTCTGAGCAAGAATATACACATATCTGTTTTGTAAAAAAATGGACTTACCCGGTTATTGCATTGGACCCTTCAATTAAAACAAAATTGAAATTAAAAATTAAGTTAGTAAACAAAATTATTCGCATAATAATTTAACAATGTTTTATTATTTCTAATTAGTTAGTTACAAAATATCACTTAACATAAACATAACCTATCATAACTTAACATAACATAAACATGACATAACATAATACATTTTTAATAACAAGAACATGATAAACAAATAAACATGCAAGAAAAAACGTTTTACTTGCAATAATTTTCAAAGAAAGAGTATAATTTGTCAAGCGTAGTTCTTCGCACCTTCACTACATTTAGTACTTTCTCAATTCCTATCTTACCAAATTCTCTATATGTCTCTACCATTGACTCAAAATCAATTTTCGCGCTAGCTAATTTGGATAATGTATACGAAGTTAGTGTAGTTTTAAGCGGTGTCAATGTTTCCAGATATTTTTTCGTTTCCTCTTTGTTTCTTTCCTTTGTTAATTCCTCGTCGACTGTGGAGAAGCTTTTCAATAACTCTTCTGCAGTAAATTCCTCTTGTACAAAGTGCTGTAACATATAAACATCATAAACAGCATCGTGAGCACTGTCGATTGAGACTGAGATGTGGTTATTGGCGAGTTTAATCAGAGTCAGGTCTCCTCGTCTGAACGTTTGCCCCTTGTACTTTCGTTCATATGCATTCAACGAACAGGCAAACCCAGCAACTACTGATTTGAATTCACTTATCAGCGAAAATTTCTCTATGGCTCGTAGCAGTCGAGGAGCATCGAATCTCATGCAGTTATGGGCTACCATCACACAAGGCTTATCAAATCCTGACAAAAAATCAATTATTGCTTTGATCGCATCTTCCAATGAAACACAAGGCACAACAAGACCATGATGTCTCAACTCTGATCCCTGCATTCTAAATCCGTGAACAGCAGAAGCTCTAGCGTCAATACCTCGCGTGGGTTTGACGTACTTATTGAATTTTTTAGTACCCGAGGCAAGAGCGATTTGCAAAATAGAGCAATCAATCGAAAAATCCGAAGTCTCAAGATCGAAATAGACAAAGCAATATTTTTCGTGATTTAGTTCAACATTTTCAGAAGTTTCGAGAAGTTCATAATTTTCACCTGGCTCTCCAAACTGTTTCCATCCACCCGAATTTAACAGATTCATACCTGATTTATAGGAAACTCCTTCAGTCAGTTGTTTTCTATGACGAAGTGCAGCTCGATCGTAAGCCAACTCAACTCGTCGCTTCTTTGCCTCGATAGTATTGCGATATTCTGCTGCCTTCCGACTTTTAACGGCAGACTGCTCAACATGTTTAATCAAATTCTCACTGTAGCTCAAGTTCAATTTGTCATAGACGTACATGACGTAACTTTCTCCTTCGTTCTTTTCGGCTACTGTAGCTGCTACTCGGTAGTCTAAAGCAGCGCTTTTATTGTAGCAAATTGCTTTGGGAGCTTTTCGCGAGACAGACGCATTGAAGATTTCATTGATGTTAGTTGAGGAGGAAAAAGCAAATTTTTGTGCATTCTCCGCTAAAGCATCGAAGAAGTCTGTCAGAGCATCAAACAAAATTTCATTTTGGAGCCCATCTCCAATAGTAGAATGACAATACGTTTCTGCATGCTGTACATATCCACACCAATTGGAATTACATTGCTCATGGCGATTGAAAGCGTGTAGAGGGATTGCTCGTATACAATCTGCTAGACCTGCAACGTTACCCTCGTTTTGTGCAACTGCATACCTAGAACAGCGATGTAGTTAGTTAACATTACTGGGATAAAGCTCATGCTCTGCATCTTTCGATTGATTAAATACCTAAAACAGCGATGTAGGTAGTTAACATTATTGGGATGAAGCTCATGCTCTGGATCTTTCGATTGGTCAATCTTGGAAAGAAGTTTCCTGACATTCTTATTGGCATGGCCACGATCGGATAGCTTCACAATCTCGTAATTCAAGGCTCGCTGCATAGCGCTAGGCGCAGACGAGTCATCATCAGCAACTAAAATTCCAATTTCCACGTTATATTTTTTGAATAATTCATTTTTTGTGGCAAGTTGAACGGCTAGATGGGGTTCCATAGCTTTGGCGGTTCCACTGAAGTTCAGTCGACACTCTCGTTTGTGCTCCTCTGGTGAATGACCGTATTGACATTCTTGACAAACGCGACTTGCAACTCCATACGCAACGATCATTCCACTTAGTGTCTCAAACCAAGCTGCATATCCCTTCAAACTATCGTAAGTACCACCTGTCCCTCGTGTAGGCCAAGCAGTATCTGACGAAATTCTTAGTCGTACACGTGTTGAAACAAAGTACTCCTCCGGTAGTATTTCTGGTAGTATTGTTAATCTCGGATAAACTAGGAAGTCCATGTCCAAATGTTTCGGCCTAAGTGAAATGAAAAAAAATTCAAAAATAGTAGAAAATAATAAAAGAGATAGAAAAGAATTCGGTATAAAGCTTCTTCAATAGCTTACAAAACTTTTGCTATTTCCTCAACGTTTCTAATTGTCAATTCTTTTTCAATTTTTATAGCTTTCTCGCAGCTGTCCTTAGCGATCTCCTCAATTGCGCTTCCTACTTTTCGTTCATAATATTGGAATGTATTCCTACTCATGCATGGAAGGTCCATACAGCTACAACATTTTTTACAACTTTGGAAAGGGATTCCACAATGAATCAAACCTGCAAAAATAATACATTTTAAATTAATTTCTTCTTGCTTGTGAATTAAATTATTATGAAATCAGAAAATGGAAAATTTACTTACCCATTGGGATTTTATAATTAAGTTCAAAATGACAATTTTGGTTTTCATTGTCACTGCATTGTAGTCCAGTTGGCACTTTAATCTGATCGAGGCATGAATGACATTCCACGAAAAAAAACGACTTGCTTCCTCGTTGAACTTCACGTTTAATATTTTCCAGAAGAAGAGGTACGTTGCAGGTTGTACACTTCATATGCCTTGTAAAAACCTCGACATTAATGATCCTCTCACCCTTGACTGGGAATTCCGTCTCAGGTGTGTCGGTGGTGGGTTGCTCTTCGGAGGTGTCACCGGATTCATTTTCCAATCGTGGTCTTTTTGCTCTCGATTGACCAAACTTTTAAAATTAATTTAACTTAATTTTCACTAGGTAATCAGGCCAAACAACAACAAGAATCAATACACGTCTGACGTTTCGGTTCCTTTTCGAACCCTCTTCGGAGACGTAATAACCCACAGATACTTGAATTCCCTATTTATATCTATAACTCTATCAACCGTTATCCTCTCCATTCTCCATTTACATTCCTTCCTTCTTCTCAATCCCCTAACAATATTTACTAATAACTGTCATCTTAATAATGTCAAATACGAAAGTATACCAACCTTTTGCATTTGGAGTTTCTTTTCGTATGTTTCTTTTGATACTCTTCTTCCTTTCCATCGAAATTCTTGAGCTCTTGAGAAGTTAAACATTTTTATTTCACTTTCACTTGACACACGTAACTTTCGTTTACACTCTTGGCGAGGAAAAGAGAGGTTATGTCTGCTCCTCAAAACAGCGCTCGGCCGATGACTCAATGAATCGTACTAACCGACGTTACTACCAACTTCGTCCATCATCAGTGCAACGTTGCCACGTTTTATGTCCATTTAGTTGAAATAAAATTAATTAGTTTACAGGTATTAAAGAAAAGATTGAGATTTTTTCTTGTGATTATTAAAAAATGTAATGTTGAAAATGCATGTATTTATTAATTTCAACCACATTTACCTCTCTATTCAATTGCAAAAATTTGTCTATGTGCAGTTGGTAAATGCTGTTGGAACCTTTGTTGTTCCGCCCCGCTTACCTCACCCCGTATCGAACTGACGTTCCTCCTTAACTGACAAATTTGATTTCTTTCTATCCCAGTAAATGCCGTACAGGAGGAGACGGGTGTACCCAGGTAGAAATCTGTCCAGGTTGTGCAAGGTTGAACCTTGTTACAAGGTACGTAACCACGCTGCAAGGTTAAAACAGGGTTGCTGCAAGCCTGTCTGTTCCTTGCATAGCCGAAACTGACCCCTGCCCTGTACCGTTAGCCTGTTTCAAGCTTGCAATAACAGAGAGATACCAGGTTCGCGCGCGACAAGGTGAAAACAAGGCGAAAACAAGGTTGTGCCGGCAGCTTAGCGAATCAGTGCCGCCTCTAGATGTTGAGACGTCTTCATGCTTAGCGCCCTTTTCTAGTGTCGGCGCCCCATGGCTAGTGCGCCTTCGTGCGTGGCACGAAATGGCCCCTCGTTAGACACGGCCCTGCGCTTAGCGAATAGATATCATACAAATCCGCGGCGTGGCGTGCGTATCGCCTCAGCTGTCAGAGCCCTTAGATTGAGGTTAACATCAGTGGCGATCAGTTCGGTTCACGCGTGTTTTTGTTTGTTTAAGAAGCCGTCAGTGTTTAATGTTAACGCGCGTGCAAACGTTTCTTTAGTGCACATCGAGTGTAAACGTTTTTTTAGTGCACGTTGAGTGTAAACGTGGGTTATTCGTGTCCAGCCTCACTTTCTTAAATGTTTTCAAACAAATTTCAAAAGGATTCCTCTAGAAAAAAACGAATTGTTTAAATAACCATATATTAACCATAACGAATTTGCGTACTGCATCACGCAAATGGTTAAAAATCGCGTGGACACGAATGACCCACGTTTATACGGAATGGGTTAAAACATGCGGGGGCAAGATCTTCGGAATAAGGACCTACGAGCAGAAAATAAATATTATCCAGCTTCTCCTGCATAGAAGGGTAAGTATTAATAGCTAACTTCATGAAATTATTTGCAAAAAGCAGATAGATGAATAAGTTTCTTTATTATCTCATATGCTTGTCTTTCATACAGTTGCAGATCCAGCGTCATCGATGCAGCCAGGATGGAAAAATTACCCGGAGGAGGTACGCGAGATTCAGGAAGGCCAGATATTCCATCGACTCGGAGGCGAAGGAACATGGAAAGGAGACCGCAGGCATTGGTCAGTGTAGCAGCTCAGCTATCGAGTAAGTAACGTCCCTGAGATTAATAGTAGGCAGTATTATATCGAATTCGTATTCCTTAAAAGGAGTATTATATCGAATTCGTATTTCAGATCAGAGGAAGGGGCATGAGACCTGGTGCCCCTCAGGCTACGTCATAGAACCATGCAGAGCAATCCAGTCGTCACTGAAGATTTGACTCCACATCTCCCGAAGAAGTAATATTATCTTAAGAATCTACGAGATTTTAGACTAAATTGGTAGAATACTTTTCCGTACATTATATTTCGCTGTACAAGAGAGGTATAGGTGTTCAATTTCGATAATAATATATGAGGTTAATTTAACTTAACTTTTATTAGGTAATAATCAGGCCAAAAGCAACAAAAATCACAACACGTCTGACGCTTCGATTCCTCTCCGAACCCTCTTCGGAGACGAAATGAAGGATTCGTTCGAAGAGGAACTCAAACGTCAGACGAGCAGTGATTTTTGTTGTTTTTTGGCCTGATTATTACCTAATAAAAGTTAAGTTAAAATTATCTCATGTATTATTAAACAATCGAAATTAAATAAGTCACCCGTCAAATTGACGGGGTTCCGTAAACCTAGTGATAGTAAAGTAGGAATAATAAAATTTTACTCGTCTTAGTATTATACATTATTTTTCTAAATTTGTAATGCTATCGCTATATATTGTAACCCAATTTTAATTATCAATAAAATATAAAAATGTAATTCTAACCTCAAATGTTCTTCATTACCGACTCATTACCGACAACGCAACCTTGTCCCAAGCGCCATAGTCTACCTTGAAACAAGCTTGCATAGCATACTGTCACAACATTGAAACGCGTAACGGATTTGCCTTGCATCAGCCTTGTTTTGCAACCTTGCCGCAAGGTTCTACCTTGCCGGCCAACCTTGTAACAAGCTTATTTCGGGGTACGATTTCTAGCTGGGTACGTACGTTACATTTAAACACGTATTGCAATGACATATGTATGTATAAGGCCTTTCGATATAATTATAATTATTATAAATTTTTTATCTGACAAATGTACGATACAAACAGAAAATGAGAATAAAACGATTTTTCTGTAATTTTACTGATTTCTTATTTAGAATGCTTCCTTTACGGGCGTTTAGAGGAAATACTTACCTTAAGAATGTGTGACATACTGAACTCAGATAAGAGGATATTCTTAAGCCTAGTATGCATCCACATTAGTATGCGTTTATTAAATTATTTTCCTCTAACGATTAGAAAATATACTTACCGCCTATTTTAGAGGGAAATATACTAAGTTTTAGTATATTATACTAGCTTTAAGAATAAATTTATTTCGGTGTGTGGTGTGTAGCTTGATACAGAGTGATTTCTGGTCACTCTGTCCCTTCTAAACGGGCTTTGCAGCGTCTACTAAGTAAGAAATAGTTAGTTCCGAGACAGCAACAACGAAGTGTATGTGATTTTTGGACGTGTGGACGTTAAAACCCACGCTGAAGCCACTACTACTTAATACGTACTCCTGGCTGTTGCGTTTTCTACGGTAAATCTACTCGTTGCAAGCATAGTTTGGACGTTGTGGCGGAGGTGTCTGGCAACTGACGTCACGCAACGTAGCCTCGTGTCGAGGTCCCGTTTTCTAGCCTCGCGTCAATTCATGATTTTTAAATATTTATAGCACGATTAACTCTTAATATTTTGCGCTACAACTTTGGTTAACGTTTTTGTGACCCAAGCTCTATCGATTTTCATTTTTTAAAAAATTACGGAACCTCCCTATTACGTGCTCGATCACGAGCGTTTTGTTTTGTTTGCGAGCTCCGCACTCGATTCCGAGCACCGAATAAAGAGTTTTGTACTTCATCGTCGGCGTTCTTCTCTTTCTCGCGCCTTCGTCCGCGGATCCCGTCCTTCCGCGTCCCAGCCAGCACACCTCGAACCGCCCCTCTACCATTTGCTGTGGTAGCCGGACCCGTTCGAGATCGGATCGTTCCCGATCTCGCGATTTTCGTTCGTCGTGAGGGAGATCGTTACCCTCCCCACGCGGCGGGATTGTAACCCGCCTGGCGCCCATCGTTTTCGTCATCGCGCGCGCGGCATCGTGACCGCCTGATTGTGAGTAGCGGAGGGCACCAAGGGCCCTCACCGAAACGCTACGTCACAGTTTTCGTCCGCATCATATTGGATACGCCATTTTGAATTAGCCATTTTGAATTTCTTACATCTAACTTCAGATCTATAGACAGCAACACCGAAAATACTCACGGAAAAATCCTAAACTCTACTATCAAAAAGAATTTTTCTAGGGCCCATAGCTTTCATGGTACGAAGCCGAACTGTACTTGACCTCAATTTGACCTCCGCTGCCCATAAAAGTCACATGAAAAAAATGGTCAAGGATATATTTGAACGTGAAATGTCCCGCTCTTTTCATTTCCGGTGTAAGAAATAGGGGTTCCCATTTTAAAAAAATTAATTTGACCTTGATATGACCTTGAAGGTCATGGTCAAGGTTAAATCCAATATGACCATTAGATAGCCGGGGAAAAATCCTAAAAGTTTTGTATTAAACATTTTTCTCTAAAGTGATTTCCCGCTGAGATAATCAGCCGTACCGGGACTCTTTGAACACCCTGTATACCCTGTATGTACTGTATACGTTGGAAAGAGAAGGTTCAGAGATACTATTTTAAGCTAGATATCATGTGAATTCCTGAGAAATCAAAATTACACAGCGAATTTTCTCGAGAGTATTGTAAATTGACCCCTTGAAACTTTGGCTTGCAGGTCGCCACCCTTAGAAAAGATGCTGAAAATGTAGAAAAACTCGAGTAAAACACCTGATTCATTGAACTAATGAAAATATATTGGATTTTATTTGCCGTACGTGGCTGTGAGCGTGAAAAAATAATTGGAAATTGCCATGAAAAATAAAATTTGCAAAATGGTATAGAATAATTCCAAATCGTCATCGAAATCACAGTTTGGGCAAGTGTAAACACTGAAACGCATATTGGCAGATTTCGCGTGAACAGCTGTTTTGCACTCGTGGCACCATATCGATGTTCTATGCTTTTGCAGTACTCTTCCTTGATTTATTGTTGACTTTGATTGCTTTGATTGCGACGAGCAACGCTTCAAAATCCTTAATGCCGTATTCAGATTTTCTTCGTCTGCGCGCTGCCACGCTAAAAATGTATCAAACATATGAAAAATTAACGAAAATATCACTGAAATGCAACCATTATGGCGGGCATACGAAATTACTTGTGTGTGTGTGTGTGTGTGTACGTGCTTATGAAAAAATGTCCCCCCACCCCAAATAAGAACCGTTCCTACGCCCCTGAGTAAACATAACTTATTCATGAAAAATGGCAGTTGAGTGTAAACAAGCGAAAAAGAGAGGGGTGGCAACCTGCAAGCTAACAAAGGTGGCAACTTGCATTCTGACAGGATTTTGGAAAACATAAAAAAACATTGCCAATATTCATAATATGCTTAAATTCTGTTTGGATTATGTGAATTGGTTAGAAAAATGACACATCACGAATATTTACCTTCAGTTGTTGATAGAAATGTTCAATTCACGAGCACAGGGAAAACACAATTTTAATAATTGGACTTATTTATGAGCAATATATTATTCTCTGTTCAGAAAAGACAGTGTTTTTGCGTCTGTCCGTTTCAGAAGTGGATTGAAAGTAACAAACACTCTTGTAAACAGTCACAGTCGATGTCAGTCACAGTCGAGGTTATGACACGGCTGGAATGTCAAAATATAGTAGGGGTAGCAACCTGCAAGCCTCTCCACGATCAATCTACCACAAATTGCACCAGGAGGTTTGTATTGATATTAACTTGCATACAAAAATTATTTCATATTTTAATCTTGGAAATCGATTCGTGACCATACTACTTTAAGCGAGATTTCTTGAGTGAATAGTCCCTCGTATAGATATTATAGGTCATGCAATTCAAGAATTTTTCTTTTATTGGAGTAAAAATAAAATACATATCCTATCCTTATAATATAAATAATTATAATAAAAAAAATTAAAATAAAATAATTTTACTATTTACAATTACGCAGCGATATATTATCAGTATTTAGGGTATTAGCGACAGAAAAAAGCTTATTCTAATAGAAATATTCCTACATACCTCTGCTACAATGTCATATAGTAAAATAAACCGCATAAGAACTTCAAAATCTTGAAGAAGTTATACCATGATGGTCTGCATTAATCAACCATTTCATAAAAAGAGGCTTAACAAATCAAATTCCCATAAATTCTTAAAATTGCTTTCTTAACCCTTCTGAGGTCGCGCCTTTTCACCTAACGTTTCTGGTCCCATGATGAGGGCCGTTCCGCCCGTGTATAGCGGAGCGCGATGTTGCCACGTCATACTGGTCGTACAGTGAGGACGGCCCCGCATTTTCCGTCTCACGCTTCATTAATATATTTTTTGTCACTCAGTGCCAAATACTCGGTTTTACGGGCGTCCTCAACGCATGTGAAATCACATTTCAAACACCAATTCGTGAAAGGTGGCACAGTGCGTGAAATAATTTGTGCAGTGCGTGAAATAACCTGCACAGTGCGCGAAAGAAAAGTCGCACACTCGAGATATCGCTGCGATTATTACTTGAAGTTGGCACAGTCAGTGTCTCCAACGCCACGCATTCGCAGCACAATTCTACACAGCTGACGCAAAGCCAGAACCTAACCTAACTTAACCCATTCACTGCCGCTGTCGCGGGTGCCGCTATCGCTTGTAAGCGTTCTATTCCATTCAGGCTTGAACTGGGCACTGCGGTTACATGTGTATGTGTATAGGCTGGCATTTGAGTAAAGGTACTTTGACGTAAACGTGCACGTGGTTCGGAATTATGACGATTTTTAAATATTTTGTTATTGTTAGAATTATTAACTTGAAGTTGGCATGGGGCAAAGTGTATCTAAATTAGAGTGGCAGTGAATTTGTTAAAGTTCTTTGCTTGTTTATTTATTTATTTTTACTTTAAAAAATACTTGTTTATAATTTGGGAGGGGGGGCTTCGCCCCCCCAACCATCCATCGACCTCCCCGCCAACACCCCGCCCCGAACCCTGTCAACCTCGTATTTGATACTTAGTGATAAAAAATAGAATTCGTCATTCGGGCGTCGCCGTTTTTATCTCGTGTGGTTGCCGCACTCGTTAAAAACGGCGCTTCACACCCTCATAACGAAAATAACTATTTTGTCACTCAGTGCCAAATACTCGGTTTCACGGGCGTCCTCAACGCATGTGAAATCACGTTTCACACACCAATTTGTGAAAGGTCGCACAGTGCGTGAAATAACCTCACAGTGCGTGAAATAACCTCACAGTGCGTGAAATAAAAGTGGCACACTCGAGAAATCACTGCGATTATTACTTGAAGTTGGCACAGTCAGTGTGTCCAACGCCACACATTTTCAGCACAACTCTACGCAGCTGACGCAAAGCCAGAACCTGACCTAACTTAACCTATTCACTGCCGCTGTCATTGTCGCTTATAAGCGTCAGCGGATGAATTGCGCGGGTGCCGCTGTCGCTTATAAGCGTTCTATTCCATTCATGCTTGAACTGGGCACTGCAGTTATATGTGTATGTGTAGGCTGGCACTTGAGTAAAGGTTCTTTGACGTAAACGTGCACGTGGTTAGGAATTTTGATGATTTTTATATATTTTGTTATTGTTAGAATTATTAACTTGAAGTTGGCATAGGGCAAAATGTATCTAAATTAGAGCGGCAGTGAATGTGTTACAGTTCTTTGTTTGTTTATTTATTTCTTTTTACTTTAAGAAATACTTGTTTATAATTTGGGAGGGGGGGCTTCGCCCCCCCAACCCCCCGTCAGCCTCCCTGCCAACACCCCGCCCCGAACCCTGTCAACCTCGTATTTGACACTTAGTGACAAAAAATAGAATTCGTCTTTCGAGCGTTCGCGCCCTCATAACGAAAATAACTATGTTTCAATTTTTCTAATGAATGCAGAGCTATCATATTATAATTATCGTATTCGTTACACTTCAACGAAGGAATACGTAGCCGGTGATCATTCAAATCGAAGTAGTTAAGCAATTATGACGATTTTAAAAAAAAGTGCGGGGCCACACTCATCACGCGACCTCACAAGGGTTAATTATATTGATAGAATATGAAGTACAATAGCTGCAGTTTGCACTGACTATGACAGAAATTTAATTACGATTTTCATGTCTTCAATTCTCATCTATATTACAAGATCGGGAACAGGATTTTGGTACAGTTACAGAGTATTTCCTAATCTAAGCGTATGATGCGCAGTAAAAACAATCGTAGACCGAATAACTGCTTAGTGGTAGAAGTAGTAGTAGAGAGAGAGAGTGTATAGATGTATGTTACTAAAGAACCCCGTAAGAGTTCCGAAATCATATTCTTGTGCATTTATTACAAAAAAATCTGCTTCTAAATCTTATTACAATCTACTATTTATTCTTTATATATACTTAATCTACCAGTCTTTGTTGAAAATACCCGCCCTACATTAACGTTGTATGTGCTATTGGTTCGAATCGAATTATTCGCAATCACTGAATCAATGTGAATCTGTGTTTTTTACACTGTATTTATAATTTAAATTCTTTATGATTACTATTAACTCACATCTTTTCATACATTTCTTCATAACCACACGTAGAACAGGTGTGAGAATAAGTGGCATCATCTTCATTATACGTGTCGTCGCCAAATTGATGCGTATGAGAGCCTTTTTGTGTTTTGTCGTATAAGGAGCTTCTTACTTCCATTCGCAGTTGTTTCACCTGTATTCAATAATTATGAAATTGTTAATGAAACTGTGACGGAAATTTACTTCACTGGACTTAGATAACAACAACAACAACGACAATTTTAATAATTTTACAATTAAAACCCATTTAATACGATCAATTTTCAGAGTAGCGCTCAAGATTAACACTAGGACGACGACGACAGTCACTTTCGTTGCTTTACAAACTTAACAGTGTACTATAGGTACAAAATATGTTCAAAGATAGATTCGACTTTTTTGATTTTTCACCATTAACAATACCAAATATAAAATTCGATTAGTTGTAAGTTTATCTATGCCTACCTAGTATACCTTAATTTTGTATATCCTACCTAGAACGACTGACACGAGTCTTTTTGACTGCTACTTATAAAAATAGGTAGTAAGTAATGATAACAATAGCCTGAGTTATATAATCATTTTTTTTAATGTCGATGTCAATAATGACTGAAGAAACACATTTTCTTTGACTAAAAAGCAATGATTAAGGGACAGTTGCCCTACAATTCGCGACTATAATTCTTATTTTATACTGTAGAAATGTTGTTAAAAAATTGTTTTAGAGCACTACATAATATTTGGTACTAACATATTGCTGTAATATTAAGAAAACAAAAAGAAAATAATTGGGTCCGACGGAACTGGAACTTGCAACTCTTAGGAGCTCGTCTTTTCCACTTCAGCTACCAGCGCTTCTTATTAATTTTATTTATTTTATTCTATAAGAACTGTCCATATGTCGAAATTTTCAGTAAAATTTAACTCCGTTGATATACCGAGAGAAATAATTACTCGTTAAATTAATTATTTTCAAACCAAGAATTTTTTTACCAACATATTTTTCGTTCAAGTAAAAATTCATGTCAAGAAATTTTTCCCTTTATTGAAGAACTGTAAAAACTTTAATACGTATTTGCATTAAGAAAGTACATATCATTTACCTTACTCGCATTTATAATAATATTAGCTTACAATTTTTTAATCTTGAAAATGACAATTGTTAGTTTGCGAAAGAATTTCTTCTGCATGAGTAATTATTTGTCTTAGTATGCTCCGACATTTGAGTGTTGTCCCAAATCTATTTCGAGTTAGCCTCGATATTTAGGTGTTACCCCGTATTAGTTTCGATTTAACCCCGACACTTGGGTGTTACTCCGACTCTGTTTCGAGGTAATCCCGACATTTGGGAGTTACTCCGAATCTGTTTCGAGGTAACATCGACATTTGGGTGTTACTCCGATTCTGTTTCGTGATAACCCTAAAATTTGGGGTTCACCGCTAAGCTTCGGTTTTTTTTGTTCATGAGAGCAGTGACTCCCAGAAGTCACACCCCAAGTAGCGTTGATACTAATGCGTGTAAATTTGATAGTATATTAAAAGTTATAAAATGTAATCTCTTGCATTAAATCATACATGTGGGTAGAATGTATTGCTTTAATTTCAGCAAAATCTCATTACTTATTAAAAAAAAATACGATACAACGGAGAACGTAAATCACAAAATTGGCACCTCAAAAGTATTTATACCGCAAGCAGTCAGGGAATTCTTGATTTATGTTGTTGACGTAAGTACATATAAGTTAGAAAAGATTTTTAAAAGATTTTAAAAAATCCGTTTACCAGTGCTGTAAAAGTGGTACCTACTGCTATAAATTAATTCAATAAGAAAGTCAGTCCCGAAAATGGGAAGAGCCCAAAAGACGTCAAACAAAGAATAGCGCGGGGAAAACAGGCTTTTAATAAAAAAAAAGAAGCTACTATGCTCAAAAATATCAGCCTAGAGAGTAAGAAAAAATTACTCAAAGTATACATGTGGAGTACACCTTATGCGAGTACAAATCTTGGACGATAGGGGAACGATGGAAAAGAAACAAATTAGAAACCTTCGAAATGTGGTGCTACAGGAGGATCCAGTAAAATGGATCGAGTAATTCACAAATGAAGAAATCTTGAAAAAAGTAGGGGAAAACCGACGACTCTTGAAAAATATAACGAAAAGAAGAGATCAGCTCATATGCCATATATTAAGACACGAGGGACTGCTAAGAGACATCTTAGAAGCAGAAATGAGAAAAAAGAGAGGTGTAGGTAGGCCGCGGTTAGACTACCATATGTCCGCGATCAAACCTACCATAGCAAAATTGCGAGTTTTGCATGAGCACCCCCGTGGGTCTCCTCGTCCATTAGAATCACCGGAGAAGCGTGAATGCGCATGCGTAGTCACCCGCGAGTGTTAGCGTGTCAGGAAGTTCAGAACGGTTATTGCGATCGGTTATCGCAATAACCGTTCTGAACTTCCTGACACGCTAACACTCGCGGGTGACTACGCATGCGCATTCACGCTTCTCCGGTGATTCTATTGGACGAGGAAACCCACGGGGGTGCTCATGTAAAACTTGCAATTTTGCTATGGTAGGTTTGATCGCGGACATATGGTAGTCTAACCGCGGCCTACCTACACCTGTCTTTTTTCCCATTTCTGCTTCTAAGATGTCTCTTAGCAGTCCCTCGTGTCTTAATATATGGCATATGAGCTGATCTCTTCTTTTCGTTATATTTTTCAAGAGTCGTCGGTTTTCCCCTACTTTTTTCAAGATTTCTTCCTTTGTGAATTACTCGATCCATTTTACTGGATCCTCCTGTAGCACCACATTTCGAAGGTTTCTAATTTATTTCTTTTCCATCGTTCCCCTATCGTCCAAGATTCGTACTCGCATAAGGTGTACTCCACATGTATGTTTTGAGTAATTTTTTCCTACTCTCTAGGCTGATATTTTTGAGCATAGTAGCTTCTTTTTTTTTATTAAAAGCCTGTTTTCCCTGCGCTATTCTTTGTTTGACTGCTTTTGGGCTCTTCCCATTTTCGGGGCTGACTTTCTTATTGAATTGATTTATAGCAGTACACTGAGAAAAAAAATTCTTTGGATCAAAGACATTTTATTCGGGTTGAAAGAAATATTTCTTTGTATAGCTCCGAAACTATATTTTTTTAGTCCAAAGAAATCTTTCATCGAAAGCAAATATTTCAATGGAAGATATATTTCTTTGGTCCGACAGAAACAGTTGTACAAATGAAGGAGCATTTATTTATTTTGAATCCTTGTACCTTCGATTCGAACTGTGATGTTATTTGGCAAAAGAAGTGCGTTTTTGAAACAAAGAAATATGTCTTCGGCGTAACAGAATATTTCTTACTAACTGAGATATCTATATTTGCCTCGAAAAAAGTTGTATTCAAAACAATTACTCGCGTCTTTTGCGGCAAGAAATAGGTCATCTAGTCGAAGAAATATGTCTTCGGCGTAACAGAATATTTCTTACTACCTGAGATATCTATATTTGCCTCGAAAAAAGTTGTATTCAAGATAATTACTCGCGTCTTTCGCGGCAAGAAACAGGTCATCTAGTCAAAGAAATATGTCTTCGGCATAACAGAATATTTCTTACTAACTGAGATATCTATATTTGCCTCGAAAAAAGTTGTATTCAAGACAATTACTGGCGTCTTTTGCGGCAAGAAATAGGTCATCTAGTCAAAGAAATATATCTTCGGCGTAACAGAATATTTCTTCCTAACTGAGATATCTATATTTGCCTCGAAAAAAGTTGTATTCAAGACAATTACTCGCGTCTTTCGCGGCAAGAAACAGGTCATGTAGTCAAAGAAATATGTCTTCGACGTAAGAGAATATTTCTTCCTAACTGAGATATCTATATTTGCCTCGAAAAAAGTTGTATTCAAGACAATTACTCGCGTCTTTCGCGGCAAGAAATAGGTCATCTAGTTAACGAAATATGTCTTCGGCGTAACAGAATATTTCTTACTAACTGAGATATCTATATTTACCTCGAAAAAAGTTGTATTGAAGACAATTACTCGCATCTTTCGCGGCAAGAAATGGGTCATCTAGTCAAAGACATAATAATTTAAAGTAAAGAAATATTTCTTCTAGTTGAAAATATAATATTTCTTTGGTCCAAGTAAAATTGTCTCTGATCAGATGAACGCCGTATTTTGAGAAGAGAGAGCTAGATATTTCACTGGAAGCAAAACGAAACTGATCCATGCATGCGCAGATTGTTAAAAGCGCCGCTTGCCAATGGTTTCTGACTGCTCTGCGAAGAAAACTAATATTTACAAAAGACTAATGGACCGGTCATGGAAGCACTGTAGTACCAAGACAACCATCGGCAAGGCTGGAGCGAGTTCGGGCCACCTCACCCACTTCCAAAAACCAGTTGATCAAGGCCCCAATTAATCCATAAAGCGACAACCATTAAACCTTTCAACGTTGCTCTTATAAATACTAAAACATAAATTTGCATCCGAGAATATTCGCCACATAGCGGGCAAACGGGATATTAGCACAGCGATTTTAACTTTACCGACAGCGACCGATTTTACCCTCGGTGACGCGGGGTGTCCTAGGTAGTCCGTCTGACTTGCAATTATTCTGGGTCCTTTATACCCATTTTTAGCTTAGATTTAATTTCTAGTCATTCCTTCAGTCAAGCCTTTTACACTCGCTGAAGGAATTTTATAAGTATTGATCATAGAGTTCGAGTTTTCACGTTTTGATCTCACGCTCTGCCGGTAGTTAGGTTCGTGTTCACTTTCCCTCAATGTTACGTGTTAATTCAAGTGTTGATTTAAAGAAACGATTTATTTCAAAGAAATACGTAATTCATAATGACTATACTATACTTCTTTCAGTTAAAGAAAAACTGCGTTAGCATTAAAGACGTCAGAGTTATTGACGGAAAGACGTTTCTTGTTGATTTGAAAGAATATTTCTTTCGGGGGAAGACAAATATTCAATAAAGTCATTTCTTTCAAGTGAAAAATGCAGTCTTTTCAGATAAATAGTAAAATCATTGACTCGAAAGACGCGTTCTTCAAGTGGAATGAAGCAAATTATTACAACGATTATTCTGCGTTCTTTGGTTCTAACAATTCATGTGTTGGTTTAAAGAAACAATTTGTTTCAAAGAAATACGTAATTCATAATAACTATACTATACTTCTTTCAGTTAAAGAAAAACTGCATTACCATTAAAGACGTCAGAATTATTAACGGAAAGACGTTCTCTGTTGATTTGAAAAAAATATTTCTTTCGGGGAAAGGCAAATATTCAATGAAGTCATTTCTTTCAAGTGAAAAATGCAGTCTTTTCACATAAATAGTAAAATCATTGACTCGAAAGACGCGTTCTTCAAGTGGAATGAAGCAAATTATTACAACGATTATTCTGCGTTCTTTGATTCTAACAATTCATGTGTTGATTTAAAGAAACAATTTGTTTTAAGAAAATACGTAATTCACAATGACTATACTATACTTCTTTCAGTTAAAGAAAAACTGCGTTAGCATTAAAGACGTCAGAATTATTGACGGAAAGGCGTTTTCTGTTGATTTGAAAGAATATTTCTTTCGGGGAAAGGCAAATATTCAATGAAGTCATTTCTTTCAAGTGAAAAATGCAGTCTTTTCACATAAATAGTAAAATCATTGACTCGAAAGACGCGTTCTTCAAGTGGAATGAAGCAAATTATTACAACGATTATTCTGCGTTCTTTGGTTCTAACAATTCATATATTGATTTAAAGAAACAATTTGTTTCAAAGAAATACGTAATTCACAATGACTATACTATACTGCTTTCAGTTAAAGAAAAACTGCGTTAGCATTAAAGACGTCGGAGTTATTGACGGAAAGACGTTTCTTGTTGATTTGAAAGAATATTTCTTTCGGGGAAAGAAAAAAATTCGATAAAGTCATTTCTTTCAAGTGAAAAATGCAGTCTTTTCAAATAAATACTAATATCACTGACTTAAAGACGCGTTCTTTAAGTGGAAGAATTGAAAACCAAAGAATTCGATTTCTTTGATCCAATGAATTTTTTTTCTCTGTGTAGGTACCACTTTTACAGCACTGGTAAACGGATTTTTAAAAATCTTTTAAAAATCTTTTCTAACTCATATGTACTTACGTCAACAACATAAATCAAGAATTCCCTGACTGCTTGCGGTATAAATACTTTTGAGGTGCCAATTTTGTGATTTACGTTCTCCATAATCTTCTTGTTTGATCTGGCCGTTGTTTGTCGTGAACATCACAGTTTCCACTATTGAAGCGACGAAACCAGTCTCTACATACTGTTTCTAATGGAGCAGATTCAGCATAAGTTTCCACAAGTAATTGATGAGCTATAGCAGCACTTTAAAAAAATCAAAGTAGTGTAGAAGCACACATCGAAAAAACAACTTGTCGCGTTACATTTCTCTTTGTATATAGAGATAGACTTATATTAATTAACAAAAAATAGCAGTTTAATGACTGAATCTTAATAAGAAATCTCCATAATTTAAAGTGATACAAGAAGTATTAGTCGTTGCGCATGACATAAGTAGTTAGAGCCATCTACAGGAGAACAGCGGCTTTCAATGCAACCTCCTAATACGTATACCAAATGGTTTATGAAAATTTTTGAAAAATATAGAAGTTATAGACACTTGGAAGTTTTAGAACCGATTTATTTTTAAAAAATCATAGCACTAAAAGTAAAAATTGCAGCTTAATTAAATTTAGCACACCAACGCGGATACGCTTTAACTTTATACGTAAAAATAAGAAACGTGAAAAAATTAATAATTCCTATTTTTTTAAACAGATAAATATTTAAATCCCCATTTTTGGGTCTTGCCACTTTTGAAAAATCTTAAAAGAAAATGAGCATGTAGCCACACTCGTGTATTTTCCGGTCATTTATTTAAAAACACGGTCACTTTATTAAAAAACTTGTAATTATTGTAAGAGTAGCGCAAAGTGTTACTTCGGCAGTCCCGTGGTTAACGGTTTAGAGGTGCGGCTACTCGCCCCCAGTCTACCCTTCGCTAACTAGGGCCATACTTTCATCTGCATCACTACGTACCAATGAAGTAGAGGAGACCGGGGTAGGTTGCAACAAGTTTGATGTTTTCTATTTTCCCAATTTTACTGAAAATGAAAATTAGTTTTCGAGAGTTATGTAATATAGTTTAACATATTGGGAATAAAACTATGGAACAGTATTGAAGTTATTTAAACAATTAACGGAGTTACGAAGGAAAATAATAACTTCTCTGCACGTATTGCAATGTGCCCCACGCGTTCGGTATATATTGCATTAGTGCTTGGGCACGTTGAACCATTTAACTTTTTTAAAAAACGTTTCAATACTGTTAGAATTCAAATTGAATTCCCGCGTGCCAATATGCCCGTAAGGGGTATTCGCGTGACGCCATCTACGGCTATCTATAGAAACCCTTCTTCTACATCAAGACTACGCATTATATAACGCGTAGATTCACTCTTTGCTATATAAAATATCCGAGAACATCTTTTCGAATCTGTCTTTGTAATAAACGCAGTTTGTTGAATACTTGTTCCGACGTAATTACCTTCCTCAATCTGTGGGCATTTTAACAGGTTATGGGCCCAGGACGAGTTGAATGCAAAAAGTGTGTTTTCAATCTTTGAGGTTAACCGTGCCGCGTATGCCGCGTGTTTGTGCGAGTTGAGTGAAACTTTTAAGAGACATGTCGGCGACAGCGATTAATGGAACTCGGATTGAACCACTATCGAAAGACAATGATGAAACATGGAAAATTCAAATTGAGGCGTTGATGGTGAAAAATGATTTATGGGAATACGTGAGCGGGGAAAAGCCCTGTCCTAAAGCGGAGGCTGGCATCCTTGCCGCAGCTTTGGCAGCAGTTACGTTGGAGCAGAGCGCATGGAAGAAAAATGACAGGAAGGCGAAATCGGATCTAATATTGTCGATTCATAGGTCACAGCTTTCCCAGGTTCGTAATCTGAATATATCGCGTGAAGTATGCCTCAAGCTCGAGTCGATTTACGCATCCAAAGGACCGGCGAGGAAAGCGACGCTGCTTAAGCAACTAATATTGCAACGGATGGTGGACGGTGAAGAAGTGAGAGAGCACATGGAGAAGTTTTTCGACGCCGTCGATAAACTCGCAGCTATGGAAGTAGAAATAAATGGCGAGTTGTTATCAATAATGCTCCTCTATAGTCTCCCTTCAGGTTACGACAACTTCAGGGTTGCGATAGAGCCCAGAGACGAGCTTCCCACCGTAGAGGCTCTCAAAGTAAAAATTCTTGAAGAATATGATGTGAGAAAGCAGTCCGCAGTGGTTGAGGCAGCTGGTGCTCATGTAGCCGCACAGTATCGCCCTCGACCAAGGCGTAGGAAGTTCCAAGGAAGCAGCAAGGATCATCCGTCAGGCGATGCATCAGCAATTATATGCTACAAGTATGGCACGCCGGGGCATAAGTCTCCGGATTGTACTGCTGGAGCTAAGAATGGACAGCTAGCACAATGCTGAAACAATCCGTCACGAATCCAGTCGCATCGAAGCCTAGCGCACATGCAGTAGATGATGCATATATGGCGTGTTACGTTACTTCTGAGGATAACAATGCAACTTCGAGCCTCGCTGGGAGTGTTCGACCTTGGATTTTCGACAGTGGCTGCACAGCACATCTGTGCGGTGATAGAAATTCTTTCGACTTGCTCACTTCATCGACCGGCGGCAGACTCAACCTGGCGAGTTTGACCTCAACGGATATCGAGGGCAAAGGCGCTGTTAGAATTGCAGTCTCTAGCGACAACGGTCGTAGACTTGTTGAATTTCAAAATACATTATTTGTTGGAACAAACCAGACCAGACCTAAGAACGAACCTTGTCTCTGTAGCAAAAATCACTGACAAAGGGAACACGGTCGTTTTTCAAAACACTTCAGCTTTGGTTACTGACCGAGATGGAGTAGTAAAAATGAGAGCAGAACGACGAGGAGACCTTTACTATATTCAAGAGGAAGAACAACATGCTGGTATTGCAGAGACATCACGATTTCGCTCTGGCCTGTGGTCGTGGCACGAGCATCTCGGCCATCTCAACTCCAAGGACCTTGTCAAGGTCATGGACGACCTGAAGATGTCGCTACCCACGATGAAGGAAGCTGAGGAATTGAAGCAGTGCGAGATATGTTTGAGAGGGAAGATGACAGCTCTCCCCTTTCCTAAGGGACACCAGCCGTGCTCCGAAATGCTTAAAATCATACATTCAGATGTTGTAGGTCCTTTACGTGTCCAATCGATGAATGGAGCGAGATTTATCGTCACCTTCATTGACGATAGCTCAAGGTGGTGTGAGGTATATTTTCTCAAACAAAAGAGCGGCGTATTCGAGGCCTTTAAAATGTATAAGACTTTCGTGGAGCGACAAACTGGGATGAGCATCAAAACCTTGCAATCGGACAACGGTACAGAGTACCGTAATGCCGAAATGGATACGTTTTTGGCGACCTGTGGGATTGAACGTCGGTGCACCGTTGCTCGCACTCCTCAACAAAATGGAATCGCGGAGCGCATGAATCGAACTCTTCTCGACATGGCCCGATGTCTCTTACTGCAGTCAGGGCTACCGTCGTTCTTCTGGGCCGACGCGGTAGCAACTGCATATCACATTCGAAATCGTTGTCCGTCCAGTAGTCTGAATGGAGCAACTCCTCATGTGAAGTGGACTGGTGAGTTGCCGAACTTGGATCATCTCCGAATGTTCGGGTCCGACGCGTACGTTCTGGACAAAGAACCGACAAAGGACAAGTTTGCTGCGAGGTCAATAAAAGGAATTTTTATCGGCTACCCCCGCGAAACCAAGGGATATAGGATCTGGGTGCCTGAAAAACGAACTGTTGCCATAGCGAGGGACGTGAAGTTCTTGGAGACAAAAAGAAGCGTCGTTGATGATGAAAGCGAGATTCGAGAGTTGCTACAAGTAACAGTAAGCTCAAATAACGAAGAAGTTGAGCCATGCACTCCTCCGGGTTTATTTGATCCTATTCAAGAGGCCTCGGTGAGTCAGCATCGTCAACAAAGCCCACTCACACCTGAGAAAACTACAGCACCGGTAGTTCCGATCAGACGGGCACCGGGTCGACCGAGGATCTTGCGAACGGGAAGCAGGAGGCGTCCCCGTAAACTTTATCAAACCATAACTAAAAGCGATCCAGCTGAAGAGGATATATCTGCAGTAAATCAGGAAGAATTAGAGGATGACGTTTTCCGTGACGGGACTACCGATCTTGAGAATACATTCGCGGGAGTCGCCGAAGTTTCCGTGCGCGAAGCAATGTCGAGCGAAGAAAAAGAAGACTGGGAAGAAGCCATCGTATCAGAAGTGGAGAGTTTAATCAGAAACCACACGTGGGACATAATTAGAAAAACTGATAATCAGAAGGTTGTGAGCTGTCGAATTGTTCTGACGAACAAATACGGTCGGGACGGCATGGTTGCGAGACGAAAAGCGAGAATAGTCGCCAAGGGATACAGCCAGCGTTTTGGCGTCGACTATCACCATACATTTGCACCAGTGGCCCGTCTAGAATCAATACGGCTCTTAATAGCACTCGCGGCGGAACTTGGACTAATTATCTGGCAACTCGACGTCGTCACGGCGTTCCTGAACAGACATCTAGACGAGGAAGTTATCATACAAGTACCAGACATGCTAATGAGTTCGCTTGAGAAACTAGTCATCGAGAAGAATACCACACCAGAAGTAAAGAACCGAGTAGAGATCATGCTTGAAGAACTTCGCGCAGGAGGAGGGAATGCCTGCCGTCTAAACAAGGCTCTGTATGGCTTGCGCCAAGCCGGACGGCAGTGGAATATACGACTGGGCGCGAAGCTGAAAACGATGGGACTTACACCGACACACGGAGAACCATGTTTATATCAAACACACCGCGGTAATGATGTTCTTCTGCTGCTGATATACGTAGACGATATATTGGTGGCATCGCAGAGCATGGAATGGATTTTTGAAGTAAAAAGAGAGCTGGCGGAAGAATTCGAGATAAAGGATCTCGGACGAGCCGAACACTGTCTTGGTTTCGAGATCACGCAAGAAAAAGGTGAGATAAGACTCTCACAGAAGGGGTACACTCTAGATATCCTAACTAGATTTGGAATGGAACAGTGCAATACAGTAGCCACACCATCGGAGGTTAGTGGCAAAATCGAAGAGTCGACGACCTCAAAAACCGAGTCGTAGCCATATCGAGAACTCATCGGCGCGCTGATGTACCTGGCAGTTGCGACGAGGCCGGATATAGCCAATACTGTCTCTAGGCTTGCTCAATTCAATAATGAGCCAAGGAAACAACACTGGCTGGCGGCAAAACGTGTACTCAGATAAATACCTTGCGGGAACGACGACTCTCGGGCTGACGTACACAAAAACGAACGACCATATGTACGGTTTCTCAGATGCCGACTGGGGAGGATGTACAATCGATAGGCGCTCGTACACTGGATACGTTTATTTACTTGGAGGCGCCGCTATATCATGGAAATCACAGAAGCAACGAACAGTCGCACTATCATCCACAGAAGCAGAGTACGTAAGCATGACCGAAGCAGTTAAGGAAGGAATCTATCTTCGAAGCACCCTTGAGGAACTACACCAAAGTAACATGAGCGATATCACACTGTTTATCGATAATCGCGGAGCTGAGTGCCTGGCAGGAAATCATGTGTACCACCAACGCACGAAGCATATCGACATCCGATATCATTTCATCAGAGAAGCAATTGCCAACGGCCTGGTGACCCTGACGCATGTCCCTACCGATCAAATGATAGCTGACATCTTTACAAAGCCGCTACCGAGAGCAAACCATTGGAGATGCATTGAAGGACTGGGATGCACATGCGGCGAGCAGAACGATAGTTGTATCAACAGCGTGCATATTGAGAAGGCGTGTTAGAATTCAAATTGGATTCCCGCGTGCCAATATGCCCATAAGGGGTAATCGCGTGGCGCCATCTACGGCTATCTATAGAAACCCTTCTTTTACATCAAGACTACGTATTATATAACGCGTAGATTCACTCTTTGCTATACAGGGTGTTCGGAAAAAACACCGACACAGAAATAGGGGTGATAGGTTACGTCATTACAAGTATTTTGATATAAGGGACCTATACCCGCAAGCGCCCCCTTCTGGAGATATCAACTTTTCAAGTTTATAACGACCGAGGTTGATCAAAGTAGAATAATAAGAAACGTATCAAGATGGTAACGAATATTTAATTTTACGAGATACAAAAACAATGTACTACAGCAAATGCTCAAAATGACGGTCACCCATGTCCATGCAACATCGGAAACGATTCTGGATAGATGTGCCACTGCGCAAACTGCTTGCGGAAAGGATAACCGCTTGGCTCAAGTCCTTGTACTTTTCGAAGATGATGCGGATACAAGGAGTTTTCATTTGTTTTTCAATTGTACAGGTAGACAAAAAACTCAATATTATTCTACTTTGATCAACCTCGGTCGTTATAAACTTGAAAAGTTGATATCTCCAGAAGGGGGCGCGCTTGCGGGTATAGGTCCCTTTTATCAAAATACTTGTAATGACGTAACCTATCACCCCTATTTCTGTGTCGGTGTTTTTTCCGAACACCCTGTATAAAATATCCGAGAACATCTTTTCGAATCTGTCTTTGTAATAAACGCAGTTTGTTAAATACTTGTACCGACATAATTGCCTTCCTCAATCTGTGGGCATTTTAACAAATACTTATTGAGTTATTAGTGAATAATTAGTTAAATAGAACCTCTCGAAATACTCTGAAACACAGTTAATACAAATAAAATAAGCGTCGTTATTGGCAGACGAAGTATATGCCTACTAAAGTAAATACATTTTCTTTTACAAAACTGGCAGGATTGTGTCTATACCAGCCCCCTGCAACTTACACGTATTCCCATTAGATATCTTTGACCACGCTTTGTCGCCAGTCGTACTAATCCGCTACGTGGCGCCCTATCGCTGGTCCTGTGTTGGCTGCTGCTGGCTGCTGGCTGTTGGCTACGCTGGCTCATATAAAATTCGTTCGAACATTTACTGGACTATTTCTATTACTTCATAAAATTCCTTATCCCTACATATTTACTACAAAATGGAATAATGCTTCATTGCACTCAAGTCCCTTCGTTCACACCTCATTCGCCCGCTTTCAGCCGGGCCAGCGACACTGCGCCACCACGCGGTTGGCGACAACGGTGTGGCCATGCGAAACGCAGAGTTGTAGGGGGCTGGGGCCCCTTTCTCGAACCGCTCGCAAAAGAAACGTATACGCATCTTAGTGAGTAGACCAATCAGGACTCCCACCACAACGGAATACTTGACCCTGATTGGTTTATTCGCTGAGTTGCGTGCACGCAAAGATACGAGTGACTCGAGAAAGGCCCCCCTGGTCTATACCATAGTATGCCATAGTGCTTTCTACTGATAAGGGGCAAAACTACAACTCAACTAATCCTGTAATTTATCTTCCGCTGGAGGGTTTCTTGTTAGAAACAATTCATGTGTTGCAACCTGCCTGTGTGTGTTGCAACCTGCCCTGTTCTCACCTACCTTCAATATCCATTTTGTTAAACAATTACAATTGCTAATCAGTTAAAACTGCTTGCAATACTTGCTCACTTAATTCATGCCAGATATTACTGTTAAACAACGTTAATTGTTTTAATAATTTTAGTTGAATACGTACCACGTTAGGGTATCTCTCTATTATATAAAATAGTTTTTGTCACTCAGTGCCAAATACTCGGTTTTACGGGCGTCCTCGACGCATGTGAAATGACGTTTTACGCACCAATGTGTGAAAGGTTGCGCAGTGCGTGAAATAACCTGCGCAGTGCGTGAAATAACCTCACAGTGAGTGAAATAAAAGTGACACACTCGAGATGATATCACTGCGATTATTACTTGAAGTTGGCAGTCAGTCTGTCAACTACGCCACGCATTCGCAGCACAACTCTACGCAGCTGACGCAAAGCCAGAACGGCCAGAACCTAACCTAACAACCCATTCACTGCCGCTATCGCTTATAAGCGTCAGCGGATGAGTTGCGCGGGTGCCGCTGTCGCATTACATTTAGACTTGAACTGGGCACTGCGGTTACATGTGTATGTGTAGGCTGGCACTTAAGTAAAGGTACTTTGACGTAAACGTGCAAGTGGTTCGGAATTTTGACGATTTTTATATCGCACCCGTTACAGAACAGTGTCATAACACAACATTTTTCAAGAGTATGTTTTTAGTGTATTATTACTGTTCTCATTGATATCTACCAATCAGTAAAACTGACATACACTGCGGTGCAAAAAGTTGGAAACACCCCCAATTTATGGTGTTTCGACATGTTACGGAATTTTTTCGGACAATCCATTTGTTTTATCGTTTTCAGCGTCCCAAAAAACCTCTACGTGCAAAAATGTAGAAAAATGCAAAAGCATTTCACTTCGCTAACAGCAAAAAACGGAATTTAGACCGGTGCGAAAAGTTAGAAACACTTGATAATTCAACGTTTTATGAAATATAAACATTTGCTTTGTGCAACAAGATAATAAATTAATAATTAATTGGGCCTCCGTCGGCTTTTAGCAGGTCAATCATTCGCTTCTTCATTGAATCCACTAACTTCAGCAGGATGTCGACCTCCAATGTCCGCCATACCTCCGTAATGGCAGCTTTCAGCTCCGCCACGGTTGCGTACTGCTTGTTGTTGGCGTAGAGACGACGCACCACGATCGCTCAGATGTTCTCCATGGGATTGCAGTCGGGAGAACGAGCTGGCCATTCTAGCAGATTAATGCGATGCCGTTCAAATCACGCCTTTGTGGCGTTGCTGCGGTGAATTGGTGCATTGTCCTGCTGAAATGTGAGGTTCAATCGACGAAAGCGCCTGAGGTAGGGAATCAGATGCACTTGAAGACGTCTATGTATTTGGCACTGCCCATTCGAGCGGACGTGAATGCCAGCTGAACGGTGCCAAGCGCAGAAAATGCTGCCCACGTCATGATGGTACCCCTGCCGAAATTGCGCTTCGAGAAGTAGCGCTACTCCTTGCGCAAGTCACGCCAATAATGCGCAAATCCATCTTGTTTTTTTATTGTTTCATGATAATTTCGTTTGCAGGTCGTGTTTAGCGACGAGAAGAAATTCAATCTAGACGGGCCAGATGGATTTGCGTATTATTGGCGTGACTTGCGCAAGGAGCAGCGCTACTTCTGGAAGCGCAATTTCGGCGGGGGTACCGTCATGGCGTGGACGGCATTTTCTGCGCTTGGCACCGTTCAGCTGGCGTTCACGTCCGCTCGAATGGACAGCGCCGAATACATAGACGTCTTACAAGTGCATCTGATTCCCTACCTCAGTCGCTTTCGTCGATTGAACCTCACATTTCAGCAGGACAATGCACCAATTCACCGCAGCAACGCCACGAAGGTGTGGTTTGAATGGCATCGCATTAATTTGCTAGAATGGCCAGCTCGTTCTCCTGACTGCAATCCCATGGAGAACACCTGAGTGATCATGGTGCGTCGTCTCTACGCCAACAACAAGCAGTACGCATCCGTGGCGGAGCTGAAAGCTGCCATTACGAAGGTATGGCGGACGTTGGAGGTCGACATCCTGTTGAAGTTAGTGGATTCAATGAAGAAGCGAATGATTGACCTTCTAAAAGACGACGGAGGCCCAATTAATTATTAATTTATTATCTTGTTGCACAAAGTAAATGTTTTTCTTTAATAAAACGTTGAATTGTCAAGTGTTTCCAACTTTTTGCACCGGTTTAAATTCCGTTTTTTGCTGTTAGCGAAGTGAAAAGCTTTTGCATTTTTCTATATTTTTGCACATAGAGGTTTTTTGGGACGCTGAAAACGATAAAACAAATGGATTGTCCGAAAAATTTCCGTAACATGTCGAAACACCATAAATTGGGGGTGTTTCCAACTTTTTGCACCGCAGTGTATTTCTAACTAGCATAGTTTCCGCGCAACGCAGTTTTACTGATTGGTAGATCTCAATGAGAACAGTAATAATACACTAAAAACACCCCTTTGGAAAATTTTGTGTTATGACACTGTTCTGTAACGGGTGCGATATATTTTGTTAATGTTAGAATTCTTAACTTGAAGTTGGCATGGGGCAAAATGTATCTAAATTAGAGCGGCAGTGAATGTGTTAAAGTTCTTTGTTTGTTTATCTATTTCTTTTTACTTAAAAAAATACTTTTTTGTAATATGGGGGGGGGGGGGGCTCCGCCCCCCCAATCACCCACCCGACGTCCTCCTTGTTTAACAAAATGAATATTGAAGGTACTTACATGGTACGTAGTCATGCAGATGAGAGTATGACCCTAGTTAGTAAAGGGTAGACTGGGGACGAGTAGCCGCACCCCTAAAGCGCCAACCACGGGACTGCCGAACTTGCGCTACTCTTACAATGTTACAAGTTTGTTCATAAAGTCACCGTGTTTTTGAATAAATGATCGGAAAGTACATGAGTGTGGCTACATGCTCATTTTCTTTTAAGATTTTTGAAAAGTGGCGAGACCCAAAAATGGGGATTGAAATATTTATTTGTTTAAAAAAAAGTACGAATTATTAATTTTGTTCATATTTCTTATTTTTCATATAAAATTAAAGCGTATCCGCGTCAGTGAGTGAAATTTCATTAAACCGCGATTCTTACTTTTAGTGCTATAATTTTTAAAAATAAATCGGTCCTAAGACTTCCAAGTGTTATAACTTTTACATTTTTCAAAATTTTCAAAAACCGTATGGCATACGTATTTGCAATGCAATTGACAACAACATATCAAAATTTGAAGGAAATAGAAAACTTACTCCAAAAAGTGACAGATTTGGAATGGAATGACCCGTTAGGTATCTCTGTTTATCATAGAAACATAGAGAAATATTGTATTGGTTTCAATGTGTTTGGACGCCCAATTTGAATCAAGGTAATTCACATTCGATATGGAATACATATTCAAATGGACTAGATGTTTATCAGAAATTATTGATTGAACCACAATTTTATTCGATAGTTTTTAATGCTTGGTTGAAAGCTTTAAAAGTTTACACGATTTATCAGTTTCAACGTATATTTTGAATTAAGGTAATTCATATTCGATATACAGGGTGTTCATACCCAGGTTCCGTGACTGGGTGGAGTTTATTTCAAATGTGCCGCATACACGGAATCGGTTAGCCTCCCCTGTCGTCACTACAGCCATCTATTAATTCGTCTAATCGAGCAATGCAACCTGAATAATGCGGATCACTAAATCTCAACATATCCAAAAATCATAACTAGTACCTGCTCAGTGACTCGATGTCATATATACATAATATAACGTGTAGTTCGGAGCCATTTTCACATATGTAACGATTATTTCGGAGATATCTGTACACTTTGAGGACAGGCACCGAAGTTTTTTCCTGCGAAGTGTATTCTTTGAGGATTGTCCTCGAAATAATTGTAAGGTATAGTTTCAGGACAGCGGCAAATCGTATTACTTCGAGGACTGTCCATAAAGTTACCAACATGTAGATAGAGTTCTTTGAGGACTGTTCCCAAAGTCACAATATACAGGTTGGGTTCTTTAAGGACTATCTTTCCCTCACAGCATACGATCCTTTTCACTCATTTAGACGTCCAGTAGATGTCTTTTTGACCGTCTATGTTACATGACTATGTTACGTGTTACATGCGTACGATTCATTTCCTGCGAGTAATCGCCGCTACGCTCTTACACGACAGACTGTAATGTTGAAAATTGGTACCTTAAAATCATTTAAAGATTCAGATTTTTTATAATTTTAAATTGCATTATAAAAATATTGCATTTCCAATATTAGTTTGGGTACTCGATATTTCCAAAATGATATAAATATATGGAAAACGTGTATACATATACAGAGACAGTATGAGGATGGGTTATCTAGGGAACGTGTGAGTGCGAGTGAGAACACATGGTGACGACACAAAAGTTTCTCTGTCTCGAACTTGTCCAGAAAATTGTGTGCAACAGAGAGGCTCTTATATCGTCACCGTGTGTTCTCACTCACACTCGCATGTTCCAGTACCCCATCTTTGTACTGTTTCTGTATATGCTCTGCAATTTATTCGATATAATGAATATCAAATGAATGATATGAGCTATTTTTAACATGAAAGTATAGGTATAAACCTTAATCTAATACATTTTCTTTCTTTTTTCGCTTAACGCTCTTTCTCTTCAATCGTTATCATTTCCTTGCACACATACATCTTTCCAAGGCTTTAAATTTTTCGTCTCCCATACACCATGATATTTGTAGATTACATTAGCTTCCATCCGTCTAGGTACATAAAACAATAATTTATCAGCTTTCTTTTGATACACTAATTCGTTTCGCAATTCATACAATTTACTCTCTTGACATTCTAGTCTATCTCTAATTTCAACAATATCAGAATCCTGATTCTTACAAGCTAATAGATTCCACTCTAATGAATTATCTTCAACGATCATGACAACTGCATTCTTCCTACCTAATGCGTCACCCTTTTCGCCTATATTTACAATTAGTCTATCGCCCGGCTCGACTGACCCATCGATTTCAATGTGTAGTACCTCGGATGTTGTGTCGTTCTTAACCGACCTACGTAACCCTAACTTGAATTTCCGTATCAAAACGTCTCTTCCAAGTAAAGCCGAAATTTCAAACGTATTTTCTGGAACATCAAAAATCGGTACATCTTCTTCGACTAAATTATACAACGTATATAATTCGCGTCTTTACAGTCCCCAATATTTTAATCGGCATTTGATTTACCCCTCCGTATGGCAATGAATTCGAATCAATTGGAAGCATCAACTCTTCACCAACGAACCTTTCTTTTATCATACTAATAGGTCTTCCCGCGTCTAATTGCGTATCTAAATTCAAAATTCTTCGCGTACTCCAATCATTAACTTCAAATATTACTATCTCACGACATTCTTCCTGAGACGCCGGCTCCTTATAGACGTTGGTCACCTACTGATGTGGCTCGGTAGATGCCTCAGAATCCTGCTTTATATTCTTCCAATTCTCTGGACAATCCTTCGCTTGATGCCCCGTTCGGAAACATACGTAACACGCCCCTTTCTCTCTTACTGATCGCGGATAGGCTTTAGCAATATGATTGGGCTTGCTGCAATTGTAGCACTTCACTTGGTCTTCCTTGACGCTATCATAATTCTCACTTTTTACTTCACTTTCTTGATTCTTACTGTCTTTGCCTTGCTTTTCTGTTTTGATGCCACTCATCCTTCTAGACCGAGCACTCCAAGGGCGAGGCGAGAGGCCCTTGGATGAGGCGAGAACACCAGGTACACGCTCGCTCTCGTCTGAACTCGGGTCCCTTCGGCGAGCATGTACTGCCGGCATAAGTCATGGCGGTTTTCGTTAAGCACGGCGAATTCTCATGAGAATTTACGTGTGAATTAATTCTGTTGTCACAAAGAATATTAGTTCTCTGTATATTAGACTGATTCAAAAAACGCTTTTTTAAATAATTCTCTTGGCGGGCACTTAAAACGTTAGTATTTAATGTAACTTTGAATATAACGCCGGGTGCACATTCTCACTCAATATTTAGGGGCGTCTCAAACGGTTTTTCTGATTTCTATTTGAATAACACGGTGATATTTTTGAATCATTGGTTTAGTGCTAATTCCTTCTACGGTAAACAAATTTCCCCGTGAAAAATTAGAAAAATTGAGAGTTTTAGGTGTAATTGACGTAAAGAAATATTATTTTTAATTATTAAATAGAATTAAATGATAATTGAAGAGTGTAACTTCTAATTAGTCTAAGTGCAAAAAAGCTAATGTTGGGAAAATCGACAAAAGCAGGCACATGCTTCAAAGGAATATAGTCGAGCATGCCTTGTAGATTTTTTAGTTTCAAGCCTCTACGTATGCTTTTGCACATAGACCCTTTTCAGATGCATTGGGGTTTGTACTTACGACCGTTTTCAAGCAATATATATATATTTTTGCAAATATGGCACATAGACTAATTAGAAGTTACACTCATCAATTATGGGGGAATAAATACTCTATTTAATAATTAAAAATAATATTTCTTTACATCAATTACACCTAACACTCTTAATTTTTCTAATTTTTCACGGGGAAATTTTTTACCGTAGAAGGAATTAGCACTAAACCAATGATTCAAAAATGTCACCGTGTTATTCGAATGGAAATCAGAAAAAGCGATTGAGACACCCCTAAATATTGAGTGAGAATGTGCACCCGGCGGTATATTCAAAGTTACATTGAATACTAACGTAAGTGCCCGCCGAGAGAATTAATTAAAAAAGCGTTTTTTGAATCAGTCTAATATACACAGAACTAATATTCTTTGTGACGACAGAATTAATTCATACGTAAATTCTCATAAGAATTCGCCGTGCTCAACGAAAACCGCCATGACTTATGCCGGCAGTACACGCTCGCCGAGGGGACCCGAGACCAGGCGAAAACGAGCGGGTACTTGGTGTTCTCGCCTTGTCCAAGGGCCTCTCGCCTCGCCCTCGGAGCGCTCGCTCTAAAAGCGGTCTCCAACACGAGTCAAAGGAAGCGAGAGCGTAAGTGGGAGTAATATACGGTGCTCACGGTCTCGCGTCTCAGGTAGTCCTCGCGTCGGTATGTTTCGTGCTCGGGTCTCCTCGGCGAGCGTGTACTGCCGGCATTACGCATTTTATTTTCTCTCACCTCCTCTCTCGCTCGCTAGGGCCTCGCCGCACAGTGCGGCGAGTCAATGGGAAATAGGGAAAAAACTGAAAACTTAACTATAACGAAGTTTTAGTGATACAATTTTGTTGAATTTTCATTTAATTGTACATTGAAATATATATTTCGTCAAAGAAGTAAAATAATATCACATTGTTTAAACTTTTCAGGTTGCGTTATTAGCAATATGAAACTCAACTAAAAGAATACTTTTTTTGAAGTAAATATTACATTCCTGCGTAAGATATGTACATACAATTAATTAAAAATTAATTTTTACGAACATTTAGCACTAAATATTCTGAATCATCAATCGCATGAATTTTCACTACAAAGAAGGTAGCTTTCAATATCATCATCGAATATTCTTGTTCGCCTCCGTACAATTTTCCTGTTCATGGAAATATACGGGTCAGACATCAGCAATAGGTTGTTTATTACGTCTTGACAATTATTTAATCTTGAGGACTTTCTAGCGTGATTTAATCTAGTGCGTCGAAAAACTTTGTGCGTAGCTTCGAGAGCCTCCTCAGACAATTGTCCAATTGGTATTTCAAAATATTTCATGATGTCAACTGCGTGAAAGAAGAGTTTATGCAAAGTACTTGGCATGCAATACCAAGAATAATGTTGTAAATACAGGTCTTTGGTTTGACAAAGGAGTAATTTAAATTGTTCCAAATCAACAGCTGAACCACTTGCAATAACACGTAGAATCACAGAGAACTTTTGAATCAAAGTCTCATTGATTCCAGTAATTTCAGAGCTTAGCTTAGAGTTCGCAAAAAACCTCCGCGCAGTATTACCATCATTTGACGACCCAAACCCTGGTTTCGGCTGGTCAACATTTAAACCCATTTTTGATTGGAACTCAGATTGAATTCGTTTTTTCTCAGCATGAAATAAAACTTTGTTTTCATATTCTTGAACTCGCCATTTTTTAAAACGAAGCCTGTATGCAATATGTAAGAGACATTCAAACAACCTTATCCAAAGGTGTAATGTTGATAGTCCAAAACGGTAATTTTCCTCATTTGGAGACTTCTCATAACATTTAACGGTGTTCATTTCACTAGGTAACGCGCCACATATAAAACATTTTGAAGTAGAGCTTGTTTCTGACAAAATGTTACAAACACTTCCATCAACCATGGTCAAAAGAAATTCGAAGCATACTTTGAGACTATAGCCAGATACACTCTCAGTACAATCTTCAAGGCTTTTTATTTTAGCCTGCATAGAAATCTCTTCTTGTTGAACAAGCTCAGGACATTCTTTGTAAAAGACAAACTTAATGGGCCTACAAAATAGAACAGATCCAGGGGTTTCATTAGCGAACTCATTAGCGGCCTAGATTTGCCGAAATATATCGCCTAATGGATAGATTGACCCCAAGATTAGTCAGGTATTTCGATCGCGATGACACTGAGTGATAAGAATCAATATTTAGAATTCTGACTATCGTCTGTCGGAAGATTAAGACACTGCTGCGTATGAAAAAGTAGCAGATACTTTCAGCCGTGATGGTATTACCGCATATAGCAATTCGATAAATTATTTTAAAATTTATTTGGACAATAAACTTTTCAAAATATCTCGAAACGGTAAGGAATGCGACGGAATAGAAATAATATTGGGGTTTCAAAGGGGGTCGAACTTTAAATTATATTAATTTTACCGTAGAAAGCGAATTGATAATTTGTTTAAACAATAAACTTATGTACATATCTTGAAAATTATGAGAGATACGAAGAAGCGGGTAAAATTTTAAAACGGTACGTAGGAATTCGAATCCGAAGCCGCGATCTTATTACCGAAGTAATAGTACGAGCCTCTATTGAGGCACGCGGCAAGGATTAAAAAATGCTGTATATCAAAGGCTAGCAGGTACTAGCAGCCAAATTTTGCTTAAGCGAATAAAGGCTATTGTACTCTGTACGTTAGAACAAGAATTAGCTCGACACCTCATGACACTCATTAGATAAACCTTCTGAAAGTCAACAACTTTGACGGAGTTGAAGTAAAATGAGGCCTCACTCAAATAGGCGATTAAAACAATAACAACCAATAAGAGTAACAAAGAATAGGTCGAAAACATAGTTCTTACTCTAATGAACAAAATCTATGCAAACAAACCGATGATTTTCGGGCGAATTCACATTTTCCAATAAATCGAAATCTCCGCGTCGCACACCTCCTCTGTGTGTAACGTAGACTGCTCAAACAAGCTGATATTCAGAGCGGTGTTGCACAGGTGCCAGTGGAATTTTTCGTAAACAAGCTTTAGTTTCTTGTTTGGGGACTATTTCTTTTGACCTACGTGTGTTTTAGAACCGTTTTTGTACAACTTGATTTTTTGGGTTTTTTCCATTGGTCGCCGCACTGTGCGCCGTGAGCGCTATCCACCCCACCGCTCTTTCCCCACCATCCCTACCATTGGTCATCCCACTGACAGCGTCCCCTACCACGAGGGCTTACCCATCATTCTCTATGAATATTTTGTTCCACGCTAGTTTCATTTTACTGCCTACCGCGCCGTAAGAAGTTTCACTTCAAAAAGCGTGTTAATCAATGCATAAACGAAGTGTACCGCCGACCGTATACAGTACATTCAGTGTGCAAGAGCGTTCTAACTTATAATTAGACGGTTCGTACCCTGTACCCTTACCTGTACCGAGTCAATCGAACCTAAGTGTGTAGCGAAGTGTGTAGTGCCGTGTGCAGCACAGTGTCTTGTCACATTCAGCACATTCAGGTTGTAAGTCCTTCAACTTGCCGTTCGATTCACATAAGTGTATATCCGTTACATTCAGGTGATAAGTCAGTTAACGTACCGCCCGAGGCATATCAGTGGAGTGTATCGTATACAGTTATTGTAAACCACGGTTAAATCATCAAACTAGTGTACCTGTTTAACACGAATATATTAGGTACCAATAATATTGGGACCGTGCAACATCCGTACAGTGACACCTGGTGGCAGTAGTCGGCGAAAAATAGGCACTTTTATACAGTACCAAATACGATAAGAATATAGAAATCCTCGGCAAAACCAATTAGTGAACAACAATATGAATGTTTTTCATCAGGTGTATTTTATAGCAATTATTTATATGTATAGAATTGCAATAAACAGTAAGTACAACATTTAGGGCCGGTTTATTCACCTTCAGATACGTTGACTGCCATATAATGTACTTTAACTCGGTAGCGGTAGTGGCTGGCAGTGAACGAGTTACATTTACCCAGCAGATACCTTGGATACAATTTTACCGTGTTATGCAATAACGGATTAAGGGGGTATTACTGTCTAGACGCTTGTTTTTAATGTAATTTTTAGGAATTAATTTTACGAAAACTATCAAACCTACAGTGCCGGGGTTTTTGACGCATAATAAGACATGTTTCAACTAATAAACACAAATTTGCATAAAACATTTTATTGGAATCTGTACAAGTTATACGCTGCTATGCAGATCGTGACGTGAGACGGTGGTGTATTTTATAGCAATTATTTATATGTAGGTATAGAATTACTATAATCAAATAGAAGGATGCGGCACAGCGCAGAAAGTTACTTTAGATGTGGCATTTGGAAATGATTCAGCGGTGGATGAATGTAAAGATAGAGGAATTCATTTTCACGGATCAGTTACAAACGATGAACAGCTCATAGATCTTACTGGTGTATCATTTGATCATTTTCATTTCCTAATTTTTTATTCACTTTTGGAAATGCAACAATGCCTGATTGTTTCAAGGCCCAATATGCTGATACTCGAGTGATTATCGACTGCGCTGAGTTCAGAATTGACGTTCCTTCTGCTGTTGATGATCGTGTGTATTGTTACTCACATTATAAAAAATAAGGGCGGTAGAAAAAGTGACTCACAGATAACAATTGAGTCCGGTCTCATAGACTTGTTACAGGACGGCGATATAGTTTTGGCGGATAAAGGATTTCCAGAAATAAAAACCACACTCGACAGCGCAGGGAAAAAGGTTATTCTAGTTATGCCACCTTTTTTGGAAAAGAACTTTCACTTTTCCAAAGAGAAAACTGAACAAACTTATTCTATTGCAAAAGTTAGAATACACGTCGAAAGAATCATGCAGCGTTTAAGAACTCATCAGAGATTTTGAATAAAATTCCTGAACATATGTTTCACTACGTTGATGCAAATATTGGCGGTTGTAGATTTACAAGTACACAGCACATATGTATAATACTGTCAACATGATCGAATAAATGTTCTGGTATTTTATTTAAAATATGGTAAGTCCTCAAACGTTGCATTATCCTTTCCACGTGAATTCTAACTCTAGTCACAGTATAAGAGTGTCCCTAGTTTCTTCTCGTGAAAATTCTTTTTTTTTTTCTAAAAATGGTGGCATAATCACAATCCCTTTTTTACCTTGACTGTCAATAATATTTTTAATTTCTGGGAATCCTTTATCTGCTAGTACACACTGTATCTCCTTCTTCTAAATAATCAATGAAACCAGATTCGATTGTTATTTGAGAATCACTTTTTCGGCCACCGGCTGCAGGAGACTTAAAACAGATAAAACCACCAGGAGTAATACCAATCAACACTTTAATAGTAAACCCCTTCTTATAGTGAGAATAACAAAAAACTCGATCATCCAATGTAGAAGGAATATCTATTTTGAACTCGGTACAGTCAATGATGACTCGAGTATCACTGTACTGTGGCTTGAAGGAATCAGGCATTGTTGCTCGAACACTTGATTTGTCTGGCCAAAATACTAAAGTTGCAGTCGCTTGAGTTAGACTTTCCAAAGTTGAATAAAAGATCCTGGAAACTGTTGTTCTATGAATATAGAATATTGCGCTAATCGCTGCGAATGTTAAAGCAGTTTTCATTTTGAAAAGAAAAATAAACAGCCTAATATTTTTTGGAATTTGGATTTTTTCTGACACAGTCAGTTTCTCCATCAAAAAGTTGAAAATATCAAATGACACCCCAGCAAGATCTGTCAGTTGTTCATCGTTTTCAACTAATCCTTGGAAATTAATTCCATCATCAAATTCATTGTATACAGAATCAGATCCAACTCCCGTATCGACATAATCTTTTTGCAGTGTGCCACACCTTTTATTTTTGAACTTCCTCGAACAATTTATTTCTATTGTACCAGTTGGCATATTTATCTCAGTTTGAGTTTCAGCTTCACAGGCGTTAGATCCAAAGCTAAATCTATTGCAACATAACAGTTTTTCAAATCTATCGCAAGGAACAAAAATATCTACTTGACACTCTTGATCACGTTTACCACACAAATCAAATATGAACTCATCGCTATCGCTATCATCCATCGCTATTTTACTCTTATCTTCATTCGCTGAATTTTCTTCTCTTTTCGAAGTGGAATCCATTGGAACCTCGGCATTTACATCACTATCGGAGTTGATATTACTTGCAGTCACCACTGACAATCCTTTCGGTAGTCTACGCTTTAGGAAACGCTGGTGTCTGAAATTATTTGTCAATTGTTACATTTAACTGTATTAGTTTGGGTTTAATAATAAGAATAGAATAATTACCTTTTTAGAGCTGCAGTTTCATTCAAGGTTTGTCCAGGATTAGTTGAAATAAACTTCGTTGGTATATAATTGGGACTCAGTTCTTCGTCTCCCTTTTTATCTCCGATAAAATGAGAACTGCAGATTGTATCTAATGGTTTGGGATTCCAACTGCATTCATATCCACTAAAATGTAAAGAATTAACTGTTACTCTTTATTTTAATAAAACTTAATAATCATTTTAAATGATTTATCGTGTATATATTTTTCGAATGAACAATTGAGGTTATGATACTTACTTCTGCTTTCTTACGATGGCAATCCACTTCTCCCTTTCAATCAACTTATGCTGAGCTCTTGGGAAATAATAGAATTTATACTTGTTGTTTCTTGAAGTATTTTGACAACTAACAACACAGCATTTGCGCATTCCCATGTTTAAACAATTAGACACTTGATATTATATGGAGAGACGTGCCTACTAACTTCTAGACTTCACCACTAGTTACGCACGATCGTTCGCCGTATCCCCTCCAACCAGTTGCACGGTCCCAATAGTGAGTGTAGTGTTAACTCATTTGAATCAACCGCTAGGTTTAAACCACCTCACCACAATCAAATATCGATGTATCTACTACA
Source organism: Xiphydria camelus (assembly GCA_963678675.1). Classification (NCBI taxonomy): domain Eukaryota; kingdom Metazoa; phylum Arthropoda; class Insecta; order Hymenoptera; family Xiphydriidae; genus Xiphydria; species Xiphydria camelus. The sequence continues at coordinate 15,351,373 of OY783192.1, read as the reverse complement.
TAATGTAGATTTTAAAGTTGCTGGAGGATCCAATGCCGTTGAAAATACATCCCTTTTACACTACATTTAATGTCCATTAAAAAATTCATATTGAATTGAAAAACAAATTTAAGAAAAATCCTTTCGGCTCGGTGTGCTCTGTATGTGATCATTTATGGTTCAAGGACGACTTGAAAAATGCTGATAAAACATACGACGAATTATTGAAAAGTGTTGATCCAGAAATTGATATTAACCCTTCGTCACTCGCTAGAAACCTACGACCTTAGGTGGTCGTATGGCGAGCGCTGAGCCGCCGTGCTAAACGGAGCACGCTGTTGCCACATTACCGGCTATGCACTGAACGGGAGACGAATGTAAGTGCGTCGTGGCAACACTGTATCTCAAGCGTTTGTCGGAGAGCTACTTGCACTGGGTGGCTCGGCGCCGCTTTACCGTTCGCTCGGACAATTATCATTTTTTTTTAGTTGTGCGTGTATTTTTTGAAAAATTATAGCCGCAGGCCGTTTCAGAAATGTTTAAAGGAAGCATTTATATGTTTTTCGAATTTTTCTAATAGTAAAAATATACAAAATCACTTAAAATCTAAAAACGGCGGCGCCGCGCTCATATAGCGAGTGACGAACGGTTAAAAAAACCAAAACGTGTGACCGCCACGCGCGGAAGAAGTGAAACTTCGATACTGATGGGTAGAAAAGAAAACTAAACAAGTAATCAACAATAGTAATACAATGACATTTCAAGATAATGTACCTAGTTCAGATATGATTATAAAAACAGTAGTAATACCATGGCATAATAAAAATGTCATGGTAATACTATTGTTGATTACTTGTTTAGTTTTATTTTCTACCCATCAGTATGGAAGTTTCACTTCTTCCGCGCGTGGCGGCCACACGTTTTGTTTTTTTTTATATTTGTTTGAGAAAAAAGAAGTTTTAAAACTCGCTGCTACGGGGTATTTCGAAATTTCACCTCCGTGAGCAAAACTGATTTTTGTAATATTTTCACAAAAAATATCTACTGGGAACCTATAATATTTAAATTTCACTATTTTTTAAAATACTGGCAAAAAGTTGTAGTAATCACCATTTGTGACCTTTGTGTAGGAAATCCACATATCTGCAAAGTCTGATTTAACGAAAAACATTAAAATTTTTAATTTTCTGTGTTAATTAATATTTCAATTATAAACCCTCTGGTTCTGTGGCTAATACATATGGGAGGCCAAAACTGAAACTTGGATTTTATAGTGTCAGGCAAACAGTACTGATCGCCCATGCAAGTGTATCGCTAGCGATACATGCTCGCATCTACAGGACGTATCGCTAGAGATACACGCGGCATGGTTAGTGTTTTTTTTTAATTATTTAAGCTCTGAAACTTTTATAATTTATTCCGCTACAGAGTTACTTAAATAGGAAAATATAATTATTCATTTTTACACTATCTTAAGTACATAACACAGCTCCGCCAAAAAAAATCGAAAAAATGCTTCCTCTGACAAGACCAGTATATCTTTGTTTTTGGGGTCGCTGAATCCGAATCCGGTGTCCGTTTGTCTCCATCGCGTCACATTTTTCTTCATTTCAAAAAAACCATCAATAGATCATCATTTTCAAAAAGTTAATGGACTTAAACCAAATTCGCTATAGGGGTTTTTTTGGGTCGCTGATCACGAATCTGAAATCGGATTTCAAAAATTCAAGATGGCGGATCCAATATGGCGGAGATTTTTGAAAATCGACGGATTCATGCCAAATTTGGTATAAGGGGGTTTTTTGGATCGCTGATCATGAATCTGAAGTCAAATTTTAAAAATTCAAGATGGCGGATCCAATATGGAGGACGAGATTTTCGAAAATCGACGGATTCATGCCAAATTTGATATAGGTTTTTTTTTTTCGATCGCTTATGATGAATATGGTTATATTTACAAAAATTCAATATTTTCGAAAATCTCGTCCTCCGTATTGGATCCGCCATCTTGAATTTTTAAAATCTGACTTCAGATTCATGATCGGCGACCCAAAAAACCCCGTTATACCAAATTCGGCATGAATCCGTCGATTTTCAAAAATCTCGTCCGCCATATTGGATCCGCCATCTTGAATTTTTGAAATCCGATTTCAGATTCGTGATCAGCGACTCAAAAAACCCCCTATAACGAATTTGGTTTAAGTCCGTTAACTTTTTGAAAATCATGATCTATTGATGGTTTTTTGAGATTAAAAAATAAATGTGACGTGATGGAAACAAACGGACACCGGATTCGGATTCAGCGACCTCAAAAATATATAGGAATAATAATTTGAATCGATTTGACTATTTTTCCAGGATTTGACCTTGAAATGACCTTGAACGTGACGTGATGGAGACAAACGGACACCGGATTCGGATTCAGCGCCCCCAAAAACATAAAGATATACTGGTATGGTCAGAGGAAGCATTTTTTCGATTTTTTTTTTGTGGAGCTGTGTAATTTATATCGGTTTCATCATTTTAGTCCTTATGATACGTTTCTAGGGTGACTTTGCCGGTTAGCCGACCGCACCCTGTTTTCGACCAGATTTAAAGAAAATTAAAGAAAATAAGAATATCAGCGCATTTATAATATTTTTGACTACGCCACTGCATAAATCCACCATTCAACTACACTTATAAGAGGAGGCACCCCCTTGCGGTCTAAAACTAAACTAGAATTTGAAATTGAATATGGTCAGTTGCTACAATTTAAAAATTAGTGTAAGAAACGTAGTGAAGTGCCTTCAAGGAAATACACTAACAAGGGGACCCTTCGAAAGTCGGAGCACCGATTGTAATGAATTTTTTTTATAAATAAAGGGAAGTCCCCTGAGTAACGCTCATACTTTACTTTTGTCCAATGCGCCTTTGTTTATTTAAAAAAAAAGAAATTGTTTTGACGCGTAAAGTGTGTACTGTAATGTAATACTCGGTATCCAAGATAACGGCGTGGCGCAGTCGGCTAAGGCATAGACTTACCACGCGGGCGTCCCGCGTTCGATTCCCGTGCATGCACTATCTTTTTTTTTTTGCCAATTTCGAACTTTTTCACTTTTTTTTATTATTCAAACTATTGCTACTAATCTTTAGAAGTAAAATAAATCTAGGTAACGTGAATAAAAAAATTTTTTTGCATTTAAAACTATATTTTGAACGATTGTTACTAATCATTCGAAGGCAAATTAGTGAAGTTTTGGTGACAATTTCTATGCTTCACATTAAATGACGTCAATGCCGGGTAAGTGCAAATTACTCATTTTCCTACGAAACATTCATTAAATTTGGTGGTAATTCACTCGTGACGTCAACACCAGGTAAGTGTCATTCGAAGGCAATTAGTGAAATTTTGGTAACAATTTCTATGCTTCACATTAAATGACGTCAATGCCGGGTAAGTGCAAATTACTCATTTTCCTACGAAACATTCATTAAATTTGGTGGTAATTCACTCGTGACGTTTGAAACAATTTGAAACAAAAATGTAACTGCGGTTTTGTAACGTTTATGAAATGTGCTTGGTGTAAAGAGATTTTGTGTTTTAAGTGTTTATATGATATTTATCATCCTAAAGTATGTAAGATGTAGGCCCCAGAATCACCATCGGAATCGTCCGATGGAATTAGCGATAAGTATACCAATTAAATTTAAAATTTCACTTGTTACGAATAAATGAAAATGTTTTTTGTAATTGAACGTGTTTAAATTTTGTTTTTTCGCCTTACCTAGATTTATTTTACTTCTAAAGATTAGTAGCAATAGTTTGAATAATAAAAAAAGTGAAAAAGTTCGAAATTGGCAAAAAAAAAAGATAGTGCATGCACGGGAATCGAACGCGGGACGCCCGCGTGGTAAGTCTATGCCTTAGCCGACTGCGCCACGCCGTTATCTTGGATAGCGAGTATTACATTACAGTACACACTTTACGCGTCAAAACAATTTCTTTTTTTTTAAATAAACAAAGGCGCATTGGACAAAAGTAAAGTATGAGCGTTACTCAGGGGACTTCCCTTTATTTATAAAAAAAAATTCATTACAATCGGTGCTCCGACTTTCGAAGGGTCCCCTTGTAAGTAACTTTAAAATAATATCACAGTGACAATTTCTCTTTGCATTAGGGGCATCTGTTTATCTTTTACTAGCCTTACAATACGAAAAAACGCGTAAAATTTCATTTTTAATAGTTGATATTAGGTGGTCGCTTAATGGGATATTTAAATTATAGTTCGGGCGGTTTTCGACCGGGGCGGTCGAAAAATGGGGTAACACATATCTAGTTTTCGACCACCGGTTATAATATAGGTTTTTTCGCGTACGAAAAATGGGTTTTGTTCTGACCGCATGAAATATCTTCTATAGGTAGTTATTTAGGTATTTTACAGATGCCGCCTGTACAAAAACTAAATAATGGATCTACAAAGAAAAGAGGTTCTACTTCAAGAGAGTAGAACAAAGAATATAAAAAGAAGAAAGAAAGAAAGAATAAATGCTTTCAAAGCAAAGATGAAAAAACTGTAAATAAAAAACACCACACGAAAAAGCAGTAGCAAAATTGCCAGAATCAAAAGAAGTAATAAGTTGTGCAGCATGTGAAGAGGAACTACATAGCGACACCGACGAAGAAGACGATAAAAACATTGGTTATGACAGCTGTGCTAAATGGTTTCATTTACGCTGCACAGAATTCTTTGGGGTGACTTTTGAAGAAGCAGCAGAAAAAGATTACAACTTATACACATGTTCATAAAACTATTTAGGTTTGTATTTAATAAGAAATACATAATGCGTAGAGAGTCAGACTTTTTAAGTTACTAATTTCAGTAAATGTATAAGTACCTAGGTACAATTTAGGAAATTTGACCATATTTTTATTTGTGTTGTTATCTTATGGCGAAAACCGGAAATCCTCTGATCGAAAAGCGGCAAACGGCGCGGCGCACAGTCGATAACCGGAACATTGCCGGTCGCCCTTAGGAAATGGGTGGTCGAAAATGGGGAAAAACAGCATTTTTCATAATATACATACCTATTTTTTTAATTTTCAGAAACATTTAGATACATTTTTAACATTTTGGCCAATTCTATAGTTCCTGTGGATTCGATATGTAAATGTTTTAGTTTAAACAGCTGCGTATATGTTGGACTTACGCATTGTTGAAAACCAAACTAACGTAAATTGGTCGAATATTCTGAGGTGGCAATCGGCTACAAATTTATTTAGCACCTTCAGGGCATCTGGTTGGAGTTCCGATAAGAAATATTGGATTTGATATGGTGGAAAGTAACCCCTGTCGCAAAGGGAGCGAACCAACAATTCTCTGTGGCAGTCATAGAGGGAACAGTTCCAGGAGACATGATTCAGATCCTCGCACTCATAACCACATCTACATGAGGCAGATTCAACCACTGTTATGCGCGCTAGCGAGTGAGCGAGATGATAATGATTGGAAAGAGCTCTATTGATCCACACGATGGCGTTACGCGAGAGCTTAAGGAGGAACATCAGTACTCTACGGGGTGAGGCGAGAGGAGGGAAAGAACAAAGCTTTCGACGCGTATTGCCAATATCAGATAATGAAATTTTAGTTCACTCAAAAATTATATATACGTTATTAATGTGACAAAATGTGGCTTATCATTGCACTATTATTGATTTAAAATCAATGTAATATTTATTTAAATTTCTTACTATTAAAGTTTACATTATTTATTCGAGTACGAAAATGAGAAAAACGTGGCAACACCGCAGTTTTTGACCACGAGGTTGGTATGAGATTTGTCGGTAAAAACAGTCACTTACCGACATAATTCTATGCGTGACAGCTGCGTACATATTTTGATATTCATAACCTCAAAGCTATATTATGTTTACGTGGGTTCTATCAGTAGCCAAGTATTGCTTTCAAAATGTATAATATTACGGTACAATGTTATCGTTGGAAAGGAAATTACTCGCCATAATTCACAAATTCACGATTTCGAGATTGGACTCTTCGAGATTTCCCGAATTGACACCAACTCTAACTACCGACTCGACTTCTACCGGTATACAGGTAAATGAGAGTACCGACCAAGCCCGGCCGATGGTAAATTTCAAGGTCCGTGCAAATTGTGCGGTGCTGCGCGGGTCATGCTGTACCGTATGTCCCACTCTGTACGGGCCAGTTTGAAGTTACCTTCGGGGAGGCTTGGTCGGTACTTGAGTCATTTAATACCGGTAGAAGTCGAGTCGGTAGTTAGAGTTGGTGTCAATTTAGGTGATCGAAGCGTCTAACTTCGAAATTATGAATTTGTGAATAATGGAAATTACTCACCATTATTCACAAATTCATAATTTCGAAGTTAGACGCTGCGATCACCCGAATTGACACCAACTCTAACTACCGACTCGACTTCTACCGGTATTAAATGACTCAAGTACCGACCAAGCCTCCCCGAAGGTAACTTCAAACTGGCCCGTACAGAGTGGGATATACGGTATTAGTCTCGGGTTTGAATCCTAGCGCGCCGTCTGACCTCTCCTCTGACGTCACGCACTATTTCCACGTTTTCCCCTATTCGTTCAAAAATTCCGTTTTTTCGAAACCTTCTACTAAATTACACAAAAACTACTAAGTGAAATTGGTTTAAACTGTGCAGGATAGAAGTGTATAACTACATGCAAAATAAAACGTTTTATTTTTACCATTTCTTCCATTTTAAGCGCCAATATTATTACTATCAAATCATCGGCCCATAAGGTTCCATGTTAATCAGTGACTTTTCAAACATGAATAAAAAAAACGGTTAAGTGAATTTATTTCAAATTTTTACAGTAGCGTTCTGATGAAGTGAAGATTATAAGAAAAAAAATCTTAGTAATTGGTCCATTTTCATTTCACTGATGTTCCTCCTTAAGCCCCTTATACCATGGCCTCCTGATTGCGCTGTATTGGAAACGTTCGAGTTTTAATACTCGAGTTTTTGTGGTGGGAAAGTAAATATAGATGGCGTACTCGAGAATTGATCGGACAAAAGCCTTGTAGAGGAGAATCAAGGTCTTTGGGTTAGATCCCCACCAGGTCCCCCTGAAAGTTTTACAGTGTTTAAAGCCTTGAGAGCAGATTTTTGTACCTTGTCTAGGTGGGATTTGAAGGTTAATTTATGATCAATAAGAACTCCCAAGAACAAGCGACCTCGGTAAACTGAATCCTAACCCCGTTTATATAAATTGCAGTGTCAACAGGGGGGTTCCTTCTCTTGTTTATATGAAATAGCTCGGTCTTAGTAGGAGAAAGCTCCAAGTCGAGCCGTTGAAGATTGTTTTTTATTTCATTAACAGCTGCGGTGATGTTTCTAAGTCCTTTGGATAGTTTTTTTAAATTGCAGAATAAAGATATATCGTCTGCAAATTGGTTAGCTGTCACCACAGCTGGTATAGCTTTGACTATATCGGACACGTAGATATTGTATAACAAAGGGGATGGCACACCGCCTTGGGAAACTCCCTTGGAGACCCTGAGAGGTGTTGAGTTATACGAGAAGATTACTATACGTTCGAGGGTTAGGGATTGAACGAGGCTGATCAAATTACTGGGACAGCCTATCGAAGCTAATTTATGGGTCAGCGTTTGAATATTAATATTATCAAACGCAGACTTAACGTCCAAAAATACTACCAGAGTTTCTTTGTTCTTGGCAAGGTTAAGGTCGGCGTGTACCAGAAGATGGGTCAGATTGTCGTTACAGGATCGCCCCTTCCGAAACCCACTCTGGGACGGGCGAGAATTTCCTGCGATTCAATCCACCATTGTAGTCTATTTTTCATCATTGTCTCGAGTAATTTCGCCAGGCAGGAGGAAAGAGCAATAGGGCGAACTCCAGAGCTGCCACCCTTGGGTATGAAATGTATGTACTGTACCGACCAGGAGGCTGGGAATCTTCCACTCGTGTACATCTCATTATAAATATCCAATAATATTAATTTCCATTTGGGAGATAGCTTTTGGTGAAGACCGTAGTCGATTCCATCCAGACCCGATGCTGACCCAGGGGAGCGAGAGTCCAACGCAATGTTAAACTCCAAAAAACTAAATTGGGCTTCAAGGAACTCATTGCGTGGGTATAGAGGAGTCTGAGAAGTAACTGACTGAACCCCAGCAGAGCTCTCTCTGATGGAGTATAAATATTCCTCAATTTTTTCCTTAACTTGCAAGTTCTCTGAGTTGCTAGCAGGACTGTTATTCACCCAGGCGTTTTTGAAAACTTTACATTGATTCCATAGATTATTCCTAATGTCAATTGAGCTTGCAAAGTCTCTGAAACATTCTCTCTTTTTTTGTTTAAAGGTCCTGCGCGCATGTGCGCACGCTTTTTTATACAGGAAATAATCCTTTTCCAACCCGGTGAACCTCCATTTTTTAAAGACGGCTCTACGGAGTCGCTTGACCTTATCGCACTCCTCGCCCCACCAATGAACAGGGTTCCTGTGCCTAAAGGTTGGAACAGTTCTTCTCACTGGAGTAACCGCCTTACCTTTTTCCGTAAGGATGTTAATATAAAATTCGTATTTTTAGAATTGAGTTAATTAGACGATCGCCATTTGTATCTGTCTGAATACAGTTCCACGCCTGATTGTGTGCATTAAAATTACCCACCACCAATGAGCTTTGTGAAGGATTAAGTAGGGAGATAATGTCATTCCATTCATTTTGTGTCAAGTTGACTCCAGGAGGTCTATAAATAACTGAAAGTATAAAAGAGCGGTTTGAATTGGCTATTTTAAAGCGGGCTATTTCAGCAACACAGCATGGAACCTTGGTGTCATCCAGAGTACAATATGCAATACTTTTCCTGAACGCTACTAGAATACCTCCCCCACGACCATAGTCTCTGTCCTGCCGAAATATTTTAAACCCTGTCAAATTGATTTCACGAGTTGATTCTGGTCTTAAGTTTGTTTCTACAATTACAAGAATCTCTATACTTTTTACGACCTGATTGAGTTCTGGGAGACGAAGCACGAGACTGCGAGCATTCCAGTAGAGGATCTTGAGGCCGTTGTGGTTTTGAAGTTGATCATTACTAGAAGCCATGGGTATGGTTGTAGAATAGAAGAAAGAGCCGTTGGTTTGTCTAATCTTCGTCTCCCGACGACGACAACTCGGAGAAATTGACGCCAGCCGGAAGGACCTTGTAGAGCTTGTACCGAATGGCCTGGATGTATTGCTTCATCCCTGGATCAGTCATCTGTTATTGGGCCATGCGAATCATTTGCAGAAATCCTTTGGTATCGTTTGTGTGTTCTTTCACAGATTATATCTTTATAGGTCAGGGTAATTTTTTTCTCCTGAGTGTCCACCAGAAAGTCGACCAGTTTATCAAAAGTTATAGGGTATTTGTCACTGTTAGACGAGAAGTACCCAGCTGCTGCCGTAATCAGTGATTTAATTTGAATGGTTTTGGAGTTCACTGGCATACGTGACTTGCTGGCGGAAGTCTTCCTTTTTTTCTTTGAGAATTTGACCACTGTGAAGGAGTCTTCAGTTCCATCAATGGATCCAGCGTTCGTTTGCTGGGATTGAGCAGCAGAGGGATTAGTAGTAGTAGATCTGGGTCTCTTTAGACCCTCCGTTCTTCCTTCCACTATCCATTGGGTTACACGAGTCATCGCATCCTGTTTGTATGGTGTCGACCGGTAAACTGTACCCCTGCCCATTAACTCCCTTCCCTTTGTCACTGTTTTCACTTATATCGATCGTTGCATTGTCAACCATTGGAAGAGAACAGGAACAATGCTCATGGGGTGTAGTGAGACCTACCGGGGAATGAGCATCACTCCTTGTGTTGCAAATATTTGAAGGAATAGATAGTGAATGATCCGGATTTGGAGTGACGTCGTTCTGAGTGAAGTCCACACTCTTACAGTGTTGGGCGATGTGACCTTCTTCTTTGCAGAGGAAGCATGTAACTTGCTTCATAGAAAAATAAATCCAGTAAGAGTTCCTTCGTGAACCACTTGCATCCTAGGCGGTATGAGCTCCTTCTGTTCCTCAGGTATATAAAAATACTTCCTCCAGGTCAAAATGTGCTCCAAGCCTGGAATTCTCATACCTGATCTAATTGTCATAATTTTAGAAGTAGGCATCAGCCCAAGGAAGTAATTTCTCTCAAAATTTCGTCGTCGGGGATAACGGGGTTAGCATTCGATATTGTGATGTTCACTGTGTTCATGAGGTATGGCCTGATTTCGATTATGTAATCACGAACCGTAATCGTAGTGCGCGTGTCTGTGAGTTTACGAACCAAGGCCTTGGTAGACAAGAAATAACAAATGTCTGTGTGTGTGAAGGACTTGTTTTGATGCGTGATATTAGACGGGTCGATAACTTTGGATTAAGCAACTGTAAATTCGTGAATCGGAATGTTGTCAATTGCTTTCAATACGATGCCGTGTTCCTTAGTAATTTTGTGTTATCCAGGGCTAATCACTTGTGCATACTGTGCACCACTGGTCGTTGGGTTTTTGCTGGAGGATGCTTGAGGTGTTTTATGGTTGCAGGAGAGAGTATTTTTGGGTGCTGCAGATATTGGGGTGCTCGCAGAAGACTACGAAGGGGTTGAGGACATCTTGGGGAGGTGCAATATGCAATGCACCCTCCCCCAAGTTCAAAAGGTTTTCACACAGTAAAGGATGGTACGGTAAACCCACTTAATACTTGTGAAACTTCCACTAATAACAGTATAGGAGTCAAGTTGACGAGTGTTTGATAAACACGTCTGTTCTCCTCAACGGCTCTAGGCCGACTCAACCATGGTTAGTGTTAGCATAGAGTGTTAATACAGGGTGTCCGTAAAGTATGGAAACGGTTGAATATCTCGAAAAGTACGCTTCAGAACGAGAAACGAAAAAATACGTATCCGATATTTTTTTAAAAACTATCAAATGATACCAAGATTGATCCCACACCCCAACCCCTATGGGTGGGGCAGGGGGAAGCTTCAAAATCTTAAATAGGAACCCCCACTTCTGATTGCGTATTCGCATTCTACATTAAAAACTACATAACTTTTATTTGAAACATTTTTATCGATTCGTGGCAGATGGCGCTATAATCGACGAAATCCAATTTTTTCGGTTTTTGTAATTGAGAGTCGATTTGCAATACAATTGCGATAGAAATTTACATGTTTTATTCTCATACTTGATATTTTTGTTAAAAATTTAATTTAGTTTTGCAAATTTGAAGTGCAGATGCTTTCTGTACCTGGAATTCCCCGTGACGCACTAAGTTCCGTTAGAGGAAATAAGCTAATTACTGAAGGATAATCCCTTTCGGAATACATCGAGATCCGAGGGTCCGGAAGGCCTGGTGATTAGCGGTACCTGTTTACGTGTACTCAGGTTAACGGATATCATTAAAACGGACTACTAGTGAAAGAATAGCTACGATTCCCGGAATATACCGTCCGCCGGGGGAATTCCAGGTACAGAACGCATCTGCACTTCAAATTTGCAAAACTAAATTAAATTTTTAACAAAAATATCAAGTATGAGAATAAAAAATGTAAATTTCTATCGCAATTGTATTGCAGAATCGAATAAATCGACTCTCAATTGCAAAAACCGAAAAAATTGAATTTCGTCGATTATAGCGCCTTCTGCCACGAATCGAAAAAAATGTTTCAAATAAAAGTTATGTAGTTTTTAATGTAGAATGCGAATATGCAATCAAAAGTGGGGGTTCCTATTTAAGATTTTGAAGCTTCCCCCTGCCCCACCCACAGGGGTTGGGGCGTGGGATCAATCTTGGTATCATTTGATAGTTTTTAAAAAAATATCGGATACGTATTTTTTTCGTTTCCCGTTCTGAAGCGTACTTGTCGAGATATTCAACCGTTTCCATACTTTACGGACACCCTGTATAGAGAATTGTATCCTCTACAATTTCCACAATAAGTACCTTTTACCTAAAAGGCGCTGGAAAGAAGATAATGCAAAAAAATAATTGAAAAGGGTACGTGAATGCAATTGTAAGAAAAACGCGCTAGTTTATTTAAGAACTCTGAAATTATTTCTTTGAGAAAAAAAAGTTTTAAACAAAACTTGTAGAGAATTATATTCTCTACAATTTTGATAATAACTACCTTTTACCTAGGAGGCGCTGGAAAGAAGATAATGCAAAAAAAGAATTGAAGAGGGTACATGAATGCAATTTTAAGAAAAGCGCGCCAGTTTACTTAAGCGTAACTCGGAAATTATTTGCTTCAGAAAAAAAAAAGTTTTAAACAAAACTTGTAGGGAATTATTAGAGAGATGGTGTGAGTCAAATAATTTATATCTGAATGTTTGTAAGTGTGCTGTTATGGCTTTCTCGCGCTGGCACATCCGGCTAATACCGAACTATCTCATAAATGGTCAAGCTGTCAATATTGTTAACGTGATGAAGGACCTGGGAATTCTGATTGACGACCGGCTCAGTTTTAACCCTTCACCACTTGCTATATGAGCGCGGCGCCGCCGTATTTAGATTTTAAGTGATTTCATATATTTTTTACTATTAGAAAAATTCGAAAAAAATATAAATGCTTCCTTTAAACATTTCTGAAACGGATCGTGGCTTTAATTTTTCAAAAAATACACTTGCGCAACTAAAAAAAAATGATAATTGTCCGAGCGAATGGAAAAGCGGCGCCGAGCCGCCCAGTGCGAGTAGCTCTCCGACAAACGCTCGAGATACAGTGTTGCCACGACGCACTTACATTCGTCTCAAGCTCAGTGCAAAGTAGCCGGTAATGTGGCAACAGCATGCTCCGTTTAGCACGGCGGCTCAGCGCTCGCCGTGCGAGCACCTAAGGTCTTAGGTTTCTAGCGAGTGGTGAAGGGTTAGTGCTCATATCAGTTATATAACCACTCGTGCTTATCGTGCATTGGGATTCATTCGCAGGTCGGGAATGGATTTTGTTAATGCATCTACCCTAATTCTGTTATATTCGGCTTTTGTTAGACCAATTTTCGAATACGGTGTGGTGTCTGATCTCAGTTTACGGAGGTGCATATTAATCGGGTGGAGAAAGTACAAAGAAAATTTTGCAAGTTATTACTGTATCGCTTGCGGAACATGAACGCATGCGATCTTAGCGAGATTTATAAGATGTACAATATTAGTAGCTTTAAGGAGTCGTAGACTCATTGTCGAACTGTTGTTCTTCTTTAACCTTTAACTACACGCGCTCAAAAACATAACATAACTACACGCGTGGTGTATTTCATACACCAGCTGAAAAAATACTTCCAAGATGTTCATCTACTGGGTTTAGATACAAAAACACAACTACACGCGCCCTAAAATCAATATCAATATCAATATTATGTAATAAAAGAAAGTGTGGTAAGTCTGTGCGTTCCCATAAAACTCTGGAACCGCTAATCGTAGCCCCAGGGGGTTATAGGGTATGGTAGCCCTACATCCCCCATTGATGAAGTTTTTGTTTTGGAACTACAGGGGTTGGTTCAGAAGATATAAGGGTTAAAAGGGTGCCGCCCACCAATGGACGTCTTTCAGCGACTATCTCAAGTGCTCTACAGTGTCATAAAATTTTCAAAACTATGGCGGACTCTTCCAGAATGTTCCAGGCTGTTCCAAGATGTTCTAGAATGTTCCAAAATATTCCAGAATGTTCCAAAATGTTCAAGAATAAACTTCCGGTTCCGGAATCTTCAAAATGTTTAAAAATGTTCTAGAATATTCTACAATGTTCTAAAATATTTTAAAATATTCTAAAATATTTTAGAATGTTCCAGAACATTCCTGACTTTCCTGAACCATTCTGGGCCGTGACAGAAATTTCCTATTCTGAACGTTTGAGAAGGTTCCAGAATATTCCAGAATAACACAGAATGTTATAAACAGTTTTGAATTACAAAGGAACTCCAGGTTCCAGAAATGTTGTAGAATATTCTAAACTGTCCTGGACCATCAAAGAGTGCTGTTCCAAAAGGTTCTACAATGATTAAGAATGTTCCAGAGAATTTCCGAATATTTTGAACGGTTCTGAACTATCAAAGGTTCTGACTCTCTCTTCCGGAATGTTCCAGAAAGTTCCAGCATATTACCGAGTATTTTAAATTCCTCAGAGAGTTCTGGGTTATCATAGAGATTTCATATTTCGAATATTTGAGAACATTGTACAATGTTTTAGAACTGAGGGGTTAAAAGGATGCCGCCCACCAATGGACTTCTTCCAGCGACAATCTCAAGTGCTTTACAGTGTCATAAAACTTTCAAAAATATCGCGGACTCTTCCAGAATGTTCCAAAATATTCTAGAATGTTCCAAAGTGTTCAAGAATATTCTAGGTTGTTCTGAAATGTTCCAGAAAGTTTTAGAATGTTCCAGAATATTCTAGAAAGTTCTGAAATATTCTAGAATGTTCCAGAACTTTCTAGAAAGTTCTGAAATGTTTTCGGGCCCACATAATTTTTAAATTTGTTGAATGTGCCAGGGATGCTTTTGCACTGTTTGAGATTGATTTAAAAAAAGGATCAGTTTGTTAAGGAATTTAGATTCACCCAGATTATGCTTTGTTTATTTACATACAGAAAACAGTATTGCAAATTCGCCTTTTTTTTACGTTTTATCAATATAGGATGAACCCAATATCGCCGATGATATTTGGAAAGTAATATTCGTTCTTCCTCGTCCAAAATAATCGCCATTTTCACTAACGTATTTCGAGAATACATGATCCCTGTGGGCTCTGCGATCGTACTAAGATCGTCACTTGACCGGCAAGTGTGAATGCTTTGGGAAAATCTTGCTATGGAACAAGAATGACCGTGAAGCAGTTAAGCCCAATTCACATTAGACGTGCCGGTCACGGTCCAGTCACGGTCAGGTCACGAGCAAGATTTTCCCAAAGCATTCACACTTGCCGGTCAAGTGACGATCTTAGTACGATCGCAGAGCCCACAGGGATCATGTATTCTCGAAATACGTTAGTGAAAATGGCGATTATTTTGGACGAGGAAGAACGAATATTACTTTCCAAATATCATCGGCGATATTGGGTTCATCCTATATTGATAAAACGTAAAAAAAAGGCGAATTTGCAATACTGTTTTCTGTATGTAAATAAACAAAGCATATTTACCTGTACTTAAAGTTTTTCCAATTTCCTTCCACACTTTCATTTTATGCGAAGTATTCATATATTTTTTATGGGACATATCGTATATTTCATCATGTCCCCGCACCAATTCTATGAGTTGCTCGTCCATTCTTGCCTGCGACATGACCGTTGGTTAATTCATACTGAACAGGCAGGGGCAAGCAGACCGCGAGCTCGACGGTTTTGATCGTGCCAGAAATGATCGCCATGGTCCTGACCGCGTCTTGACTTGACCGTGCCGTCTAATGTGAATGAAAGCATTGTTTTGGATTTAGGCGATCCCCGCGGTCTTGACTTGACCGTGACTGGACCGTGACCGGCACGTCTAATGTGAATTGGGCTTTATCAAACAATATAATGGAAGCACAAAAATAATGTCGGGAAAATGTAAAGGACAAACTGTAGGTATTTATTTCGAGGATACCCCTTATATCCACTGAACTGCCGTTTCAATTCAAAAGAATCCAATTTCCAATAGCATATGCAATTAAATAAAGGAGGGAGCTTTCTTTCACCGACGTAAGCGCTGTTGTATTGAGAATATGATGACTTAGTTCAGCTTTATGATTTTTAAAGTTGAAAGTTTATGCCCTTAATTTACATTTTGTGGGAACTCACTAGCGTTCCCGAGCGGAGCGAGGGCTACATATGCTAGTATAAAATATTTATGTAAGAATATGCAAAGGGTACCCAGGTATTTACATAAGGGTTAAAAAATTCTTTATATTCCCTTATTGAACGTGAACAGTTTTTATGCTTCCCTGAACATTTTTCCATAATAGACTTACCCGGTTATTGCACTGGACCCTTCAATTGTAAGAAAAGCGCGACAGTTTACTTAACTCTGCGTTAGCGTAACTCTGAAATTATTTATTTGAGAAAAAAGTTTAAACAAAACTTGTAGAGAATTATATCCTCTATAATTTTCATAATAACTACCTTTTACCTAGGAGGCGCTGGAAAGAAGATAATGCAAAAATACCGGATTTGGAAGCCATTTTGTTAATATGGCAGCGCTGTGGTCATATCGCTACGATTTTGCAAATTTAATATATTGTTCAGGATGTGAAACTGAACTGAACTACCAAATTTCAAAACTCGCTGAATTTTTTTAGGGTAAAACTCCCTATTTCCTGGGCTATAAGGTTACATTTTCTAGAGCGTCTGCTTTTTATGGTTAACCGTCTGCCGATTTTTTTGAAAAATATTTATCATGTACATAAAAAGACCTTTGATTTGAACCCAGATTTGCACATGTATCTCATGAGGTAAGAAACATCGGAATGTTGGGCGTCGCGACAGGCGTCTGCTCTACGTATGCGTCCAAATACTGACGTCTGCCACACAAAATAACAATTGTAATAGTTTTCCCAGTGAATTGTCACGTTTTTAAGCATGTACCCCATGAGGTAGCTTTAGCGACTTTTTTCGCCTTTTTGACAAGCTGTCATAATGAGAAGACCATTGAGCCCTGGCAGACAGTCGGTTTTATGCTACATATATGTGGTACTTTTACTACAACAACTCAAACCTTTTGTACCCGATGAGATAACTTTTTTGCCATTTGGCCGTAGATCTATACGGATTGGTAGCCCGGGAGGGCCGGCCCGCTTGACGGCTAACTGTGGCCTGAACGGAACGGCACGTAAAAGGGGATTGGTACTTAATATGTTAAAGAAATACATATCGTGTTTGTGTTTCAAAAGTGACGTAATTAAACAAAATGTAATTTAGTTCGGATAATCGAATGTTCGGCTATGGTACATAAGTGTTTGGATAATCGACGATTCGGATAATCGAAGTTCGGATAATCAAGGTTCGACTGTATTCTCGACTACATAGGTATTCTCAGTGAGAAATTCAACATATTTTTACAAGAAATATTATTACAGTAGTACTAATAATCCTTTCCATCTTGCATATCATGTCTCCAAAAATTCATCGTTTTATATACATATAAATATGTCCCTAAAGGCATCGCTGTATGTGTGACTTGTAGCTAATATCTCGAGTTTTAATCATTTATGACAAAAATTAGATGGAATCAGTTCGTCTAATTTAAATTTAATATCAAATATAGTTCATTTAGATACTTTTTTTTAATTAATATTGTTGGAGAAATCGTTTGTATCGACCCTTATGCGGAAGCGAACTGCCAACACTCCTATCTACAGGGTGTTCGGAAAAAACACCGACACAGAAATAGGGGTGATAGGTTACGTCATTACAAGTATTTTGATATAAGGGACCTATACCCGCAAGCGCCCCATTCTGGAGATATCAACTTTTCAAGTTTATAACGACCGAGGTTGATCAAAGTAGAATAATATTGAGTTTTTTGTCTACCTGTACAATTGAAAAACAAATGAAAACTCCTTGTATCCGCATCATCTTCGAAAAGTACAAGGACTTGAGCCAAGCGGTTATCCTTTCCGCAAGCAGTTTGTGCAGTGGCACATCTATCCAGAATCGTTTCCGATGTTGCATGGACATGGGTGGCCGTCATTTTGAGCATTTGCTGTAGTACATTGTTTTTGTACCTCGTAAAATTAAATATTCGTTACCATCTTGATACGTTTCTTATTATTCTACTTTGATCAACCTCGGTCGTTATAAACTTGAAAAGTTGATATCTCCAGAAGGGGGCGCTTGCGGGTATAGGTCCCTTATATCAAAATACTTGTAATGACATAACCTATCACCCCTATTTCTGTGTCGGTGTTTTTTCCGAACACCCTGTATAACATATACAGGGTCTTCAAAAAGTCCCGGTACGGCTGATTATCTCAGCGGGAAATCATTTTAGAGAAAAATGTTTAATGCAAAACTTTTAGGATTTTTCCCTGGCTACCCAATGGTCATATTGGATTTGACCTTGACCATGACTTTCAAGGTCATATCAAGATCAAATTGATCTTTTTAAATGCGAACCCCTATTTTTGATACCGGAAATGAAAAGAGCGGGAAATTTCACATTCAAATATGTCTTTGATCATTTTTTTCATGTGATCTTTATGGTCAGCGGAGCACACTTGGAGAACGCAAGCTTGATAACCTGAAGTCGAGGCTGGCAACAGAGGAATCGAGAATCGACATCCGAGGAGACAAGAGTGGAAATGCTTTACCGTTAAATGCACAACGAGGAAAATTCAAGCGCGATAGAGGCAATAGATCAAAAGGCGCGTCAAACAGTTCGTCGAAACCAGGTAAATGCTACGCGTGCGGGGAAACAGGGCATTGAGCCAGACATTGCTCGCAGAGGAAGGAAGACGACGACCCAGGAGGAACCAACAAGGCATCGGGAAGGAAACCTTGCGGCGAAGGCCTAGTGAGCGTGGCACTCCAACCAGAACTGACGGAGTCCGCTAAAGAAACGGACTGGTTAATGGATTCGGGAGCCAGCGATCATATGCTGTCAAAGAAGCTGGTTCATCACATATGAAGCCTTTGACCACCCTGTGCCTGCACGCATAGGCGACGGGGGATGCATCGAAGCCTTTGGAAAAGGCTGCACCAACGTCGATATGCTCGACGGAAAAACCTGGAAGAAGAATCACCTCGTTGATGTACTTTATCTTCCCAGATTGACGTACAACCTGTTCCCAGCCGACACGGCGCTTGACAAGGGACTCAAGATGCAATTGACAAATTCAACCTGCGAGCTAACAAAGGAAGGTCGCATCATCGCGACGGGAATACGTAAAGAAAAACTATTCGTAATGCAATTCGCAGTTAAGGAACCGCCGTCATCGGGATGGGAAAAGGATCTGCCGCAAGCGCACGTGAGCTCAACGGACACGCTTCCAGTTTGGCACGAGAAACTGGCCCACCAAAACTTCCGTCACGTGAGACAGAATCCTCGATATAGGGTAGGTGGGGGTAAAGCCCCGCACGGGGCAAAGTCACGCACCGGTTATTTGAATAGCCCGGGAACGATCCCAAAGCTGTCCGCCAGGCGGCAGGTCGGTCTTGATAGTGTTTAGTGTGCTACGAAAATTGACGGCAGCAGGTCAGCTGTGAGTTGATAAAATGAGGTTAGTATATTTCTTGTTATTTTGATGTAGCAATCATATTAATCCACTACAATAATTTTCGCATGTGATTACGATTTCTATAAAGACCGAATGCTCAGTTAATAATATGGCTTTTGAACTTTATTTCTATTTGTTTTAACCCTTATGTGCACACCCGGATACCCGGGTGTCCACCTTGTCATATTTTTGCCCATAACTCGGAGAAAAATTGAAATACCGGCCTGGGCCTCAAGATCCCCATTATTTGACTCTTTTTGAAGATAAAAACACAATCGTAAATTTTTTTCAAATTTTTTGAAATATAAATAAACGGCGTTGAAGTTCATGTGCTTAGCGGACACACCCGGGTACCCGGGTACCCACTAGATGAAAAATGGCATTTCGAGTCGGGAATAAATTAATATCATCGATGAATCTTTCATTGAGGTAACAGGGGTTAATGAATAAATAATTACAATAATTTTCAAGGTATATTAGAGTATATTTACATTCCTCCAGCGCAATCGATACATCTGATTGTCGATGAACAATGCTCATCGCAAACAGGTTTCTCGCAAACCGAACAAGATTTTCGTGTTTTCCGGCGTCTTTTGATCGTTTCTTTGTAGCATATATGACAAGAACCTATAATTTTCTTCCTGCCTGTACTGTCTCGAGGTTGAGCTTGCCTTTCAGGAATAGTGGAAGGACCAGCCTATGCCTCGATCACGCTTTCAATCGCAATTTTCGTGTTGAAGTTGCGCATTATTTGGCCATTCGCAGAACGATCCTCAATAAAGGGTTTCCTAGTTCTTCGCCCAGTTGACGCAAGAGAATACAGATTATTCCCCTCTATACACGCCAGCGTAGTACATTGCATATCGGTTGGCGCTATCGGATCCAAGATGGTTCCCTAAAATTCGGTGACAATGCCGACAGCCCAGACACGAACCAAATAGACGTTTCGGTCCGAAAAACATCGGTCATCTCAATAATGGTGAATGTGACAGACGCTCTGAAAGATAACTTGATAATCGTTTGGATTTTTTTTCGAATAATCAAAATAGTGAACGGAAGCAGTGTCATTTTTCTCTGGTTGCTTGTGCATAAAGAGTAGGAAAGGAGACATCAGAATCTCAGAAGAAGTGCCATCAGATAAGTTACTTTCTAACGGACCGTCTTAACCTCATTTTGATAACCACAAAGATATTTGTCCTTCATACGTTATCAAAATGAGGTTAATACGGTGAGTTAGGAAGTAACTTATCTGATGGCACTTCTTCTGAGATACTGATGTCTCTTTTCCTGCTCTTTATGCACAAGCAACCAGAGAAAAATGGCACTGCTTCTGTTCACTATCTTGATTATTCGAAAAAAAATCCAAACGATTATCAAGCTATCTATCGGAACGTCTATCACATTCACCACTATTGAGATGACCGATGTTTTTCGGACTGAAATATCTATTTGGTTCGTGTCTGGGCTGTCGGTATTGTCACCGAATTTTAGGGAACCATCTTGGATTCGATAGCGCCAACCGATATGCAATGTGCTACGCTGGCGTGTATAGAGGGGAACAGTCTGTATACGTCGCTGATTACTTTTCTTTCGAATCATCTTGTTGTTCTCATAATATATTATATACGAAGCAAGAGCGCCTACGTCTAGGATATTGAAAAACATAGCAAGCGGCCATCTCTGAGTGCGCCTGTGCATGATGTATCGAGTAACCATTTGATCCATAATATCTACATCAGTTTTATATCTATTATAATAAGAGATCATGTGAGGTTTTCTCTTTCTATCGTCATTCACAGCAGCATCAGAGTGCATTGTCGATAGTTTTGTTCTTCTTGGGCAAAATTGACCGCGTGCTACCTGTGTAGCGCTCGGAGACCCTACCTCTATTTCTTTTCATGGGAGTTGTAGTGGGCTAGGGAACTTGGAAATGGCTTAAATAGTTTCTATTAATGTTTATTTAATGAAGTAAATTGATTCCAAACGATTCCGTTTATGTGAAAATTCAGAAATCGAGAAAAACCAGTGGTGGGCACCCGGGTACCCCGGGTGTGTAACGATGTGGTAAAAGTTGGGTGTGCACATAAGGGTTAATTTCGCTTCACTTTTTTTACAATAATCGGAAGAAAGATTGGAATTAAATGATACCAAATGGGGCAAAACCCCGCAGCTCTTCTGAGGCAAAGCCCCGCATGCGGGTCTTTGCCCCTCTTTAATTTAAAAATATATTGTGCACAGTTTAGACAATATTTCTGTTTAGGAACTACAAAAGAAAAACTAACTACATGCCAATGACAGACGATCAACTCACTGTGGCGCGTACGCTGATCGCTCGAGGTGTTTCCATTCGTAAAGCGGCCAAAGAAATCGGATTTCATGAGTCGACATTGAGAGACCGACTCAAGAAAGGAGGAGGGCATAAACTCGGACGATTTCGAGCAACATTTTCGCTAGATCAGGAAAAGGAGGTGGTAAGCCACTGTATCGACCTCGACAAGCGATTTTTTGGCCTTACGTTAAAATCTTTGCGCTTTCTTATATTTAAATATGCTGAGGAGAACAGCATTCAACATCAATTTTCGACTGAAGGGCAACTCGCTGGAAGAGATTTTACGCGTGCCTTCATGAAAAGAAATAAGCTGTCTCTGCGTGTTCCACGGAAAACAAGTGTTGCTCGAACAATGGGATTCAATAAGCGTCAACTTTCTCAATATTTCGACAACTTGGAAGCTGTTATGAAGAAGTACGGTTTTACTCCCAGTCAAATATTTAATATGGACGAAACGGGGGTACAAACAGTCCCAAATATACTTCCAAAACATGTAGCCCCCACGGGAAAAAAGGAAGTCGCGAAGACAGTAGCAGCGGAACAAGGCCAAACAGTAACCGCCGTATGCGCGGTGAATCCTATAGGGTATTTTGTCCCTCCTTTTTTTATCTACGCACGAAAAAGAGAAAATCGGCTTTTAATGAAGGGCGGTCCGTTAGGATGCAATATGGCTGTAACCGATAAAGGGTATATGAACACTCCTACCTTCATTAAGTGGTTGAAACATTTCCAAAAGTATGCAAAACCAAGTGAGAGCAATGCGATTTTGCTAATACTTGATAATCATATTTCCCACATAAGTCTGGAGGCAGTTACTTTTGCAAAATCGAATTATATCCACCTCCTTACCTTGCCACCCCACAGTAGTCACAAAACTCAACCTCTCGATCGTTGTATTTTTCGACCACTTAAGGCTTATTACGATGCAGCTGTGGATTCATGGGATGTCTCTCACCCAGGAGAGACCTTCGGCATTTATAATGTTGCTGAAAGCTTCAAGGTGGCTTTTGAAAAAGCGAGCACTGTTGAAAATGCAGCCTCTTCTTTCAAAGCTACTGGGATCTGCCCCTTTAATAAGAATATCTTCTCTGACGCTGACTTTCTACCGTCAGAGGTGACAGACCAACCACCAGAAGAAGAGCTAGCCGATGATGATAGAATGATAATATTTAATGATGATGGTATTGAGCTAGCAGTTGTTGCGTCTGCTGTTTCTGAAGCAGTTTCTCGGGATCCACCACGTGCTACAGTTTCACTTATCACAAAAGAAGTTTCGCAACAAGGCAGCAGTCATTCTTTTGTTATTGAAACGCCTTCAAAAGAAAACGCTCATCCCACTGTGGCTCGTTTAACAACTCCTGGGGATATAATTCCTCTGCCTAAGATAACAATAAAGAGGAAACGCAAAGGAAAAGGGTTGAAGTCGGTGTTGCTTACTTCAACACCTAATAAGGAACGCATGGAAAAAGAAATAGCTGAAAAAGAAAAACAAGCTGCTGAAAAGGAAAAACGTTCCATAGAAAAGAAAAAAAGTGCAAAAGAAAATGTAACTAAACAACTCTTCTCTGCCGCCAACCCAAAAAAGAAGAAGACAAATAGTGACGAGGTATACTCTTCAGATACAGATGCTGAATATTCTATTCATGACAGTAGCTCTGATTTTATATCTGACAATGAGGAAAATGTTCAAGAGGAAGAGAATGAGCAGAATTCTAAAATGACATTGCCAAATGATTACATCGTAGTTAGAGTTTATGGTAAAACGAAAAATTCTTTTCGGCACTACGTAGCCAAGATCATCTCTGTCTACTATGACGGCTGCCAAGGAGTATTTTACAAACGATTACCAAATACTTACAAGTTTTCCGAAACAAATGAAGAGTCTTTCATTGCTGAGAAAGATATTATTTTGAGATTGTCAAAACCTATGATGATAAACTGTGCTAGGTTTCAAAATGTGATCACCTTCACAGAGGATTTGAGTACTTTTAGCATATATTAATTTGTTTTTCTATTTTTTTATCAATAAAATATTATGTTCCTGTGTTTCTAAAAGGACACAATATTAACAAATGTTAATATAAATGTATTTATAAAATAGCTTTTTATTTGTCCTCTTCAATCAGCATCGGGGTAAAGCCCCGCACTACGGGGATTTGCCCCATTTGGTGGGGCAAAGCCCTGCAAATTTTTTTTCTTGAAAATGTGTAAGTTTATAGTAACTAACAGTCGGACTCCACAGGAGTTGCAACCAGGTTATAGATAACACCCCTATCTAAGACTTTGACCATATTCTAACAAAAAATACACCCTCTATTTTAAACAATCCTGTAAGAAATAAAAATTGCGGGGCTTTACCCCCACCTACCCTACCTGTGAAGGAAGCGAAAGACCCATTTTGCGAGGCATGCATCGCTGGAAAGATGCACCGACTCCCCTTTCCGGAAAGCACGTTGAAATCCAAAGACATCGGCGAGATCATACACGCTGATCTTTGCGGACCCATGCTTACGAAATCTTTTGGAGGTTCGAGATATTTTCTCCTGCTGAAGGACGACCATTCGCACTATGGCAAAGTTCACTTCCTCGAGAGCAAAGCAGAAACAGCGAGCTACGTAGGAAAATTCTTCAAAGAAGCAGGGAAACATTGTCCGAGAGGTATTCGAATATTTCGCACGGACAATGGACTCGAATTTGTCAACAGCGAAATAAAAACGCTGACAGACGCACTCGGGATTCTACATCAACGCACCGTGGCGTACACTCCGGAGCAAAACGGCTCTGCAGAAAGAGACAATCGAACCCTAACGGGGGCGGGCAGGACGCTCATGCTTGCAAGAGATTTCGGCGCGGAGTTTTGGGCAGAAGCAATTAGCACGGCTATAACCACCTTGAATATAACCGGGACAAGCAGCGTTAAAGACAAGACACCGTCAGTATACTATGGTTCGGAAGAGAACCAAGTGTTAAAAACCTTCACATCTTCGGCGAGGAAGTATTCACACATGTACCGAAAGAGAAGAAAGGATACTTCATCGGGTACCCTGAGGAAACAAAAGGATATCGAGTATAAATATCGAGTACTCTGACGATAACAAAATTGCAGTGACAAGAGACGTCGTCTTCTCCGGAAAATCCAATCGAGTAACTACTAGAGGAGCATCGGAAGACGAAGACACACGGTCAAATGAAGGATACGAGCAACAGGACTCCGAGGACGACGCCGACAACGAGGACAACGATGGACAAGAGGCCGAACAATTGGAAAACGGCGACGAAGACGCCCCTGAGATTGAACAGGTTGAGCCTCTTGCTGAACCTGAACGAGCCACGGAAGAAATAACACTCAATGATGGAAGAGACTGTAAATGGACGTTCAAGCTAAAGAGAGATGCCGACGAAAACGTCCAGCATTACAAAGCAAGACTCATTGCACGCGGGTTCAGACAGCGGGAGGGAATTGACTACCAACAAACTCATAGCCCCGTAGTCAGGTTCGATTCAATACGGACAATTCTCGCTGTAGCGCCCACATGAAAATAAAACAATTCGATGTGAAAACAGCTTTTCTATAAGGCGATATCGAGGAAACGATCTATATGCAGCAACCGGAAGGATACGACGATGGGACAGGAAGGATCTGCAAATTGAAACGAAGTCTGTACGGTCTCAAACAATCTTCCCGCTGCTGGAACCGACGCTTCACGGAATTCCTTAAAAATTTTAACTTAAAGGAGACAACAGCGGACCCGTGCATATTTACTAGCCTAGGCGACATCGAGAAACTAATATTGGCAATTTACATAGACGATGGACTCATCGTTTCGCTGAATTAAGCACTGATCGATAAGCTCCTCGACGGTCTCAAGAAAGAATTCGAGATAACGCACAACGACGCAAATCTGTTTTTGGGCATCCAAATAGAGCGATCGTCGAACGGCTCGATCCTCCTACACCAAGAAACCTACACGAAGAGAATTTTGGAGCGATACAGAATTGGAGAAGTGAACCCAGTAAGCATCCCTGCAGATCCACACCAAGAGTTGAGCCCTCTTGCTCAAGCGGGAGGCCAGAGCGAATCAATAACGGCGCCGTATCGTGAAGCCGTGGGAAGTGTCACGTACTTGTCAGTGGCGACAAGACCCGATACCACGTTTGCGGTGCATCGAGCAAGCCGATACCTGGACAACCCCACCATAACACATTGGAAAGCCGTAAAGCGAATCCTCAAATACCTCAAAGGCACAGTTGAATACGAGCTACATTTCGAAAGCGGCAAGAAAAAGGAGTTGCTAGCCTACAGTGATGCAGACTATGCCGGAGAACTAGAGACGCGACGATCGACGACGGGATTTGTTCAAAAATTCGCCTCAGGGACAATCTCGTGGAAATCACAGAGGCAACAATCCGCTCTATCTACAATGGATTCCGAATATATGGCTCCTTGCTGGACTGCACAGGAGATAACATGGGTGAAATCCCTCATAAAGGAACTTCTAAATGACAAAAACGTTCCCACGACGGTATATATGGGCAATCACAGTGCTATATGCCTCGTGAAAAATCCAGTGTTCTACAAACGCGCCAAGCACATCGATGTTCAATTCCACTACGTACGAGAACAATACGCGGCAAAGGTGTTCCTGCTGGAGTACATTGCGTCAAACAAGCAACAGGCCGACATCCTCACGAAGCCCCTACCTCGGCAGCAATTCCAACGTAATCGCGAAGAGCTGGAAGTCCGCGGAGACAAACGTGAAAGCGAAGAAAATAGGAGCGAATAACAATAGACGATAAAGCCGAAGCGGGAGTGTTGGAGAAATCGTCTTTATCGACCCTTATGCGGAAGCGAACTGCTAACCCTCCTATCTATAAGATATATCGTCCCCTTCCTGCAAAAAGTCACTAACTAACATTTATCATCAACTGACTTAGGTAGTTTCTGCTCTATAATATCGGTATTATATTTCGGTTAATGACTATTTACGATACGCGCATGCTCACTTCCAACACATTTAGCACTTAGTGAGTTTTACCATTTAGGGCCAATATTACCATGTCAGTTTAAACCGAAGGTTACAGGTTACCGCTGTTTTTGGTATATGTTCGTGTGACACGAAATAACCTTCGGTTTAACCTGACATTGTAATATCGGCCCTTAAAGTAAAATGAAGCTACTAGGTCCAGTTAGGTGAATTTTACAAAATATGTTAGTGACTTTTTGCAGGAAGGGGACGATATATTCTATGACTAGTTCGATATAGACTGCTCCGTGCAACCACGCTGTACTGAAAATTGAACCTAATATATCCGTTTGTTTTTTTGCACATCCCATGTGGAAATTGAATCAGAATTAACAAATATAAAAAAATGTCCTCGTATTCGTCGCTATGTGAGAAATCCAAATATAATGGCGAATATGAGAAAATTTCATTTCTCACATACCGACGAATACGAGGACATTTTATATTAACTAATAAAAGTATCTGAATGAACTATATTTGACATTATGTGTAAATTAGACGAACTGATTCCATCTAATTTTTCCTTGAATATTTCAGTTGTAAGATAGGTACCTGTTAAACCATTCGCATAGCATACATATGGACACTTTCGTAAATATGTGCCACAAGAACCATATGCAGATGCAGATGTATTATAGATGCAGACCCTTATGGCTCTGTTGATGAGTCTTTCAAAACCAAAAATGTAAGATTTGCATTAGATTTTGTGTAGAAACATAATTGAACGGGTTTTTGCACAAGTTACCACAATTTTTTTTATAAAGCAGTCTTTCATTAGTGGGACTTGCCAGATGTTGACGTTTAGAATATGCTACTGGGGTAGGCACTTTTTAAATCGGATTTAGGTTCTTCTGATTTCTAATTTCATTAAGACCAAATTTTTTTGATTTTTTGTTCCGTAATAACATTAAAGCCCTACACTGTACGTCGATTAATACTATCAACGCTGAGGCATTGGAGAATGTTCTCCATAACTCTGAAAAAAGGGATACATTAAAATAGAGATTATTTTTCATATATCGAAATGTCATTAAAAATATATGCAGAGTTACTGAAAGTTTCATCAAGTCGTTTCTATACAATAAATCTCCAAAAATAGTATCTTATACCATTAGGCGGTAATCCGAGGTTTTTCAGACTGTGTTTATTTAGGTCGTACACGAGGCACGGTGAGGGGACTTTTTACCCTATATTCAACCCTTAAGAAGTTAGGACCTCCAGATGCAATGTAGTACAGTCATTTGGTGCTCAAAAAAGAGGTTACCTGGAAAGTTTTCTGGGAGTTTTAAAAATTGGTGATTTTATAGATTTTGATGTGCTCTTTCCGAATTTCTACTTTGCCACCTCGTATCTTTGCCGCTCGCGCCGCCATATTGGAAAAATGGCGCCTAAAAAAGTTTTTTGACAATATCTCCTTTCCGACTCATTTTACGATAAAAACAGTTATATAATGAATTAAAGTAGAGAAAATTTCCTATAATTTATGTAATAACCTTTTTTTTTGTAAAATGAATAGTTTTAGCGTACGAGCGCCGCAAAGTCTACTCCAACATGCGTTTTGGCCAAAAGACTCATTTTCACAACACCATGAGATAGTAAGTGGCGTGGTATGAGTGCCGCAAACCATTATACACCAATACGCGTTCTTCGTATATTAACAAAAAATATTTTACTACGCGTTGAAAAACCGGCTTACTACGGCCTGTACAGTCCTCCGCAGGTATAAGGGAACGTGCATTGCAAAAGAATCTGAAAAAGAACTTGAAAAATTCCTTACGTACTCCGTTTCCGTTATCCCTTTTCAATGACGAAGGCATACGCAAATGCGTTAAATCTTCTATGTATAAGGCTTCGGCAACACATTCTGGAGATATATATTTTAGAGACACGATGTATGTCATCGGCGGAGGATATTTATTACACCGAGTCATTTGGCATCGCGGTGAATTGTTTTCATCCATTTGCAATAACTACGTTACATTCGTTCGATGAAACTATACATTCAATGCCATTGTCGTATTCGACGGATATCTGGAAGATGTAGCAAACCGACTACGGTACTAACCAAATATGCGGAGCGATCCCGACGATCACGAAAAACTGCTTCAGTAGACATACTTTTTGACGAGACAATGATTCCAACTGCATCACAAGATAAATTCCTGGGCAACGATTCAAAGAAGCAACGCCTCATTGGAATGTTGAAGACAAAATTTAAAGCTGCGAACTTCATGGTCAAGCAAGCCACGCTAATAATAAATACCGCAATCAGCGTTTCATCGACATTCGATTCCGTAATAGTTGTCGGCGAAGATGTAGATCTTCTTATCCTTTTGACGGCTCTATCTACGCGTTCAAACATATATATTCTCAAACCAGGAAAAGGAAAACTTTTCCACAAATATATTCAACAAAAGTATCATAGATAAAGCAGCCGCAGAGCATATATTATTCTTGCACGCCTTCAGTGGCTGTGATACAACATCAGCACTATTTAATCAAGGAAAAATAAAATGTATTAATGCACTCCGAAAAAATCAAGATTTAAACGAGGTTATCCAGGTATTCAAAGACTCAAATGCTGATCTATAGAGATCATTGCTAAAGCTGGAGAACGCCTCCTTCTTGCACTGTACGGTTACAATGGTGTGCAAAAGTATGAAAAGTATGTCGTTAAACAACTATAGATATACATGCTTCACAAAATCAGCATATAAAAATAAATGTAATATTGCATCGCTACAACCAACAGAAGCAGCAGCAGGACAACATTCGTTCCGAACCTATCACCAGGTTCAGCAGTGGTATGGGAATGAATAAAATGCAGAGTAATGGGGATGGAAAAGAAACACGAATGGGCTAATCCCTGTCACCACACTCGAGCCCCCAGCTCCGGAAACCTTGTTAAAACTTATTTCTTGCAAATGCAAAAAGGGACGTGAGAGAGCCTGTGGATGCAGAAAGGCTGAATTAAAGTGCTCCGTTATATGCATGAATTGTAGTGGTACCTGTGATAATTCGCAAGTTCTATCACAAGATAGCGATGAAGAGGAAGAAATGGAGACTATTCTCGAGCACACGTATGATGAAATCGAGGACAAAGAGGATTGCAATGAAAGTAATCCAGATCGCAGGTGATGTGGAAGAAATTTCTCTCTGTGACGTTTCAATTGATACTGAAGACGATGAACTCGCAACACCTGCTCCATCAAGAACAGCGAAGGGAAGGAGAATGCGCTAAATTTTGGAATAGTACATTGCATGTGGATTAGGCCTACTGGGGATACCACAATAAAAAAACGCGCCACTTACTCTACCTCATAGTGGTGTGGGAATGAGTATTTTGGCCAAAACGAATGTTGAAGTACACTTTGCGTCCCGCGTACGCTAAAAACCGCGCGCGCACCGCGTGTAAAAACTATTCATTTTACAAAAAAAAAGTTGTTACATAAATTATAGGAAATTTTCTCTAGTTTAATTTATTATATAACTATTTTTCTCGTAAAATGAGTCAGGAAGGAGATATTGTCAAAATCTTTTTTAGGCGCCATTTTTCCAATATGGCGGCTCGAGCGGCAAAGATACGAGGTGGCAAAGTAGAAATTCGGAAAGAGCACATCGAAATATATAAAATCGCCAATTTTCAAAACTTCCGGAAAACTTTCCAAGTAAAACTACCAAATGACTGTACTATTGAGGGCGAGTTGGAATTTTCAAATATTTATGAAAAATCCTAAAATTAACATTTTTACATTTTTGTTTTGTTTTTAACCTGTTAAAAAAAATCTCATCTTTTTGCCTAGAGAAACCAATTTTTTAGTATTGTTTACAAGTTATTGATTTTTAAAGTCTTCAATGCTTGAATTTACATAGAAATTTGCAATTAGAAAATAAAAAAATTATGCCATCGTTTATGCCGGACATTTTCTGAAAAAAAAAAGAAATAGCAATTCAACGTATTTTGCCTGGTTTGTAAGATATCGTCGTTGGTTTAAGAATATCTCCTATGTGCAAATAATATAGCAAGCGAAAAAAAGTGTTCTTAATTTTATTAAAATCTAAATTAGAAACTTTTTGTGTTAATATGTTTGCAGTTTACACTATTTTAAACTGTAGACAGGTCAATACGTGATATTATCAAACAGTGCGGACCAACTTTCTGATACTAAATATAGTAAAATCGCAAAATCGTTAAAATGTGCACATATGAGATATTCCTAGACCAACGACGATATGCTAAATTGAAGAGGAAGGGGATTTGTGCGATCCTACGTCACTGGCTACGCAGACTGAGACAGACATTATACTGTCGACCCGTTCTCAGTCTCATCGCCCTGACGTCGTTTGTGTGCGCGCGCTGCTGCAGTTGACTGCGAGTGTTACTGAGATAGAAGGTTGCTCTCAGCATTTTCGGACAATTGAGGGGTGTCTGGTTCAAACATGCTAAGTGCCAATTTTCTTAATTTTGAGATATTAAGGTGCGCATATTCTGGTGCCTATATCTTATACAGATGCCAAGTGCCAAACTCATCCTAAATAGTTACACAGAGGAACCAAATATTGCCGGTTCTTACCGCTTGATAGCATCGCGCTCATAGTTTTCCGACGATATCTCAGTATTCCGATTTTGGCACTTAGCATGTTTGAACCGGACACCCTTCAATTGTTCCTCCCCACGATAGATGGAATTCGGAAGGTAGCCCAAGCAACAGGGAGCTAAAAAGGGCCTTTCCCTTAAAAAAATTCAAGCTTTTAAATTTGGTAGTTCAGCTTAGTTTCACATCCTAAACAACATACTAAATTTGCAGAATCGTAGCGTAGCGTATATTGATTCCTGTTGTTGTTTGGCCTGATTATTACCTATTGAAAGTTAAATTAAATTAATGTACAACTACTACAGGCAACAGAAGCATTATCTTAAGAATCGTAGCGATGACAACAGCGCCGCCATATTGACAAAATGGCGTCCAAATCTGGGTTTTTACATTATCTTCTTTCCAGCGTCTCCTAAGTAAAAGGTAGTTATTATCACAATTATAGAGGATACAATTCTCTATAAGTTTTGTTTGAAACTTTCTTGAAGTGAAACTTCTATGGGCGCCTTGGGGGTAAATCGGTTAGCCCGCAATCTCCTATGTAACGAAGGTCACAGGAGAGGGGATAGGCTGTGACGTAGCACAGAATGTACGTGCACGTCAGAGCCTTCCCCCTCTCTTTCAAACTGGCCGAAGTGAGGCAACTGTTTAGGGTGTTTCACCTCTATTATAAAAAATATAGGAAGTTACTCAAATTTTTCCCAAGATTCTTTAATAGCTTTGAAAACCGCATGCAAAATTTCAAGTTTCTTGACTAACTCATTAAAAAGTTATAATTGAAATAAAAATGACAATTTAACCCGTGCTCTTATGGGCAATTCACAGAAACTTAGAAAAAACGTTGGAAAATTGGGTTACCGAAATGAAACTTTGCATACCGCTAGATTATTATGCAAAGAATAAATGGTATATTTTCACACATCGATCAGGGCAGTAATTTATAACAAATAATTAAGAAATCTTGATAAATTCGCTTACGATGGAGATTGCTGCGCGCGCAGTCGTGAAGTGCGGCAACGCCGCAGGGCGCGCCAAGTATAGGGATCGTGCATGGGTACCGTCATGCGCTCTAGTGGCAAAAGTTGGAGTTAAAAGCGTTACATCTTCTGTGTAGCATATACGCAGAGCTCACGTTTTGTGAAAATTATTAATCGCAATGATTAATGTTTATACATTTAAACGGCATTTTTCACTATAATTTATATTATTTTTGTTGGATGTTGTTAATAATTCGGGGTTTTAACTAGTAAGCTCTAGTGAGGCAATTTTACCAACCTATGCCACCACACTTCTCTATAACACTCTATGGGGCGACATTGCCGCTGATCCCGACCGCTTCAATATTTTAAAAATATTTCTATAATTGTTTTGACACACTTTAAGGATAAAGATAATAAAGTAAAGTTACAGAAAAATAATGGCTCAACCGATATCATAAAATAAAACTACAAGGAGGTTATTAAAGAATCATTTTTTTGTTCAGGGATTGGAACACTGACGAAAATCG
The DNA here is from genome assembly GCA_963678675.1 of Xiphydria camelus. Taxonomy (NCBI): domain Eukaryota; kingdom Metazoa; phylum Arthropoda; class Insecta; order Hymenoptera; family Xiphydriidae; genus Xiphydria; species Xiphydria camelus. The sequence continues at coordinate 15,318,716 of OY783192.1, read as the reverse complement.
TATTGTTCCCTTCCACTTCCACAGCCCCTCTGCAATAGGGGCGAAAAATCCTTAAGTGACCGTGATGACTCATCGCCGCCACTGGGGAATTCGTGCGTACAAATTGCGGCTCGGTAATGTCACTATTGACATACATTTGGGGGTAACGTTATTGCGCGTCGGTAATGTCACGATTAACATATATTTGGAGGTAACGTTAAATGGCCTCACTGTACATACAAATATAGCCGGGTACTCGCCGCCCGTGCAAAACGTTCGAAAACGTTCGCAAACCGATATTTCTGTTTGGTGTAGACAATAATGAGCGCATCTTGCAAACGTTCGCGAATGTTTGCGAACGTTTTGCGTGGTTCGCAGCTGTTCCACTCGAAGTCGGTAACTTCAAAGAATTTTCGTTGTTCGTGACTGTTCGCCGTTTTGAAGTGAAACTTCTATGGGCGCCTTGGGTGTGGATCGGTTTGCCCGCAATCTCCTACGTAACGAAAAGCCCGACACTAAGACTCATCACTGTCGCAGAAGAGGGGATAGGCTATGCGTAGCTCAGAATGTACGGGCACGTCACAGCCGTCCCCCTCTCCTTCAAACTGGCCGAAGTGAGGCAACCGTTTAGTTAAACGATCGTGATGACTCATCACCGCCACTGGGGAATTCGTGCATACGAATTGCGCGTCGGTAATCTCACTTGTAATAGAAATATAATAGAATAATGGTAAGTAATTTCCACTATACAAAAATTCACGATTTCGATGTTTGATGCTTCGATCTCCCGAATTGACACCAACTCCAACTTCTACCGGTATAAATGACTCGAGTACCGACCAAGCCTGGCCGAAGGTAAATTTCAAGGTCCCTGCAACTGGCCAGTTCTGCGCGGGACATTCTATATATAGCTGGCTTGCGACTAGTGTGGCGTCTCCGTCACTGTGCGTGCTTCAACTATCGCTTTTCCTCTCCGAGAAGTAATCAGTTTTCTTCAGTAGTAAATTTTTCAGTGATGTTTCGACAAGCATCCCGAGTCGAAATTTTAGTCGTCAAACGGTCGTCGGAGTCGTCGATCGCGTCGTTCTGGCCACCCGCATTCCATTGTTTTGGGGAGTCTTCAAACAGGCATCCTAGGCTTCCAAAAGTGCAAATTCTGTACTAGGATGACTGTTTGAAGACTCCCGTTGGATTACTTTAATCCGGTCATTAGACCATTTAACGACTCTTATTTCTCCAAAAATGGCAGTGGAGGGGATACAGGTAGGTTACAGGTATATATATACCCCGGGCGGGGGGGGGGGGGGGGGGATATATATATATACACCCAGGGACTCGGATTCCGTCGCTGGTCAACGAGGGTAAACGCCACTGTAGCTAATGAGGGCGTCAGAATTAATTGTTCATTGGCTAGTATGTTTACAAATTACATTTTAGAAAGTCCCTAGCGACAGAATCCGTGACCCTGTGCGTATATTGAATAATACTGAAATGCAGATAAATATTAATGAAAAATAATATATATATTCTTGTATAACACATTAGTAATAATGTATTGCATAATATATTGTGATAATAATATATTGTAATAAAGTATATTGTTGTAATATGTGTTTATCTTTGTTAACATAACATTTGTTGCTCTAGTATCATAATTTCATTATATTATGTTATTTTAGTGCTTTTTGCAAACATCTTTTGCATAATATATCATTGTAATGTTTTTATCTTTATTATTGAATTTTGAAACGATAAGATACGCATGGAATAGTAAGCTAAACAGTCAGACATAAACATACCAGAACTAAACATATTTCGTTTATAAATGATAATGTACGCATAGAATAGTAAGCTAAACAGTCACAGACATAAACATACCAGAACTAAACATATTTCGTTTATAAACAATAAGGTCGTATGGAATAGTATGCTAAACAGTCAGGGTCCCCTTTCTTGAGTCACTCGCAAGAGAAACGTATACGTTTCTTAGCGAATAGACAAATCCGTAACCCCACCACAACGGAATACTTAATCCTGATTGGTCTATTCGCTAAGATGCGTATACGCAACTTTGCGAGCGGTTCAAGAAAGGGGCCGCAGACAGAAGCATACCAGAACTAAACATATTTCGTTTATAAACAATAAGGTCGCATGGAATAGTATGCTAAACAGTCAGACAGAAGCATACCAGAACTAAACATATTTTTTTTTGGATTTTGTCAAAAACTTATGTTATATTTAAATACTAGGGGGCTCCGCCCCCTACTTGCTTCGCTTGTCAACCCCTGTCGCGGTGCTCCCCCAAGCTTTTGCAGCAGTATCACGTCGTTACTTTCCTCTCCGTTCAATACGTTGCGTCGTCGTCGTCGCCATCCTCGTAGTCGCCGTCCTCGTCGCCGACATCCTCGTCATCGCCATCGCCATTCTCGTAGTCACCGTCCTCGTCGTCGCCGTCGCCATCCTCGTAGTCGCCCTCATCCTCGTCCTCGTTGTCCTCCTCCTCGCAGTCGCCATCCTCGTCGCCGTCGTCCTCGTCCTCGTTGTCGCTCTCCTCGTCGTCGCCGTCGTGGTTGCCATGGGAACAGCTGATTGCTTGGCGAAAAATGCTCAGAAATTACATTAAAAAAATATTATAAATTAACCGTGCATTTTGTCATGTCGGTTCTCGCATCAATTTTATAGTAAACTTTTCCCGCTACAAATTGGTAGCTGCATTTGTTTGATTGAGTAAATAATATAGGAGAAATGAATGATTAAAGTGGCTTAGGGCCAGAACTTCGATAGATTTTAATTAATTATAAATTTTCCCGGGAATTGACAAATGATATATTTTGATATGTTAATATTGGAGCCTCCAGCTATCGATTGGTGTACTTTTCATGCCCTGAAACCCAACATCTTGTACCGTATGTCCGTGATCAAACAGACCATAGCAAAATTGCGAGTTTTGCATGAGCACCCCCGTGGGTCTCCACGTCCAATAGAATCACCGGAGAAGCGTGAATGAGCATGTGTAGTCATCCGCGGGTGTTGGCGTCGTCAGAAAGTTCACATCGGTTTCGGATGACTACGCATGCGCATTCACGCTTCTCCGGTGATTCTATTGGACGAGGAGACCCAAAGGGGTGCTCATGCAAAACTCGCAATTTTCCTATGGTTCAAATGATCGCGGACATACGGTACACCATATATGCAATGTCTAGATTAACTGCACTAGTTTGAGACTGTAGGAATATATTGCGAATAAAAAACTGTTCGAAACTTTTAAAGTTAGCGCTAGGCTTTTTAATTACACATGAGGAGCGCTAGTTACTTCCACTCAGAATGAAAAGGTCTATTCAAGAAAGCGTCAAATAATTTTAAGGTTATATTATCGGGGCAGAACATACATGATAGTGCAACATGTACCAGAATATTTATAAAAATAATATCAATATACGTAAAAATGATTCTACTTACTTTTCCAGTCCAGGTCGGCCGTAAATGGCGGGTTCGTGCCTGTGGAGCGCTAAACCACTCTGCTTCAAAGGTACGGAAACGTGTAACGAAAGATCATGTTCGAATAAACTGGACACTGCACTCACTATATAAAACTGATATAAATATATTCAAGTTGATGAGATACAAGACACGTTGATAGTTGATAATCACAAGACAAGCTAAGAAAAGACGACGCGAGCCCCTCGGCTTCTTTTATATATATAACTGTATAAGTTCGGAACGTGGCGACATTTGGTCGACGGAGGGGATAGCGTGGGTAACGCTATGCACCCTCATTGGCTAATTAGAGGAGGGTCGGTGGAACAGCCAATTACGCTGGAGCTGGCCGAGTCTGTGTCCAAAGGGCGAAGGTACCGTTGCTAACGGTTTCCCGAGCCCCACGCTCACGAATCAAAAATGACGCATCTTTGTTCTTGACCAAATTTTGAATCAAAATATAAAGTAGATTTGAAAGTATGCCATATACTTCTTCTTTTTCAGGGCGATTTTTCCACCCCACTATGCAATACGATTGTCTCGACTTCGGCATAACGAAAAACAACCTTTCTTTTATAGGATGTGTTACTAATTCTCACAAAATATTAACTTTCCCTATGTACACCCGGGGACACGGTATCTGTCGCTGGTGACTTTTTTAAACGTTATTTTTAAACGTACTAACCAATAATTAATAATCCTCATGCTTTCATTAACGAGAGTAGACGCCACCGTAGCTAATGAGCGCATGAGAAATAATTATTCATTGGTTAGTACGTTTAAAAATAACGTTTAAAAAAAGTCACCAGCGACAGATACCGTATCCCCGGGTGTACCGTGTAGAAAATGTAACGTTTTTAATGCTTACCCTTGCCACTAGAGTGCACAGCGTCTATGCGCGAACCGACTGGGACGCATGCGCAGCGGTATGCAGTCAAGCGGAAAAAATTTTCTAAGTCCACGATTGAGCTGTTAGAAATATTCTAAGTCCACGAGTGTGCCGTTGGAAAATTGTATGTCTTATTTCGGCTGGAGTGGGGATTCAGTACTAGTTACTCCTTCGATACTAGCATAAGCGGTTCTCGGAATTTCAACGTTACCCTTTTTGGCTGGAGTGGGGATTCAGTACTAGAACGCCTAAACGATTACCCTTACGATGCGATCGACGTCGGTTTCCTATTGTGTTTGGAAACACAATGGAATGACCGGCGCGATCGACGACTCCGATGACCGTTTGAAGACTAAAATTTCGACTCGGGAATGTACTTATAATCCCACATCCTTCTCGGAAGGCTAATTACCGGATGGATTGGAATAAGTCACCTCCCGCAGTGGCCACTCATAAATACCGCTCTCTCTGCATTAAGTCAGATTTGTAAAGGGGAGAAATGACAAATTCAATAGGTGACCGTCCCGGTAAACCTGATACCTCCCGCGAGTAGAAATTTTAGTCATCAAACGGTCGTCGGAGTCATCGACCGCGTCGTTCTGACCACCCCCCGAGTCGAAATTTTAGTCTTCAAACCGTCATCGGAGTCGTCGATCGCGCCGGTCATTCCATTGTGTTTCCAAATACAATAGGAAACCGACGTCGATCGCATCGTAAGAGGGTAATCGTTTAGGCGTTCTAGTACTGAATCCCCACTCCAGCCAAAAAGGGTAACGTTGAAATTCCGAGAACCGCTTATGCTAGTATCGAAGGAGTAACTACATAGTACTGAATCCCCACTCCAGCCGAAATAAGACATACAATTTTCCAACGGCACACTCGTGGACTTAGAATATTTCTAACAGCTCAATCGTGGACTTAGAAAATTTTGTCCGCTTGACTGCATGCCGCTGCGCATGCGTCCCAGTCGGTTCGCGCATAGACGCTGTGCACTCTAGTGGCAAGGGTTGCCTGGGTGGCAAGGGTAGCGTTACATTTTCTACACGGTACATAGGGAAAGTTAATATTTTGTGAGAATTAATAACAAATCCTATAAAAGAAAGGTTGTTTTTCATTATGCCGAAGTCGAGACAATCGTATTGCATAGTGGGGTGGAAAAATCGCCCTGAAAAAGAAGAAGTATATGGCATACTTTCAAATCTACTTTATGTTTTGATTCAAGATTTGGTCAAGAACAAAGATGCGTCATTTTTGATTCGTGAGCGTGGGGCTCGGGAAACCGTTAGCAACGGTACCTTCGCCCTTTGGACACAGACTCGGCAAGCCCCAGCGTAATTGGCTGTTCCATCGACCCTCCTCTAATTAGCCAATGAGGGTGCATAGCGTTACCCGCGCTATCTCCTCCGTCAACCAAATGTCGCTACGTTCCGAACTTATACAGTTATATATATATAAAAGAAGCCGAGGGGCTCGCGTCGTCTTTTCTTAGCTTGTCTTGTGATTATCAACTATCAACGTGTCTTGTATCTCATCAACTTGAATATATTTATATCAGTTTTATAGTGAGTGCAGAGTGTCCAGTTTATTTGAACTTGATCTTTCGTTACACGTTTCCGTACCTTTGAAGCAGAGTGGTTTAGCGCTCCACAGGCACGAACCCGCCATTTACGGCCGACCTGGACCGGAAAAGTAAGTAGAATCATTTTTACGTATATTGATATTATTTTTATAAATATTCTGGTACATGTTGCACTATCATGTACGTTGTGCCCCGATAATATAACCTTAAAATTATTTGACGCTTTCTTGAATAGATCTTTTCATTCTGAGCGGAAGTAACTAGCGCGCCTCATGTGTAATTAAAAAGCCTAGCGCTAACTTTAAAAGTTTCGAACAGTTTTTTATTCGCAATATACAGGGTGATTCGAAATGGGCGCACTTCCTCTCGTAGAGAGATTCTTCGCAAAAAACTGAACCGAAAGTTCCTGTACAAAATTTTTGTGCTCCGCACAAATTTGGTGAATTTTTTTACGACTCAGGTGGTGCTTTTCGAATATTAGGGTGCCTTCCGCCGCTCCGATGATTGATTTCAAAATTCTAGGCTGCAGAGGAGGCACGCTGGAATAACTACTGCGAGTTTCGCTGCCGTCTAAAATCTTGTCCCTTGAATCTGACTTTGGATTGGATATTTTCGAACTGGATTATCTTGTAAACTAGGCGGAGCACAACAATTTTGTACAGGAACTTTCGGTTCAGTTGTTTGCGAAGAATCTCTCTACGAGAGGAAGTGCGCCCATTTCGAATCACCCTGTATTCCTACAGTCTCAAACTAGTGCAGTTAATCTAGACATTGCATATATGGTGTACAGTATGTCCGCGATCAAACAGACCATACCAAATTGCGAGTTTTGCATGAGCACCCCTGTGGGTCTTCTCGTCCAACAGAATCACCGGAGAAGCGTGAATGCGCATGCGTAGTCATCCGAAACCGATGTGAACTTTCTGACGACGCCAATACCCGCGGATGACTACGCATGCTCATTCACGCTTCTCCGGTGATTCTATTGGACGAGGAGACCCACGGGGGTGCTCATGCAAAACTCGCAATTTTGCTATGGTCTGTTTGATCGCGGACATACGGTACAAGAAGTTGGACTTCAGGGCATTAAAAGTACACCAATCGGTAGCTGGAGGTTCCAATATTAACATATCAAAATGTATCATTTGTCAATTCCCGGGAAAATTTATAATTAATTAAAAACTACACAGGTTTACAAAAAAAAAAGTCCGGACTATTTGACCGGACCATGGTATTCCGAGGTATTTTTGCGTCCTGAATCCGATCCCGAGGTCATCTGAGCCCAATCACGTCAGAAAAACGAGATTTCGAAATAAATAAATAAGGAAATGGGACTGCCCTGAGCAGCACCCAGAGCATGACTCCAAGGTTCTAAGGCCATTAAGGTCAGTGCTGGGTCCACTGTCACAGTGAACGGATCGCCGGAATTGGATGCCTTGACAGGGAGATCGTAATCCGCGAGATACAACGATCATGGCAACATTTTATCCACTGGGGTGGTTCTGTGATAGTCCCGGTCGAGATTTAGGACTCCATTCCAATGTTTGGAAGGTATTCAAGACCTAAACAGCTACCCTCTCCAACTCAACAGGTCGCTTGAGAAATTGTCCCGGATCCAGTTCCAAAAAATGGTCATTTTAACCTCTAAATGACCTTGAAATCTCATTTTTCTGACGTGATGGGGCTCGGATGACCTCGGGATCGGATTCAGGACGCAAAAATACCTCGGAATACCATGGTCCGGTCAAATAGTCCGGACTTTTTTTTTTTGTAAACCTGTGCTATAGAAGTTCTGGCCCTAAGCCTCTTTAATCATTCATTTCTCCTATATTATTTACTCAATCAAACAAATGCAGCTACCAATTTGTAGCGGAAAAAGTTTACTATAAAATTGATGCGAGAACCGACATGACAGAATGCACGGTTAATTTCTAATAATTTTTTAATGTAATTTCTGAGAATTTTTCGTCAAGCAATCAGCTATTCCCATGGCAACCACAACCACGACGGCGACGACAAGGACGAGGATAACGGCGGCGAGGACGACGACTACGAGGATGGCGACGGCGACGACGACGACGACGCAACGTATTGAACGGAGAGGAGAGTAACGACGTGATGCTGCTGCAAAAGCTTGGGGGAGCGCCGCGACAGGGGTTGACGAGCGAAGCGAGTAGGGGGCAGAGCCCCCTAGTATTTAAATATAACATAAGTTTTTGACAAAATCAAAAAAAAATATGTTTAGTTCTGGTATGCTTCTGTCTGACTGTTTAGCATACTATTCCATACGACCTTATTGTTTATAAACGAAATATGTTTATTTCTGGTATGTTTTTGTTTGACTGTTTAGCTTACTATTCCATGCGACCTTATTGTTTATAAACGAAATATGTTTAGTTCTGGTATGTTTATGTCTGTGACTGTTTAGCTTACTATTCTATGCGTACCTTATCATTTATAAACAAAATATGTTTAGTTCTGGTATGTTTATGTCTGACTGTTTAGCTTACTATTCCATGCGTATCTTATCGTTTCAAAATTCAATAATAAAGATAAAAACATTACAAGAATATATTATGCAAAAGATGTTTGCAAAAAGCACTAAAATAACATAATATAATGAGATTATGATACTAGAGCAACAAATGTTATGTTAACAAAGATAAACACATATTACAACAATATACTTCATTACAATATATTATTATCACAATATATTATGCTATACATTATTACTAATGTGTTATACAAAAATATATATATTATTTTTCATTAATATTCATCTGCATTTCAGTATTATTCAATATACGCACAGGGTCACGGATTCTGTCGCTAGGGACTTTCTAAAATGTAATTTGTAAACATATTAGCCAATGAACAATTAATTCTGACGCCCTCATTAGCTACAGTGGCGTTTATCCTCGTTAACCAGCGACGGAATCCGAGTCCCTGGGTGTATATATATATATATATATATATATATATATATATATATATATTGCGTTGTTAAAAGTTAACTGTATCGGTGCTCTATGTCAAAACGTGGAATACTATATACTTTAAAGTTATTACTAAAGTCATAGTCATATTCTACCCATAATAAATCACGAAAGCGATGAAGATTAAAACGAAGTTTCTGTGTAGGTTCATAAAATAATACCTTTAATGTGATTTAATTTCGATTTATATGTACGTATATCACGTGCAGTAAATTGTATTCTCATTGGCAATAAGTCATTGTAAATAAATATTATTATTTTTGTAAAGTAAAAATTCGAATTAATAGGTGTACAACTTTGCTTCCACCGTTTTCCGCTATCTCTTACATTAGAAAAACGGCGGAAGCAAAATTGTTTCATTTTCATTAATTTATTTCGACTTGTTCTACCACACCAATCATCCCGTAACAATTATATGTCATAGTTTAATCATGCTTGAATCTATATAAAAAAATGGCGGTGGTTTTATTTTTAGTATGCGAAATAAAAATTATTGAAAAACTTTCTATTTACTTTCTTTATGGGCGAAACAATCCAATACTTTGTTTATAATATAGCTACATGATGGTGCATAACATATATTTTGCTGTGCGAAAGCGGCCGAGGTTAGGGAAGTTTTAACGGAAGAGAACGGACGCACCAAGGTTGGTAAAGCAATTTTCCAAACGGAGTTATTTAAAAACTTACAACAATTACAGAAGAATGACTGGAGTGTAATGTGTAGGGAATTTAACAAGTTCGCTGCTCACTTTTTTCAGGAAGACTTACCCAGGAGCGGCTATGAAAGATGAGAACATACTTGTGTCACGGATCCGTGCCACGCGCACTGCTTAAAGGCTCGGTGTGTCACGGATCCGTGCCATGCGCAGCGAACGTGTTAACTAACAAAATTATGGAACACAAAGAAGAAAAAATCATTCAATATATCGAGAGATATCGTTGATTTTACTTGGCAGTTTTTAAATAATTGAGTGAAAAAAAAAACATCATTTTATTTAAAAAGTAGAGAATTTCTTAAGCAATTTAAAACAAAAAGCATTCAAAAATGTTAAATTTTTGATGTTTTATGATTTTTTTTCCACTTCCAATGTTCGCGCGGCTCTAGAGGGTAAACCGTGGAGAGTGGGGGTAAACTGTGTAGAACCTTTTTTTATAGAGAATTTTAAGCTCGACAACTTTTACTTTACACTTTTTTCGATATCTCGCTTAGTTTTTGAGTTATTTTCGTAGAACCCATTTTTTTGGGTAGTTTTTATTGTTTTTCATAAATCCTCGGGGATATAGAACTTTTTTAACTTCACTCCTGTTTTCAGTTACCCAAAATGGACCTTTGACCAAATTTTCAGCTTTGAGGCTCGAAACATCGATTTCAGAAGGATTTTTACTGGACTAAGTGGTAGAGGAAACGGCGTGCAGAATTATTGTAATGAAAGTTTATGAGAAAGATACGGGACTGCAATTGCGTCAACAGTACACGCTTGTCGAAACATCACTGAAAAATTTACTACTAAAGAAAACTGATTACATCGGAGAGGAAAAGCGATAGTTGAAGCACGTACAGTCAGCCAGGGAAGTTACTTTTGATAACACGGTGCTCGTGGAACAAAATGCCCTAAAGCTGATTTATGCGGGATTATTTAGCTGTTTTGGCCCTGATTAACATACTAAAAGTCCCCATCCCTCCGAGGATGCAAACAATCCCAAAACTACCCCTAAAGGTACATTTTTTTAGTTCTTATCAAATATCTAAAAAACTACTCATTTTTGAAAAAAAGCAAGAGTCCAAAATGAAAGCCAATAAAATTACCTACATTTGGTGTATATATGTACACAATTTGTGAATAAATCAGTGGAGTACAGCAAGTGTCAAAAGTCATTAATATTTTTCGGCCTTAAAAAAAAACACTTTTTTTTCTCAGCGTAAATGCCATCGAATTATTTTCCCATGTAAAAGTACTCAAAAATAAAGAACAAGTACTGTTAAATCAATAAAGTTAGGTGTTTTTTTATTTCGAAGTGTTTCTGAAATGTAAGAAATTTTACAATCGGCCCTTCATTACGTAATAGGCGTATACTAGGCGGCTAAATGCAAGTGAAGACGGATAACATTTGGCCTTTCCACAATCAGTCTTACGGTTAATAGACCACAACATGGCAATCATTAATAGGCCCCGATTTAAAAAAAAATGAAAACAATACAAAAGTTGTTTATTTCACAACTAAGCCAACATCTCGAAACAGCTGATAATAAAATTTTCGAAGCACATGGGGATGTAGATACACTCATAGTGGAGAAAGTTCTTGAAGCAAGAAAGTTAGAAAACGGACAACGGACAATATTTAATGTTAAGACCCGGCAGCACTACAAAACCTAATAAAACAATGAACATAAATGCGCTTTAAAATAAGATAGGTACTATGCGTGCTTCGATTTTAATTTCCCATGCCGTTTTTAGAGTTGATACTACCTCGGCAATTTATAAAAACGTAAAATTGTCTACATATAGGCTTTTAGCGAAACATTAGGACCTACAAGCCAAAGTAGCCATTTTTTAAATCCCACTGCAGACAAGAAGGATATAATCGCTATGGAGAAGAGTTTCTATTGGCTCTGTATGGTGTCGGAAAGTCAGTAAAAACGCTAAATCAGCAACGCTTTTTCAAATTTCACAACAATGCATCAAGACAGTTTAAGTGCAAACTTCTCATTAGCTTCTTTACCACCGACATCAGATGCAGCCGCTCAGCACAGTTTGCGGGTATATTACCAAATCTATAGGAATGGCAGGAAAATGAGTTGGAAGCTACCTCTTGGGGATGGAGAAAGCAGGGAGAACTTCTTTTACTAATAACGATCGACAAACCAACTGCACCAGAATTCATCCTAAAATTGATATTCTGTAACTGTAAGACTAATTGTGGAAAGCTGTGTAAGTGTAAGAAGTCTGGTCTAAACTGTTCAAATCTGTGTGGGCAATGTCAAGGACAGTCTTGTAGCTATATATTTCAACCCGCTGAAAACGAAGACGACGAAGAAGATTTGATCTAGATTTTTTATTGTACATATACTCTAATGTAAGTACGAGTATTGAATGTATATTGTTTCTTGAGCGTAGGAAAATAAATATTTGATATATGCTTTTAGTATAATAGATACGATTCTTTAGCCATATTAATAGCCATTTTTGAATCGACTAAAACTTCACTACACGCCACTGCCCTAATTTTGATTGGATTTTCTCCAAATGATAAATAATTTAAACTTCAATTGTTCTAAACAGAACAATTCAAACCAATTACATCATTTTTGAGTATTGAAAAATCTGTATCGTCTTCGAACACTTGCTGCACGCCACTAACGTAACATATTTTGACATACATACATACATAATATGTCATTGGTGAAAAACTATTCACGTTCGAGCAGTTCAATACATTCACCAGCGAAATCGAAGGCATCCTTAACTCACACCCATTAACACCTATTTTCACGGATCCCAACGACCTTATCGTCCTCACTCCTGGACACCCTATTATCGGCGACACTCTAACATCCATCCCAGAAGCAAATCTTCTCTCAACCCCAACCAACAGGCTATCTGCATGGCAACATATTCAAAAGGTTAAACGAGAGTTCTGGACTCGGTGGCATAAAGAATATGTAAACGAGCTCAACACTCGGGCTAAATGGCACTCTGGGACTCCTAATATCAAGGAGGGCACCGTTGTCATCATACGGGAGGACCACCTACCACCAAGACAATGGTCTCTTGGTATAATCATCAAAACCTACCCTGGGAAAGACGGGATTGTTCGAGTAGCGCAAGTTAAAACAGCCACACGTCTATTCGATAGGAGCATTAGGAAACTAGCTCCACTATTTAGTGAAAACACGCATTGACATTACTTTAGTTATGAGATGGAGAATAATTTAGCATAATATCACATGACTTACTCATATTAGAGTATATTCTTTATTGTTACTCTCTACGTTCGCAACGGGGGAAGTATGTTCCGTCTCACGGCGACTGACGAAGGTTGCATAGCGTCGACCTACGCTATCCCCTTGATAGGTCATTTACGTAGCGTTTTTTAATTACAAAGAGAAAATAAACGAGAGTCGTTGCTCTCGGTTCCGCAAGACTCTTTTCGTTGTTTATATCTTCGGAGTTCAAAAAGACATTGATCTCGCGATTTCTTTCTTCAATGTATAAAACTCACAGAATTCAAGACCATAAGGTCCAGACCGAATTAATCGATTTATAAAACATTGTGAAATACATTCGACACTGTAAACACTGTATTTCAGTATTATCAATACATCGTATTGTTAGAATGAGTGCGGTGTCAATTAATTAGCCAATAGATTGAAATATATCTAAAGGTAGTTCGGGCAAGCTGCGTCGCGTACAATAGCGTTCTCGGGCCTTACAACCCCGAGTAGATCAAATCAAATAAATCGCGCGGCGACCGAACATATTTTATATATATACATACGTACAAGGGTTACTTCGGGGACAGCTCATATTATGTATGAAAATGACTGCAAAAGACGATATATATTGAAAAGAAACAATTAGGGGATCTAATATTTCAATAATTTTGATATATTTTGATTTTCATAAAAAACGGTGACTATGAGGACTAAATATATAACGGACCCTATGGGGACATTTCGTACTTTAGGATATGGCTACTATGGGGACATTGTATATAAGTCTATTTTCATTTCAATTGATACATAATGCCAATATATATCAAATAAGATAGTTAGTTCGATGTAAAATTGTCAAAACCCAAAAACATCTCTCTATTTCTAAGAAACGATTACTTTGAGGACATGTCCTTGGAATACACGTTAAAATCAGTTTTTATATTATATAATATAATACTTATTCAGTCACAATATCAATTCAAATATAGTCGTAGGAAACAATTATTATATCTTATTTTACTCTTTCAGGAATACAGAGTATATCGTCTTGTCGAATTTTAAATTATCCATATGTCCATATGTATTACACGTTTATAAAATCATAAAATTCTAAGTTTTTGTAAATATAACGGTTACTTTGGGGACACTTATATTTTAAGTCCTCATAGTACACATTACAATAAATCGAAAGTCCTCAAAATAACCAAACCATATAGAATCGCCGAGAGAAGGCAGAGAACAGATTGTTTAACCCGCGGTTAGTCGCGTATATAGACCATGAGCTACCAATATGAAACCCTCCCCCCCCCCCCCCCGTGGGAATTTCTGACTCACATATTTTTTTGTTGGTATTGCCATCTAGTTTAAGGTTTTAGTTGTTTGCCTCTTGTCAATTACAGTATATCCCAAAAAAACATGAAAAACCACGAAAACACGGAGAAGATGACTCTTTTTCAATTAATTCTCATTTCATTAAAATTTTTCGTTGAAGAAGGTATGTTTATAAATAATATTTTGTGCAGGAATTCTTCCCTGAGTTTTTAGTTACATATTCTTCCATTTTTTATTGTAAATATGAACCTTAACACAAAATTCTCATTATGTGAATATAAACGAAAACATTCTAGCCCTAGAACTATTAACCGGGGTAGATATCTACCCCAGGCAAACTTTGAACTACATTTCCGAGGTAGTCAGTGACATTATCGACTGTAGACCTATACCATAATTTAGTTCAAGGTTCTAACAATAGGGCGGGCTTGCGAGATCCTTCAGTTTCTTGTCTACTGCGACGGAGTAAAGACGTGAAGTTCGTTTGGGGTTGATATCTACCCCGCTTTGTAGTTCCCGTTAGTGTTTTGTGTAGAGGTAAGTTATTTTTCTCTTTCCTGCTATAATAAATTTAATTCACGTATTATAACCTTATTTTACAATAAAACATTAGATATATAATTTTCGGCGGTTATTTTCATATTTTACGAATCCATACACTGGCAGTAGCAAAAAAATTGATACGCATTGCATTTTACTGGCAGCTGATGGCGAAAAAATACAATTTGAGAAGCGTCGATTCACTGGCGAAAACTTTGATGGAGTCCGAGACTGCTAAAGAATCAGCAATCGACTGTATTTCTGATGAAGATGATGGTTTAGAGAGAATAAGCGGATCGGAATCGGAAGAAGATGCCGACAATGAAGAATTCAAACCACCGGAAGAAGTACAATCTAAACATTCAGATTTAGAGGAAGTAGTTCCCGAAAAAAGACAAAAACGTGGAAGGTTAAGTACTCGTGATTCTGGCCGTTCAATGCGCGGTCGAAGGCCAAGTATCGTCCGTGGTAAAGATGGGCATAAATGGTGTACGACATCACGCGAACGATCTCAGCAACGACGAAATCCTCCGATATCGTATTTGCCGAGCCCAGTTGGAGCAGCGAAACAAGTCGGTACACCTTTTGAAGCATGGAATTTACTTTTTCCTGATTCCTTGTTGGAGCAGATAGTTCGCCACACGAATGAAGAAATCCAACGGCATTTAGAGGCGCTCGAAATTGATGACACAGCAAATCCCACGTACTCGAACATTTCTTTGATTGAATTGAAGGCTTACATAGGATTATTGCATTTTTCGGGCATGCAAAAAACGAGTCACACAAACCTTGAAGATTTATGGAGTGCTGATTACGGTTCCATGAGATACCGTGCAACGATGTCTCGACTCCGATTTTCCTTTATATCGAAGTGCATACGTTTCGATGATAAAAGTACACGGCTTGAGCGAAAGGAAATTGATAAATTTGCTGCAATCCGTGAGATTTGGGAACAATTTATATCAAATTGTACAAAATATTATTCACCATCTTCATATTGTACAATAGATGAGCAACTAGTTTCCTTTCGAGGACGGTGTCCATTTAAAGTATACAATGGCTCTAAACCCGATAAATATGGAATCAAGATCGTGATGCTCAACGACGCACGAACGTTCTACATGTTCACTGCACTGCCATACGTGGGAAAAGTACAGACAGAGAATAGTGAGAGTGTCCCATCATATTACATTAGGAAGTTATCGGAGCCTCTGCATGGAACCATCCGAAACATTACGTGCGACAATTGGTTTTCATCAATCCCAATTTTCGAGAAAATGCTTACAGAGCATTCGATTACCATGGTCGGAACATTGCGGAAAAACAAACGCGAAATCCCGGAGAATTTCCGGTGCGCAGGAGTGGTGTCATCATCCAAGTTTGCGTTCGATGGGAACCTGACTTTGGTATCCCATACTCCAAAACAAAATAAAATAGTCCTCCTGCTGTCAACATTACACCATACTGCCACGATCGACTCGAACAACAAGAAACCGGAGATTATAAATTTTTATAATACAACGAAAGGAGGTACAGACACCTTCGATCAAATGTGTCACGAGTACTCCACGCACCGTAAAACTCTCCGATGGCCGATGAGGATATGGATGGCGATGCTTGACCAAGGAGGAATCAACGCCTTAATCCTTCACAACTTTAACGCTGATCTTGTCAGTATAAACCGAAGACAATTTATAAAAAGCTTGGTTAACTCGCTTTTGGAGCCACATCTGAGGGCAAGGCTAAAAGTACCTTCTCTTCGCCGGGATATAAGAAACAATATCTTGATTCTTCTTGATGAAAAATTTCAGCCAGCTAATGAGTCACCAAAAAAGCCGGCCCGATGCGGCTTGTGTCCTCGATCGGAGGATCGCAAAACGCGAATATATTGCAAAAAGTGCAAGCGACCGACCTGCGAGAATCACAGAGTACTCTACTGCAGCGATTGTGGCGCCTTTGAATAAGTTAAATCGTAACTTTACTTTTGAATATTTTTTATATGTATCAATTTCTTTTTTTTTTACATTTTCCATGACAAAAACCGAAATATATTATTGAAAACCAATATTTCATGGATTTTTATTTGACTTTTCCATATATCAGATTTCCCATTTTTTTAATTTTCAGAGTCCCAAATAAATAGACTTTTTTGGCAAAATATCATGATGGTATTTTTTTTCTCAAAGCCATATGTGTCCTCTTTAAAATCCCGTTCGAAATTTGAGAATCGGTTGTTTAGAAAAATAGTTATAAATTTTTGTTTGTTAAATGACGGTTTGACCGGTTTTCAGCACTTTTAGCTATTTAAAGCGATTTTTCACCAACTAAACCTTGATAAAATTGAATTTGCTCTTCACCATTCTCTTTGGCATGAAAAAACGAAAAAATTCATGTACTTATAAGTCAAATTACTGCTTTCAGAACGATTTTACTAACAAAAAATCCGTGGGGTAAATATTTACCCCGGTTTGTAGTTTACAGGTAAAAAAAATGGGTTTGTAGTTCTAGGGCTAGTTATAATAATGAAAATTGACTTTCAACCTCAAAATCAAATAAGAGTATTTCATTTTATAACAGCATCTGTAATCAGCAGTCTCCTTCTTCATCCTCATGTACTATATCGGCTAAGTTAACTACTTCTGGATCATCTCCATCTTCAAACTCATCTAGATGAAAGCTTTCCATAACGTCGGTTAATTTGTGCGGCAACGGATCCCATTTAATCCAATCAAATTTCAGTTGTCCATTCTCCATCTTCCAGCCATGTCCCACTGTAGTTGGTAGTATGGATTTAGCGACATGTGCATTGTTTCATATATCTTCCCATCCCCATATATCTATCCATTGAGGCACTGGTAGTTTGCACGACTGATGTGCTTTTCAAGTGAAGCTTTGCAATGAGGTAGTAGACTCAATTCGACAACTTGTGTATTTGGCAATGCAAGTGTCATTGTGGGAGAGTATTTTTATGTGAACAAATCGTACCGTAGCTTATTTATATCTGTGTATCCCTTATCACTGTACAATCAACAGACGAATTCCTCTAGGCCTGTCTGTAACATGTCTGTAATTGTAAGTGATGATCCTAATGATCTAAGGATAGGCACGAATTTCGAAAACTTCCAATTTAGATTTTACTGACAACTTTCCATGACGAACAAATGAACTGGTAGTGTCGCATTCGGATAATGCATGCATATTCAACATAGCATGGCTCGTTGCTACACCTAAATCCCGAGAAATGATGGTGGCATTAATGACCCTTCGTTTGTTTCTAGTTCCTGTATCAAACAGTAACACGTTTTCAATTTCGTTGGCGTAACTTAACAACAACATAAAAACATCTGTGTCTGGTGATCTAATTTTGATAGGCAAATTGTCTTGATAGGATTGAGAAGCATGAAAGCAATGTAATGTAATTTTAGTATCCGCTTCCTCTTGTGAAGAGCATAGCTCTTCTTGTATCGTATAATTCACAGTTGAACCGTCTTCGCTAGTAAACAACATGCACTGATCATTATGTGATGAGTAAAGATTTCTACCATGAAAATAGTGGGCATATATGTCTTGTTTCCATTCATTATGTAGAAGGTTGACAAGGTGTTCCTTGTTTTTGCCATTACTGAGGAATTTTTTCCAATCCCGAGGAATCTTGATCTTAGGTATCTCCACGGCCCCTTCTTAGTCCCTCAATGTTTTTAATAGATACATCTGCGTAAGTATCCGTCACGAAATCTATCCTCTTGCATTTTGGAAAGCGGCTTAAGACTATCTCGGCGAGCTCACCAAAGGTTTCTGGAATATTACTGAGAGCTTGAAAGTAAGCCATGCCATCAATCATATAAATGCATTCTTCAACCTTAGGAGATTCATTTACCGCACCCTTGATCTCCAAAGCATGGAGTAGTTTGGCCTTGTCTGTTTTTGTAGGACACCCATCAGCAGTTGCTAATGCCCATGGTACTGGTCCTAATGGATAGGATAACAGCATCTCTAGGCTAATTTGACGTTCCTGGGACAGGAGCAAAGCTCGACCAAAAATATTTCTTTCTGCTCTTATCTCAACTAATCTGTTTTGAGAGGACGTAACAATTATCTTCTCTTGAATACTCTTAAAAGTTTTAAGCTTTTGTCTCTTCAGTGGTTCATGAAATTTTTTATTCTTTAAAATAAATCTGTCTTGTAGGAAAGTGTTGTAGGCAGCTTTCCCCAGAATATATACATTGAGTAAATCTTCTTCCACCGATTCAGGTGCACGCCTTCCAGATGATAAACAGAACAGAGAATCCTTGTCGTCAACTTCAAATGGATTGATATATTACTCAATAGCTTCAATTACTTTCAAGACACTTTGCTCACTTCGTTTCATTTCTCCTATTTGCACCGGAGAGGGTTAAGGATAATATCCTTAAACGCACTGTTCTAATAAGTCGTGTCAAAGAAGTAAATACATGTATATGTATTAGAACGTTAAATGTTCTGCTCGAGTATTTGACATTTTAAAGTTAGTTGTTAAAGTTAGTTCGATTAGGACCTCTTCATATTTTAAAATTCATAACTTTGCAGGATCCATCAACAAAGAGAAGCACGTTAATTAAAAACTCGATACAGTTTCGTGCTAAATATATTTGAAGCGTAACTTACCGAGTGTACATACATACATATATCAGCGGTAGCTAGATTTCAGTGTGTTAAACCATTGGGCAAATTTTATGTGAATGCAATGTGAGTGTATGTACATATATGTCCTAAAGGCATGTACATGCACTCACATTCTGTTTAAGAACATTGTCCTTATAGTACTTCAAGATTGTTGTTACACATTGAAATCAATATCAGTAGTAAAAGAAGCAAGTTACTTGTAAATCGGATACCACTTTCAGTCTGTAATAATAGTTTCGAAAAATTTGGGGAATTTCATCGAAAAAACTCGAATGATTATTATTCATTAAGACTTCCTAAAATTCTTCACTATTATTTAAAAATTCGCGATTTCAAGGTTAAACCAAATACCTCGATCTGCCCTGTTGAAAGCTATTGGGAAATCAGACGTTTTAAACTTCTACGTACTACCTATAAACGGCTTGAGCGCCGTCTAAACATTCGATCTCCTCATCCATTGCTCTTTTCTACTTTGCTCTGTTTTCACCTTGTATTGCCTCGTGGTACGATAGAGGTTCCTGGTTCTCCGCTAGAAACAGATTGCCGAGGAAATGAAATTTTACGGGAGGCTCCAGCTGTTTCGAACGTCATACGGCTCGTTCTCAGGTTGAACTGTTTCGTTGTTGTTTTCTATATCTCCCGCTGCTTGTTGTGGCTCTTCCTCGTCGTTCGGTTCGTCCGGTCTCATTTCCTCTTCATGTTCTTGTTGTTCTGCTTCCAGTTCCTCTGTAGTAGGGGAGCCCACGATGCTAAATGGGGATTTACTCGAGCGTCTTGGGGACCTAGTGGATTTTGAAAATTAAGTGGTAGAAAGAAAAAAAGGTTATATGATGTATACCCTTTCAGCGGTGGGGGAAGCGTCTACAGGTTTTCAAAAATGTAAAAAAAAATAGTCACATGGAAATACTCGAGCGCGTCAGATATTAATAGTGTATATGCCCCATGTGTCTCTGATAACGAAGGTATGTTAATCTGCCGGTTTGCATGGTGGGGGTGGCCGTATGGAAGGGTAGAAAATGGGGGAAAAAAAAAAGTTATTCGAGTGCGTCAGATATTCAGAGGGGATGTTAAGTGAACCCGAAAGAAGCTCCCATTCAAAAGACTGACGATTCGGACGTGACGCAAGTTCTTGGTGACTTTTTGAAAATACAAAAAAAAAATCGACATTTTGTAATACTCGAGCGCGTCAAATTATCATACAGACGGTTCAGCTTGATGTCCTAAATATGTTGACCCATAATCTGACGATTATTCGGAGGGATTCTCGTAACCTGACGATTTGAAAAAGGGAATTTGTCAACTAAGGTAAAAGTATGATAGACGCCCCGGTCTCTATTTAACTTTAAATGCGATTATCTCGAAACGCAGTAGAGATATGCAAAAAATGTAAAGTAGTTTTTTATAGTAAAAATATAGAGGAATATTTTTCATTTAAACTTTTCTTCGATATCTCTGCAACCAATTTCGCGATAATCGATTTTGAACTTGTTCTTCAATCGAGGCGTCTATCCCATTTTTACCCTACTAGTACGGTATCAACTACTCGTACATTTACCTTATATATTCATATAAAAATAGTTACATAAAATGAAAATGTTAAAAATAATTATTTTTTAATCTTCATCTTCATCCGTCGAATTATCGTCATACTGCGAATCTGGTTCGATTTGGTCATCAATTTCATCTACAGCGGTATTTATCAGAATCGGTATTGCACTTTAGGTTCACGAGGTATTTATGATTGCGATGCGGTTAGAACGGTACGAACTGATATTCAGAATTGCGTCTATCGCGTAACAGAACAGTCCTGTATCTTTCTCGGAAAGTAATAGCCATACGATAATCCTACATACCGATTTCTACCGCTCAGTATCATTGTGATTTAAGCACCTTTCTAATCTAGAGCCAAGTTCGTCATCAGACAAAATAGCGAGTCAGTACATTTTGGCGAACAAGGTTGCAACTGTACTTATATAATTATACAACTGTACTTATTACAATCCCACATCCTTCCCGGACGGCTAATTGCCGCACGGATCGGAATAAGCCACCCTCCGCAGTGGCCACTTTAATGAATGCCGTTATAGCATTGGTGGAGTACTAATACCTCTCGTAACCGACAATTTATCATTTTTGGGTTACGAGGTATTAGGACTTCACCGACGATAGGTGGAAAAATCACTCTTATACGTGTGAATTTAGCTTGTTATGAGATATTGTATAACTACTATGTAATATAATTCAGTTTGCAAAATTATTCATAAAATTAACTCTTTTCACTATCAATACTTTCAAAATTTGGTATCACCTCTTTTTTAGGTACATAAATAATATTCTCCATGTCCGATACTCAAGCTCTTTATTACATAGTCTTATAGGGCCGGTTTTACCAACACGGTATAAACGCGGTACAGCGCTATACTGAGAATAACCAGCAATAAGCCTTATGGTTATACTCATTGTCAGTATACTGCGTTTATACCGTGTTGGTAAATCCGGCCCTTAGAATCATTTCTTTTAAGCATATCGCACTCCTGTTTCAATAGTGTCATATCCCTATACGTTATGCCATATAAGGTTATGGCACTATAGAAACAGGAGTGCGATATGTCAAACGGTTTGTGTGGGAAAATGGCGGCAATTTCTGGAATTTTTCTGTCAGCTCTTTCTTCAGTACATTATGTATAACTAATATGATGGCCACGCCCGACATTCAAGTCTTTTGTTATATATGTACACTTAAAATCACTTTTTCTAAGCATATGTTAAAAGGCATGCGTGCGAAAATGGCGGCAATTTGCATGGCGGAATGGTGGAAAAATGGCGGCACCATGTGCGTCATCGGGCACGTTGTCTTGCGCTGACTTTATTGACGATTTTTTGTTACTTCGGCTTGTGGAAATCGGTAGATTATATTTTTTTCGTTATCCTTGAATTATTTCCTTCAAAATAAATACAAATTCGACCGCGCTCGAGAAGGTCTAGGTCACGTTTTTTTTGCAAGTTTGTAACCCTCCCACTCCCTTACGTCACGCTCAAATCGTCAAATTATTGAAATGTACACTTATCAGCATGTAATTAACCCACCTTACCTTAATCTGACGCGCTCGAGTATTTCTGAGGATCGATTTTTTTTTACAATTCTGATCGGCTGGCCTAGATGCGCGGCCCTATATAAAGGGCTGATATATGGTGGAGGTACTCAACAGGGTGCAAGGTATCCCCCCATATGATATTCTGACGCGCTTGAGTAAATCCCAAAATCCCCTATTGGGCTCCCCTACTACTGCGTTCTGTAATGGCTCGAGCTTGTCCTCGGAATTTTCGTGCTCCTTCGAGGGACGTTCGACACCCAGCCAAACCTCCTCGTCGTTATGTTCGCTTGGTGCAATCGCCGGGTCGACTCTTCCCGTGAAAACTATATCTCTGACCATCTCAGTTTCATTTCTGTCTGGAAACCACACTCGGAATCCCTTGGTCTCGTCTCCATATCCTACTAAATAGCCTTTTCGCGCTTTGGCGTCCAGTGCTCGACGTTTCTCCTTTGGAATGTGCACGAAGACCTCCTCGCCGAAGACGTGTAACTATTTCAAGTCAGGCTTTCGCTGAAACCAGAGTTCTGATGGAGTAATACCTTTGACGCTGCTCGTTCCGGTGCGATTCAGTGTGTCGACAGCCATATTAACCCTTTCCTTATAAATACGTTTCTGGCCAGGACTGTTCTAGGCGTATATGTACGTTTCTTCTACGTAACGGTATAAAAACTGCCGCACGTTTCTGGGAAGTAATTCAGCAGTGAAACGGTTAACTGCTTCTGCCCAAAATTCAGCTTTGAATCCTCCAACGAGCATCATTGTGCGTGCCGCTTCCTTCAGCGTGCAATTATCCCTCTCCGCCGATCCATTTTGCGCTGGTGTGTACGCTACGGTTATCTGGTGTCTGATGCCAAGACTGTCCGTTAGATTCTTCATCTCGTTGTTAATGAATTCCAATCCATTATCCGTGCGGAGGACTTGTACTCCTGCGGGGCATTGTTTCTCGGCCTTCTTTAGAAATTTTTCAATGCAATTTGTTGTCTCTGCTTTACTCTCGATGAAGTATACTGTTCGGAAGTACGAATAATCATCTTTTAGTAGAAGATAGTATCTCGAACCGCCTAGCGACTTGGTTGGCATAAGTCCGTAGAGATCTGCGTGTATTATTTCTCCAATATTCTTCGTTCTTGAATCACTCTCCGGGAAAGGAAGTCTGTGCATCTTCCCGAGGGTGCATACTTCGCAAAACGGATTTTTCTCACCTTTTATTGATATTTGGAATCTATAGAGAATCTGTCGTACATGCCTGAAGTTCTGATGTGCCAGTTTCTCATGCTAGCTCCTCAGTGTATCCGACGAAGTTAAGAACACCTGCGGTGAATCGTTTCTCCATCTCGAACGTTTCGGCTCGACGGTATCGAATTGCATTACGTACATTTTTCCTTGGCGAACTCCTGTAGCGATGATGCGACCATTTTTAATTAACTCGCAGGTGGTATTTGTTGACTACATCTCAAGGCCTTTGTCTAGAGCAGCTCCGACTGAGAATGGATTATATTTTAATTTCGGCACATATAAAACATCGACTAGATGATTTTCATTCCAGCTTTCTCCATTGAACATGATGTCGTTGATGCTCCCTCTTCCATGGGCTTCAATAAATCCTCCTTCGCCAATGCGAACTGGGGCGAGGGATTCGAAAGCTTCATAAATCGCGAACCAGTCCCTTCGATTGGTCATATGATCCCTAGCTCCAGAATCTAGAAACCATTCTGCATCTCGCACTGTTTGCGGAGTTTCTGAGGTTAGGGCCTCGCTCACTAAGCTTTCACCGAGTAGCTTTTTCTCCGAAGTATTACTGGCCCTTTGTGGTTCCCGATGATTGTCGTCTCCCTTCCGCTGCGAGCATTCGCGAGCCTAATGTCCGAACTCGCCGCATGCGTAGCATTTACCTGGCCTAGGGGATTCATTCGACGAACCTCCGCGTCCGCCTCGTCCGCCTCGACCTCCACTTCCAGCTCGACCTCCACGTCCACCTTGACGGCCACGCCCTCGTCCGGGCTTCCCACGATGAGCGTTAGTGGATAAAGTGTTCCCTGCTTTGTCCTCTTGAGATGCACATCTCGATTCCTCTATCATGAGCCTCGCTTTCAGGTTCTCCAGAGTGCGCTCTCCCGCTGGCGCAGACTCCTATGCGCTGAAGAAATACCTGTAGCTCTCCGGCAAGGTCATCAGAATTTTGGTTATAATCATGAAATTTGAGATTTGCTCGCCCATGAGCTTCAATCTGTGTGCAATTTCCTCGAGTTTTGCAATATGCGTTGCGATGTTGTCTGAAGTTTTCTTCATCATGTTGTACCAATTTTGTTGCAGCATGTGCACACTTGCTTCTGACTTCTGCTCGTAGATCGCGGTGTTTCAGCCACATTTCCGCTGCCGTCGTACAGTTAATTATATGAAGTGTTGGTTGTTCTCCGATGGTTGTGACGATTAATTTTTGTGCTGTCGCATCGCTCTTGTTCCATTTTTCCAGCTTTTTTGTATGCTCATTTCGTGCAGCTGCATCGGTCTCTGCACCGAGTTATGCCGGTTTTTGTTCCGTCCCTAAGGCAACATTCAATGCTCCATGCGAATTGAGCAGAACTTTTATCTGAAATTTCCCGATTCCAAAATTCTCAATGTTCTTGAGCTTAGTCACTCTCGACAACTCGCTTTCCATTGTATCGATTATATTTTCCACGATCGCACAAAGGCAGGGAGATAACCTCAATGGTCGGCTTCTCAAGTTCCGAGATTTCTCACGTTTGCACTTAACTTTTCAACAAAACTATTTCTCGCATAATTTCCCTAGGCCCATAACCTGTCAGGGATTAGGTGGGCAAATTATTTTCACTGCGGATGTGCGAGAAATAAACCGATATAGAGTATGTATACTTCACGGAGAACAAACGTGTAGTTTTACATAATGGTAACCGATAGAATAATGCAAGACGCTATCGCCTAGGTGGCGTGACAGTGAGTCAGGGGTAACAATCTCGTATAGTAAAAAGAAATTATTCCAACAATATTACATAACCTCTAACTCAGTATTTCATTAGTTTTAATGCGAGTTACATCAGATTATTTTGAGTCATTTTTTGCCTTTTTGTTGATTTTATAAGAAATATTGATACTAATAGTTTTTAGTGGTTATCTGACGTAATGTATATCACGCCTAGGAAAAGGGAAAAGATTATCATACTGAGTGAGAACACATCAATGACGCAGAGAAACATTGCAAAAGAGTGTTTTGTGAGTCTGGAAGCTATAGCAAAAATAATAAAGCAAAAAAGGGAGAATGGATGAGTGGAAGTGAAACGAAAAGGAATATGTGGAAGAAAGAGGAAAACAACCCCTCGAGATGACTGTTTTCTTTTACGCAATAGCAAACTGAACCCCAGAAAAACAAGTTTTGATACTCAACAAGACTTAGAAAAAGCTGGAGTAAAAATTCATGACTCCACAGCTTGTAGACGACTCCTAGACGGTGGAAGAAAAGCCTTAAAGACCACAGAAGAAACAACTCTTAACGTCTGCTATGATGAAGAAAAGGCTAGCTTGGACCAAAAAATATGCCCACTGGACTGCAGAAGACTGGAGAAAAGTATTATTTTCCGGTGAGACACACTTTCTAGTGTCGGTGCCGGTCAAAATTTGTTAAAAAGAGTGCGGATGAGACGCTAACTGCAGCTCATTTGGTCCAAACGGTAAAACATCCGGTGAAAAAGATGTTTTGGGGCTGTTTTTCATACGTGGACACTGGAAAACTTGTGTCCCAGTTGAAGGTATGATGAATAGCGAGAAGTATAAAGTAATGTTGGAGAGAAGTTTGATATCCCAACTGGATAAAGTTCAAGCAGTCGACGGACCGATCTTTCAACAGGACTCGGTTCCACGTCATGTTTCCAAAGTGATGGTGAAATATTTGAAGGATAAGGGGATTATCCTTCTGGATTGACCTGAAAACTCGCCTGATCTTAATTCCCATTGAAAATTTGTGGGCTATATGCAAGGCCAGATTACAAAAGATGGACTGCAGAACGAAAACTAAAATGATCTAAGCTGTGATTCAGGTGTGGTACAGGGATGAAAAGATCAAGGAAGTCTGCAAAAAATTAATTGACTCCATGCCAAAGCGCCTTCAGGCTGTCATAAAAGCCAAAGGAGGATATATTCACTACTAAATAATAATAAGAGGACTTAATATTAGTTCATACTAGCACATAAAGGCAAATCAATGATATTTAAGAAAAATAAATTTGTGTTCACATTATTTCGCACAGTACTGTACCATTTTCCACAACGTGGATGCGGGTTACCAGTGATTCGAAATGGATATTCCGATATATTTTCATCAATATATCGATGTATTTTGAGCCGCTGAATTTGGTTTCAAATATAGGATTTGATCAATCTGGTAAAAAGCACCTTTTACTTTGACTGAGGTTCTTTCCAGGATGATTTATTAAACTCTAATTTTCCCAGCTATCTAACAATAAGTGTAAATGGTATTGAGGTGTTTGAGCCCTGATACGTCAATAGATGCTGTGTCGATGATAACTGCCCTGAGATGAGATATGTAGAATGATTCGAACCCCGGTCTGTTGACGTATCTAAGCCAGCATGAGTGCGCTGTCCTACAGAGGCCGTTAGAGTGTGAAAATGAAGCCGTAGTGTATCCGATATATCGATATATAGATGAAAATATGTATGTATATCCAAATATCCATTTTGAATCACTGGTAACCTGCATCCTCGTATTTAAAATGATATATGCAATTTATAGATCTTTCAATTTCTTTTAAGGTTAGGGAAAAACTGTAATGTGATGGGTCGAATCTAACATCAAGATTGTGTCCAGCGGCCAAAAATACAAAGGGGTTTTCGAGATTAAAGATAACGAATATCAATATGGAGTCGGCCAATAAAATTCTTGTAAAAGTGGCTACACTTTTCGAGACTCGTTGTGACATGTCCTTTTTATCTATGGACTGAGCCGTCTGCAATCACAGCCTTCTTGAACTTTATCCTCTGATAAATGCCAGATTGGTCACGCACAGTAGAAATTCGATGTGTTCATTTGTTCATTTTTTTTGACTTACCTAAGACAGTACGCGTCGTACCGCGCGCCGTACGTCAACGTAAGCGTCGATATCGAGTATTGACCAATTTTAACACATAACGAAAATGACGTCTGGAAAAGCTATGATCTGATCAACATTCGACGCCTATCGATTCGCGGACTGTGCGTTAGCTATTAATTACACAGGACCACAAAATGAAATCGAAAAAGTCCTCTTACCAAACCGAATGATCTATACGTTTTTTGGGTGCGCTGATCACGAATCCGTGGTCCGTATGACCCCTACAAGTCAGGATCAAGGTCATTTGGAGGTCAACTTCGATACTTCGAAAGATGTTATTTTTTGACCTCGGATTCTGAAACAGCAGGGAAATTTACGTTCGGATATGTTTTGACCTATGGGCCAGTGACCTCTAGAGGTCACATTGAGGTCAGATTCATCCCTTCGAAGTTCTCATTAGGTCCCCTGCTCGCGGTGTTAGGCGCCCAGGGTTATAAGGTTATTTGATCTCCTGTCTGCGGTGTTAGGCGCCCAGAGTTATGTAGTTATTTGGTCTCTTGTCTGCCGTGTTAAGCGCTCTGAGTCAATCGATCTTAGGATGCCCTTGACCTTGACCTGGTGGGGTCAAGCGGACCCCGGATTCGGATTCAGCGACGCCGAAAACGTGTGAGTACGATGGCTTTCTTCATTTGAATTGTTTTCCTCAATATGGCAATGCCCTTCATCCTGACGAGTTGGAATGATTCTGCCACTGAATTCGGATTCAGAATCCCAAAACATAAGGGTAGTATGGTCTCGTCAAAAATACATAACGTAGTAAGCATGAGACGGCTACGAGGGGGAAATTGAAACGTTCAGACCCATCGCAAATCCTGCAGGGTCTTTAAACCTCGTGTCCACATGCAAGAAATTGCGCAAGTTTGGCTCTCAGACAGCGCTTGCAACATGTGTAAACAGCGCTGCAAGTTGGCTTGCGGCAAACTTCTGCTCTCAGCGGAAGTGCTTGCGGTCTATCCGAACTTGCAAGTGGACACGTGCTACTTGCTAGAGCAAAATTGCGCTCTACGCTTTCGGGCCAGGTTGAAAGTTTTGTCGCAAGCGTGACATTACGTAACGTTTTCATAGAGCGACAGTTCTTTGAACGAGCCTACATGAAACAACGATCGCCATATTTTCCGCTAAAGAACGCGAGCTGTTGAAAGGACCCTGAAATTAAGATTTGCGTATTAGAAATCCTCGCCATTGGCATATCTCTTTTTCTTCGCGAATACTGTTGTAGAGTAATGGTCACTCGAGGGATGAGGTAGGGTAGGTTCCCCCCCGGAGGCTCCGACGTTCTCACGGCCCGAAAACAACGAGAGGCCGTAAACCTATTTTTTAGTCCCTTCGCGGAAAACTCCTTCGCTAGCGCAGGACCCATGCATTTAAAGAAAGATGCATCGACACATCTGGAGAACGTTACATTTATTTACGCTTACGACACCCGACGTCTTCGTTCTCGAGAAGACACTCCCTTTCACGAGAACTCACCCCGATTGGACATGACGCGAGGTACCCCCATCGGAGGATCCTCTTCCCGGGCGACTTCAAGAGGGATTTTGAAACGTTGGAAGAAGAAAAGCAGAGAGACGAAAATTCTTTCCTATTTTTGCTTTTTGCGTAACACGAGTTAGTGCTTCACCATGGAAGAAAAGAAAATATGGAACAGGGAGGAAACGAATTTATTAATAGAAAATTTTGAATTATACCCCGAATTGTGGGATGTTCACAGCAAGGACTATAAAAACCGAATAAAGAAACAAAATGCTGTGTTACACTTGGCCCGCTTACTCAGCACAAGTGACAATGAAATAACACGAAAACTGCATAATTTGAGAACGCAAGTGAACCAGGAATGGCGAAAAATTCAAAAAAAAGAAGAGTGGTCAAGGGACAGACGACGGATATACAAGTTCGTGGGAATATTTCGATACCATGAAGTTTATTATAACGACAAACAAGACAAGTGGAACAAAAGACAATATGGTATGTACATAAATCAAATAATAGATTATGTTTGGTGTGTTTATTAGATTGATTCCAACAATAGCCTTTTTAATTAATTCTTTTAGCGGGCACTTAAAACGTTAGTATTTAATGTGACTTTGAATATGTCGCCGCGTGCACATTCTCACTCAATATTTAGGGGTGTCTCAATCATTTTTTTTTATTTCCATTTGAATAACACGGTGAAATTGTTGAATCATTGGTTTAGTGCTACTTCCTTCTACGGTAAAAAATTTCCCCGTGAAAAATTAGAAATATTGAGTTTTACGTGTAATTGACGTAAAGAAATATTATTTTTAATTATTAAATAGAATTAAATGATAATTACGGGGAATCAATTGCACAATATATTCGCCCATAATTATCATTTCATTTCATTTAATAATTAAAAATAATATTTCTTTACGTCAATTACACCTACAACTCTCAATTTTTCTAATTTTTCACATTTTACCGTAGAAGGAATTAGCACTAAACCAATGATTCAACAATTTCACCGTGTTATTCTAATGGAAATAAAAAAAAGGATTGAGACACCCCTAAATATTGAGTGAGAATGTGCACCCGGCGACATATTCAAAGTTACATGAAATACTAACATTTTAAGTGCCCGCCAAGAGAATTAATTAAAAAAGCTTTTTTTCAATCAGTCTAATGTTTATATATGATAAGAGTGTGTTCAAGAACGACATTATATCATATACATTTATATTGCCAATGCACTTCGCCTTCTGAAGACATAAAATAATCACGGAATTCTTCTCGAATGCTCTTCGCATGTTGTGAAAAATTGTGTCCATGTTGATCCATTGGTAGTAAGTTATTCACCGGTAGTCCTTCTTGTCGCCACGTACCTTCTGTAATGGTTCCATCTGGGTTCTCAGTATCAAAGATTAATGGTGGTGCGTAGTTGCCACGAGACGTTTTTCGGGATATTAAAAAATTATGGAGCACGCATATTGCTCCAACAACTTTTTTAACTTTTGCCGGGCAAAGTTGAATAGGTCGTCTTAAAATTCGGAAACGAGTAGCCATGATACCAAATACATTTTCAATGACCCGCCGTGCCCGTGACAGTCGATAACTGAAAATTCGGTTCGGTGCGGGCTGATTTTGGAAAGAAAATGGCTTTAATAGGTATGGTTTCATTGCAAACGCATCATCGGCGACTATAACATATGGCGATGGTTTGTATCTTCCTGGTAATGGCTCTGGCGGTGGTAAATTTATGGTATTTTCTTCTAAGGCGGCTGATAACGCGCAACGATTGAAAACTCCACCGTCAGACACTCTACCGTTACAACCTATATTGACATAGATTAATTTGTAATTCGCGTCCGCCAAAGCCATCAGGACTATGCTGTGGGTTCCCTTATAGTTGTAGTAGTGACTTCCACTGCATGGAGCAGCTTGTATGACGACATGCTTTCCGTCTAACGCTCCTACACAATGCGGAAAGTTCCAAATATTGGCAAAG
Organism: Xiphydria camelus; assembly: GCA_963678675.1. NCBI lineage: Eukaryota > Metazoa > Arthropoda > Insecta > Hymenoptera > Xiphydriidae > Xiphydria > Xiphydria camelus. Next base: position 15,287,644 of record OY783192.1, on the reverse strand, counting down.
TCGCTGGCAATGCGAATCCATTCGTCTGCTGACGTAGGCACCTAAAACGACAGAAAATATTAATGATTATGCAATGTTTTGCAGACTCCTAAAGCACTGACAAGGAAACGTTTCGAGGCCGCCGCTTCCGATCTTGATGAAACTTCGTAAATTTAAAGTTTATCGAAAAATAAGAGACCCTTATTTTTTTATAGCGGCCCAATTTTGGTTTAAGGGGGTGAAATGGACCCCTGAATTTTCACCCCCTTCGAGCTATCTCCGAAACGAAGCGAGATAGATGAAAACTTTCAATGTACGTTTTGTTTGGTTTTTTTAGTATAATAAAATCCCCTAAACAGATTTTGAAAAAAAGCATTATTTTTCAAAAAAAAAATTTTTTTTATCTAATTTTTCGAAATTTCGGTTTAGTCATGTGGACAAAAACTTAGGAAATTTTATTACAAATTCAACCATGTATGACATGATATATTTCCCTCCTACAGTTTTGCAAATTTCTAACTTTTATGTCTGATAATGAGCGGGCTACCAATGGCAGTGACGGGATAGGTCGGGGGTTATTACTTCTATGTATTTTAATGCCACTTTTCTTTTATTTAATAAAGTTCAACTTCTATGGCTCATAATTATGACAATAATGGTATTCCGTGAAAAAATGTTTTATACAAAGTTGTTTCTTATACCAAGCACACGTAATAACGGCAATATCGCCACATATGTGGCATCGTGGTTCCGAGTCCTGTGCAAAACAAAATTCTACAGGATGTTCAAATTCAGGAGGTCTCCTGAATATATATCCACTCTTGAACCACGAATATTTAATAAAGTTAGTAAACCGTGGTGAAGAAAACTGATTATGAGTAAGAGATTGAAGTTTTAAAATATTATCTCTCGAATGAAGGTTAATATCGTAATTGAAAAGAGTTACAATATCTGAAAACCTCCTTACAAAATTCTTCCACATTCGAAATCCGTATACGTCTAGCGGTTGAATCAGTCCGGTGGTGCCTTGTGGAATCGTCATTAATATTATTGTCTTGTCTTCTGGTGTAGCTTCTCGAACACTTCGCTCACATTGTCCACTCCAAGAGTCCAGCAGTAAGACGCTTGTAGATCCAGTGTTAGGGAAGTAAACTTCTTGCAGCCATGTTTTCATGAGATCGGTTGTAAGTTTCCCAGATTTGGAAGCCATGAAGTATACATTTGGCGGCCTAAACACGGTTTGTTGCACTCGTTCTCCCAATTGCCCACTAGCCTCTTTTAATACCACATAAAGAGGCGACAGTAGTTTTCCATCAGCAGATATGGTGGGTTGTATAGTATAGCTGTGGGTTGTAGAAGATATTGATTGTACCACAGCTTCAATTTTTTTTTGCCCCGATGTAGCTAAAGTTCGGCCAGAATGTATTTCTAAATTAAATCCACTCTGATCAGAGTTAAATACATTTTGTGGTCCATATTGTGTAATGAGTGGCTTCACTTGTTCTACGAAGGCATGGCTTCGTACTTTCAAACTTTCCTCACCCTCAACGTTTTTTCTCGTTACAAACTTTGTGATCTTTCGAGAGACAATTCTATATGCTTTCTTGAATGACCTCAACCATGTTTGACTTGCTTTGAAGGTTGGAAGATTCTCTACTTCTTTTGCTTGTAAAGCCCATCGTTTAAGGTCTACATCATGTACTATTATTTTCGATCTACTAGCTTCTACAAATTTATCAAAAGTATATTTCGCTATGCGTATTAATTTATCATTTTGAGTACCCCCCTGTCCTACTTGCGCAGCCCATCTTCGTAATTGTCTATCAGATTTCACTTTTTTAAACTGATGTTGAACTGCTGCTACGGTTCGACGTCTTTTCTTCCCACTGTTCCAGTAATCTATGGCACTTTGTTTATATTCAAAGCTAACCGCTTCTTCATCGGGTGTACAGGGATATGGTTCTGGAGGTATAGAGGTTTCTACGTGAGGAACATCCTCGACATCCGATTCCAGCCAGTCAGTATTAACAGCGTGCATTTCACTATCCTCGATTGAATCTTCCAATTCCAATTTATTTTCATGTTCGACTCGAAATGATGAATCCTCCATGCTACGTATAATAATATTTTGTAATAAATCTTTCAATTGCACTTCTGCACTATTCATTGGAGTTTCTCTTCCATTTGGTACACTGAAAACGGCCACCAATAAAGTTAACACATTGATCGGATTTATAATTGCCATAATAATAATATGAACTGCTGTGCACCATAGAAACTGAATATTCAGACTAAAAAGCTTTCTCTTTCGCTTCCTTATATATAATGAAGTCGCCTCACAAGAACGAAACAGACTGGAGAGGGTGGGAGGTCCGACTTCCCAAAAAGGGGCCATCATCCTCGGAGTCCGCGTACGAAACTCGAGAGCGCGTACGAAAATATTTTTACATGGGCACAGAGCCAACTAATAATAAAGCTTGTCCAAAGAACTAAACTCCCTCTTTCGCATCACCGGGGCCATATAAGGCAACCCTACAAATAACAGGAATGTTGTTTACGGCATTTTCGAGGAGTATATATACAGGGCCGAGAAGCAAAGAGCTTCAGTTTCATTGGCTGCGTCTATCATTCAAGTGATGGGTTCAAACGAGTTACCGACTTTTGAGAAGATCGTGGAGGATCTTAAAAATGGGCACATACCATTGCCGTCTCCCGGGAAATCGCTGGATCTGACATTCCGCACAACAGGACCATCCATGGCCGAAGTAGAACGAGAGCTGCAAGAATGTGAGGAGTACTGGAGGAAACAGTACGCGAAGAAGAAAAGTAAAGAAAAAAATGATTCCAACAAAAAACTATAAAAATTCAGACAATTTTATCTAACCTGTGAGTGAATTATTAGTTACTTACACACAAACAGAAAATAATATAAATAAATTAACGGTCGGATTTATTAATAAGATTTCTGAACAATTTTTGTCCATTTTATTTTGATAATATTCCGCTAGACGTATACGGCTTTCGAATGTGGAAGAATTTTGTAAGGAGGTTTTCAGATATTGTAACTCTTTTCAATTACGATATTAACCTTCATTCGAGAGATAATATTTTAAAACTTCAATCTCTTACTCATAATCAGTTTTCTTCACCACGGTTTACTAACTTTATTAAATATTCGTGGTTCAAGAGTGGATATATATTCAGGAGACCTCCTGAATTTGAACATCCTGTAGAATTTTGTTTTGCACAGGACTCGGAACCACGATGCCACATATGTGGCGATATTGCCGTTATTACGTGTGCTTGGTGTAAGAAACAACTTTGTATGAAACATTTTTTCACGGAATACCATTATTGTCATAATTATGAGCCATAGAAGTTGAACTTTATTAAATAAAAGAAAAGTGGCATTAAAATACATAGAAGTAATAACCCCCGACCTATCCCGTCACTGCCATTGGTAGCCCGCTCATTATCAGACATAAAAGTTAGAAATTTGCAAAACTGTAGGAGGGAAATATATCATGTCATACATGGTTGAATTTGTAATAAAATTTCCTAAATTTTTGTCCACATGACTAAACCGAAATTTCGAAAAATTAGATAAAAAAAATTTTTTTTTTGAAAAATAATGCCTTTTTTCAAAATCTGTTTAGGGGATTTTATTATACTAAAAAAACCAAACAAAACGTACATTGAAAGTTTTCATCTATCTCGCTTCGTTTCGGAGATAGCTCGAAGGGGGTGAAAATTCAGGGGTCCATTTCACCCCCTTAAACCAAAATTGGGCCGCTATAAAAAAATAGGGGTCTCTTATTTTTCGATAAACTTTAAATTTACGAAGTTTCATCAAGATCGGAAGCGGCGGCTTCGAAACGTTTCCTTGTGAGCTCGGCTGACGACAGCGAGTCGAATCCGCTGCCAGGGGAAAGTTCGTTTGCACGTGAAAGCAACATACCACTGCCACCAAAAACAACAAAAAAATCAAGAAAAGGCACCGAAGAGGATGCCGTTCTGGCTAAAGCCGTGAAAATAATGGATCGGTCATCAGACGAGTGGCAGATATTTGGCGACTATGTGGCATCAGAGCTACGAGGATTGGAGTCTGACCATCAAAGAAAAATCCTAAAACGAGCGACCCAGAAAGCTATTATGGATGTATCAGACGTGATTCAACCACAACGAGATATGCATTCTCGCCAACAACCTCCAAATGCTACCATCAGCTCGGCCGCAGGCCTATCGTCACAGCATGAAAATACAAATACCAACTTACCTTCAAATAATTTTCCTGCAGAACCTCCTGTATCGCTTCACAGCACTCCGGCACAATCCTTACGATCGTACATACAGAGATTCGATACAAGTACATGAGAGAATGATACGAATCACCTGTAAATAGAATAAGGTTAAGTTTGTTATTTGTTACAATTAAATATAATTTTCTGTATTTTTCTGTATGAGAATAATTTTTTTTTTATAAAAATAAACTTTAGACCCTTCGGCATCTAACAAACAGTCAAAAATATTCAAACAATTAATCCAAATAATTAATATTACAGAAATGAATATTTGTCTCAAGTGGATGAGTTTATGACAGGGCCAAAATTGAAGTGGATGTATTTCTGGCATCAAGTGCGCTAGTTTTTGACAATAGGTCGCGCGTGTTGATTTATCATTATAAATTATTATAAACAATTAAATTTACTTATTAAATAATAAGTAAAATAACTTTTATTTCATATAAAAATACAAATTTGTTTTTTTTTGGCGTAATATTTTCATTCTCTCACATATAGCTTGTGTTAATGGCAGCGAATAATTGTGATAGTCATATTGATCTTATTAATTCAAATTTTCAAGGCTCATTTATTATTTCTTGTTTAATTTCTTTGGCAATGCTCAGTGACTTCTTTGTTATATTTTTCTAGAATTAATAGAAAGTCCTGCCTTCACTGCTGTTAATGCCGCTTATAACTCGATTTTAGTGTAGGTACTTCCCTGTGGTTTTTTGTGGTGCATTTTACCCCCGAGAGAAAAAAATATATATATTTTTTTTTCTTAATTAAAATGAGAGAGCATATGTACTTTCATAGGCAAAATGATTTTAATTGCAAAGTGTTGAATAGGTACTTGATATTAGAAGATTAGAAAGATAAGAAAATTAAAACAAATAGGAACATAGCAGCTTATACAGGATACATTATTGACACCCCAATATTTTTATTAAATAAATTTGTATTTAATTTTTTTATCATTTCAATTAATAAATTAACTTACTATTTTTCTACAAGAATAATTTTTATTTATATTTAATACCGACATTGTCAAAATTAAGAGAAAAAACTGAGATCGAATTTTCACACCATTATTGTAGATGGCCGACGCAGGCGAGCTGACACCAGCCCGCACATCCTTGAAAACTTGATTTAATTATATTCGTCTATTGTCAAGCGATGATTTTACGCGAGAAAAGACACAAGATCCTGTAGTATGCGCTCAAATTACTGAAAATGCGCCTTACCTGTCAGTAACTAACGCATTGTCAATAACTAGTCCACCCACAGTATAACAGTTTCCGTTTCGTTCAAAACGTTTCTATGTATTTAGGTACTTATCTGTGGCTAAGAATCGTAGTGTTATACATAACCGCTCACTGGGAGTTATAGCTGCTCGCATCTTTGTATCTCCTTTGCTTATCTTGGTAGTCACTAAGTTCAGTAGGAAATCAAAGTCTTCGGCGTTCATTCGAAGAAAATTTTCTAATTGTTGTGGAACTTCTCTTCTAAGTTCTCCCAGTAATCTTTCGTGCGCACCCAGACTACTTCTTCGTTGAATCCAAGATCTGACCCATATTTTTCTCTTTTTTCGCTCACGCTTTCTTTTTTTTAATAATAAAACAACCACTGCAGCAGCGACGGCTTTGCTGACCGACATTTCTGCACTCTAACTACGGGCTATGATGTAGGTATACAGTACATCATGCGCATGCGCCCATCGCGACTGTTGCAACGCACACGCAAGTGTTTGCTCCGAGAGAAATTGCCACAACGACTTGCGACAGTAAACTTGCGGGAATTTTGAGTCAAGTGTATACGCAAATCCAAGTTGCTCTAGCAATAACTGTCGCAAGTCACTTCCAAGTGGACACGAGGCTTTACGTCAGAGCATATCCGCAAGTAAAATTTCCCGTTCTTTCAGAATCCGGGGTCAAAACAGAGATATCTGGCGAAATATCGACGTTGACCGTCGAATGACCTTGAAAATTACCTCTGGGGTCGATCCAAATCCACCAGTCAATAGCTCCAGATTTCTTCAACATTTGTTATGAGGATCATTTCCTCGATATCCGCCTACTACATGACAGGATATTGGTCTGAGAAGTTCAAAAGAATTAATCTGACCTCCATGTGACCTCTAGAGGTCACTTTGGCCCATAGGTCAAAACATATCCGAACGTAAAATTTCCTGCTATTTCAGAATCCGAGGTCAAAAAAATAACATCTTTCGAAGTATCGAAGTTTACCTCGAAATGACCTTGATCCTGACGTGTAGGGGTCGTACGGACCACAGATTCGTGATCAGCGCACCCAAAAACATATAGATCATTCGGTTTGGTAACAGGACTTTTTCGTTTACATTTTGTGGTCCTGTGTTATCTTAAAAACTAAATCGCAGAAGTGCCCATAGTGAAGTTTTATGTTAAAATATATACATATATTTACCTTTTCGTTAAATTTCTTTATTTTGGTTTCCTCTTTCTTAACGCTTCGTTGCTGCTTTTCCTTAATTAAATTTTCTTCCGAGCCCCAAACTTCCAACGCTCGTTTTTCTACTTGCAAATGTAAATACAATTTCATTTCACCCCAACGTGGATTATGTGGATTTTTTCTAATGATGTATTTCAAGGGAGGTTCTCGCTTATCGAAATCACAATCCTTCAATAGATATTCCTGTTTAGCCTCCGTTTTTGTGATTAATGAATGTTTATCGTCGTTATCTCTGAAATGAATGGCATGTAAATGAATAAATGTAAAAAAATAGGGAACAGGGGTAAATGTGATTCTACATTGATTACCTGCAAGAATCGCACACCGAGATATCAAACGCCTGAAGTAGATAAGAATCTTTGAAATCCTTCCGACACTCTTCGCATTTAGGTACTTCAACAATGATTGGCGCGGGTACTTCAGCAATTTTTAACTGGAAAAAGGGTTGGTACAAGAACCAGTCGTATAACTAAAAAATAATCATATAAAAATGTATTTGTGCTACTTCACCATTTCTTCCTCCAGATCGACATCTTCTTCGATTAGAAATCCACCCCCACTATCAATGACAGGTTTTCCTTGTACTTTTAAGAGCTCATCCTTTGTCATGCCTCCGCTATCGCTTTAGTGGATAAGTATTAAAAAGTTACTAAATAACTTACAATCTTAAACTGATTTCTTTAGAGTATAAAAGATATCAATTTAAATACCGTATTACTAGGCTTTTTCTGATTGCGTCAGCTAGTAGTGAATCTCTGGGGTGTACTAAATATTCTTTGTGTCCTCTATACTCCGGTCAAGTTAGCGTAAAAAATAGGGGTACCTTTGCATAAATTCCCAAGAAGCTGAAAGTTTACATGAACGTTAGGGATACCAATATAATGAAATTGTGAAAAGTCCCCTTCGATCCCGTGTGAGCAAAAAATTTTATGCAAGGTCAAAGTACGCAAAAATGGGTTTTTTGGATTTATTAGCGAAACGGTTAGTGTGTGTTTCATGATAAAAATAGCTCCGACAAAAATTGTTCTTACACTTTTTTCCTAAGATTCGCCATTTCTGAGAAAAAGCCATTCTAAAGTTGTATTCTCCATAATATGCGTGACTACTACATTAATATTGAATGCTAATTCTAAAGGCGCGTCCTCACTGAGTCGACAGAGTCGATCGACAATGTCGACTCAGTGAGGACACGCCTTTAGAATTATCATTCAATATTAATATATTAATCACGCAGACTAATATTGGGTTGGTGCATAATTATTGCGGCTTTTTTGGCGGCTTCTTTTTCTTTAAAAATTGGCATTTTGTTTATTTTTTTTCATTAAAATAATCTTCTCTATTTAATTAATAAAATTCGAATCGAAAATCATGTCCATATTCGTCATATTATGCTCTACCACTTCGAGAAAGATGGAAGGCGGCACAGTTATTTCGCGATCTCAACGAACTTTTCGGCGAGGGAACAATCAGCAAAAGCCAAATTGAAAGATGGTTCAAAAAGTTCCAATCGGGCGATACAAATATTACAGATGAAGAAGGAAGAGGGCGACAATCTAATTTCAATGACCAGACACTCTTGGCAGCCGTGGAAGGACGAAAGCTTGACAATACGAATGCTGGCCGACGACTTTGATGTGGACCATTCGACCATTGTTCGTCGTCTCAAAAAGCTCGAAAAAGTATGGAAATTGGCTGTATGGATTCCCCATAGTCGAGGAGGCAGCGACACTTTTACCGTGGTCATTTTACCAAGGCTGGTTTTCATTCACATGATAGATTCCATACTGCGTATGAACGAAATGCTTGTCAGCTGCCGCACCGGCGGTGGGGGTGAGTACAGTAGAGCCTCAAACGCGTAAAAAAACTAGAGAAATAAAGTGATATCACCAAAGTTCAATTTTTGTTTATGATTTATTTACATTATGTAATTATAAAAAATCGTAGTCAGCCGGACATATGTCGGGGGGAAATGTGTCAGCTGGGACAATAAACATGCAGCGCGCCGGCTAAAGAGGCTCCGACTTTATCGACATTTTCCCCCGCAATTCGGCTAGCTGATTTTTATTTATATTTAATACAAGTAATACTGGTTCGTGCGATCAAATTTCAACTTCAGTAGTATAAAAAGACATTATATTTTTTGCCACAAAAGATTCGATGGTTTATTTACATTATGTAATTATAAAGAATCGTAGCAGCTGTTGACGTATACTTGCGCAATACAGACGCCACGCAAACTAATACCACCATACTTTAAATTAAGTTATGTGATTGCTAATTCATTATATTTTATGAAAAACATCATCAACTAGGTGTATGGTGGGGGTCAGTCCGTCAGCTGGGACAAAAAACATGCAGCGCACCGGCTAAAGAGAGGCTGCGCATTTATAATTTCAGCTGACGACTTTTCCCCCGCAATTCAGCCAGCCGACTTTTATTTATATCTAGTACGAATAATAATGGTTCGTGTAATCAAACTTCAGGTCTGGTAGTATAAAGAAACATGAAATTTATTGTCTAAAAACAGTCTATCTTCCTTGCAATTTTAATGGCGATAATAATTATTATTGTACTTAATTACGTTATTTATTATTATATAACTATTTAATAATATTTGTTAGAAATAAATAAGTTATAGAAATCAATAGAAGATTTATTGTATAGAAGGCGATATTCATAAATGTAAGAGTAAATATCTAAAAGCCATGCGGTACAGCTGAAGTGCGGATCTCTGGTAGATCTTTTGTAGCAATAAATTTCATGTTTCTTTATACTACCGCAGCTGAAATTTGATTACACGAACTATTATTATTCGTACTAGATATAAATAAAAGTCGGCTGGCTGAATTGCGGGGGAAAAGTCGTCAGCTGAAATTATAAATGCGCAGCCTCTCTTTAGCCGGTGCACTGCATGTTTTTTGTCCCAGCTAACGGACTGACCCCCACTATACACCTATCTGACGATGTTTTTCATAAAATATAATGAATTAGCAATCACATAACTTAATTTAAAGCATGGTGGTATTAGTTTACGTGGCGTCTGTATTGCGCAAGTATACGTCAACAGCTGACACATTTCCCCCCGAAATATGTTCAGCTGACTACGATTTTTTATAATTACATAATATAAATAAACCATCGAATCTTTTGTTGCAAAAAATATAATGTCTCTTTATACTACTAAGGGCCGGTTTTACCAACAGGTATAAACGCGGTATAGCACTATACTGAGAATAACCATAAGGCTTATTGCTGGTTATTCTTAGTATAGCGCTATACCGCGCTTATACCGTGTTGGTAAAACCGGCCCTAAAGTTGAAATTTGACCAGTATTACTTGTATTAAATATAAATAAAAGTCAGCTAGCCGAATTGCGGGGGAAAAGTCGATAAAGTCGCAGCCTCTTTAGCCGGCGTGCTGCATGTTTATTGTCCCAGCTGACACATTTCCCCCCGAAATATGTCCAGCTGACTACGATTTTTTATAATTACATAATGTAAATAAACCATAAACAAAAATTGAACTTTGGTGATATCACTTTATTTCTCTAGTTTTTTTACGCGTTTGAGGCTCTACTGTGCACACCCCCACCGCCGGTGCGGCAGCTGACAAGCATTTCGCTCACACACAGTATGGAATCTATCATGTGAATGAAAACCAGCCTTGGTAAAATGACCACGGTAAAAATGTCGCTGCCTCCCGGACTACCACGAACTCTCCGACCACAACAAAGCCGAACGTGTACGAATTTTCACTGATTTGCTGCAGCGAAACGAGCAAGCACCCTTCCTGAAGAATCTCGTCACTGGAGATGAATCGTGGCTTCTTTTCAAAAACGTCGTCTTCTTCCACGGCTGCCAAAAGTGCCTGGTCGTCGAAATCAGATGGTTGACCTCTTCCTTCGTCATCTGTAAGGTTTGTATCGCCCGATTTGAACTTTTTGAACTATCTTTCAATTTGGCTTTTGCTGATTGTTCCCTCGCCGAAAAGTTCGTTGAGAATGCGAGATGACTGTGCCGCCTTCCATTCTTTCTCGAAGTGGTAGAGCATAATGTGAGTGCACTGATATCCGTCCATGTAAGATTTTTTTTAGCGCGAGAAATGTAATATTTAATTACCATGGCCAAATATAGAAAAAAGAGTAAATATAATACAATGATGGACTTTTTTCATCAATAAAAAAATTTAAAAATTTGAAAAGGGACTCATAATAATTAAATAATAAAATTTTCAAGTGAAGGGTCAAAAGGGTCAGTATTCGACCGTCTGTTTTCGCTCTGCGCCGGTACCGAATAACGTAATTTTACAATAATAAAATGTCTTTTTCAGCACTTCCAATAATTTTAATTTATATTACAATATATTATTCATCGATTTAAACATATTTTAATACGCTTATTACTTACATTTTGTCGTATCCATCTGAACTACTGATTTCCAATCCTAACCTACTCTTCTAACGAAATATATTCAAAGCATGATGTTAGCGCCACGCATCGAAACAAATTAATAAATTTTAAACATTTAAAAATGTTAAATATTAAATATTTCCATAACCGACCTTCGGTGGACGGATACCGGTGCACTCACGGTATGACGAATATGGACATGATTTTCGACACGCATTTTATTAACTAAATAAAGAAGATTATTTTAATGAAAAAAAATAAACAAAATGCCAATTTTAAAAAAAAAACGCCAAAAAAGCCGCAATAATTATGCACCAACCTAATAGTTTTACTTATATTATACGTCCAATGATGTACATAGGCAGCGTAGTCATGCATACTATGGAGAATACAACTTTAGAATGTCTTTTTCTCAGAAATGGTGAATCTTAGGAAAAAAGTGTAAGGACAATTTTTGTAGAGAATTGCATGATCTACAATTTTTGTCTGAACTATTTTTATCATAAAACTAACCGTTTCGCTAATAAATCCAAGAAACCCATTTTTACGAACTTTGACCTTGCATAAAATTTTTTGCACACACGGGATCGATGGGGACTTTTCACAATTTTATTATAATGGTATCCCTAACGTTCATGTAATTTTCAGCTTCTTAGGAATTTATGCAAGGGTGAATGTCTATTTTGACCGGACTACTAACGCAATGAATTGATAGTTACTAACGCCATCAGGGAAAGCTCACATTCGGTAGTTCGATGACTAAATTGATATATCCTGCGTAACTAATTATCCTACTACACTAAAAGCGGCGACCGTCGGATTACTTACCTCATAAAATACCTGAATGGAAATGTTTATAGGTGACTTGATATCCGTAGAACATAAAACCGCAGGTCTGCCTGACTTTCTATGGTCAAAAGTGGAAATAAGAATCAACTTCCGGTACATATTTTTTATGCAAAACTACCTGATAAGATAGAATAATTGTTACCATTAAACAAATCACGGTCTGTCTCCCATCAGTCGGCCGAATCCCCTCAGTGGACTGCCATAAAAGGGGAAGCGTTTTCGATGACGAACCTACCTCATAAGATATTAGAATATTTTTTCTTCCATTCGAAAAATACATATACCCACAACCCCAAATTAAACAGGGCTGCCAGCTGTGAGGTAGCCGTAAAAATGCGACAGACCGAATTTATAACGCTGCGTGTGTGTCATACGTGCGATTGAAATTTCCAATTTTTTCTAAATGTCTCTGCCGATGTCTTCATGCATCTATTTTGTTATTTATTTAGAATGTAATCTATGGCCAGTTTAGATGAATAATTGGATAAATAGGATTTCTGAAGCGGAAAATACATACAGTATAAATCGGTTATCATTAACACATTAATGCCCGACACATTTTTGTATTCAGAGTTCTCTCAGTTTTAATATTTGGTTCAAAATACATATGTTTATCAATTTTAGCGTTCTAATGTGTTATTTACAGTTTCCAATATTTTGTTTACTATTTTACAGCAGAAAAATACGGTTAGTCGCCCATGCAAGATCACAACATTTATTTAAAACTAGCAGCCCGTCCCGGCTTCGCACGGGTAGATTGTGGATTGATTTTGTCCGTCCACCATTGTTTAAATACATTTTTAATACAAAACTTTTAGTATTTTTCCCGGGCTACGCAATGGTCATATTGGATTTGACCTTGACCATGACCTTCAAGGTTATATCAAGGTCAAATTAATTTTTTTTCATGTTCAAATGTGTCCTTGACCATTTTTTTTTCATGTTACCTTTATTGTCAGCGGAGGTCAAATTTAGGTCAAGTATAGTTCGACTTTTTGAACACCCTGTATAAGATTTACTAACTCAGAAACCTTCGCGGGCATGCGTCCAACCATTTCCCAACTTTTCATCGCAATCGGATGAACGGTTTAGGAAGGCATAATAATCATCAGTACCGGTACTTTTTGAACACCTTTTATAACATTTACTAACTCAGAAACCTTCGCGGGCATGCGTCCAACCATTCCCCAAAGTTTCATCGCAATCGGATGAACGGTTTAGGAAGGCATAATAATCATCCGTACCGGTACTTTTTGAACACCCTGTATAAGATTTACTAACTCAGAAACCTTCGCGGGCATGCGTCCAACCATTCCCCAACTTTTCATCGCAATCGGATGAACGGTTTAGGAAGGCATAATAATCATCAGTACCGGTACTTTTTGAACACCTTTTATAAGATTTACTAACTCAGAAACCTTCGCGGGCATGCGTCCAACCATTCCCCAAAGTTTCATCGCAATCGGATGAACGGTTTAGGAAGGCATAAGAGACATACAGACAGACAGACAGACAGACAGACAAACATTCATTTTTATATATTTAAAATGAACCCTCACCTCCGTATGATAAATCATACGATAGGCACTAATGGGTTAAATCAAATCTCATTATTTATTGGCATATGTTAACATTAACAAATACAAATAATCTAATATTAGGAAAATAAGCAAAGAATACCAGTATTAGATTTAATGTATATGTATGTACATAAAAACTTTAAAATTTTAATCGTCGTCGTCTGCGTCAGGGAAGCTTATACTACAATCGGGATTTTCACACCTCAGCATCATAATCGTCTATTAACCCCTTCAGACCTGATTTTTTTTCGCGGAGTAAACAAAATTGTTATTGATTTTTTAGCCTTTGGGGTATTATTATATTTTAACATATTTTTGAAATCTTTATTTTTTAAATTTTCTTATATTCATGTGCAAACAGTACAGTTGTATTTTTGCGTAACATTTTTTAATAAAATAGCTAAAATCCAATGTACATTCTCGTGTACACCAGGTCTGAAGGGGTTAAAATGTCTTCGACACATAAAGGTGTCTGTTTTCTCTCATACCAAAGAGGTACAAACTTATAATTCTAATCTAAAATCCAAACGCAATCTTCAGCGCGAAGGTTTGTACAATTTGAGCTCGGTTTCAATAATTTCAAAAACTGTATGCCCTCAGCAGTCGTGAGAATTTCCTCAGTAATAATACCACTATTTCTACCAAGAGGTGTCAAAAGACACTTTTCAAATTTTAACTTAAAATTATTCTCTAAGTTTAATCATTTCTCCACAATTAATTTTTTGACTTTTCGTACAACAATTGTTAAATTAATTCAGCAATATCATCCTAGATATAAAAATGTGCATATGGTATACCTATTTCTACCATGAGGTGTCTTTTGACACCGTAAGGATTGTGTAGTATCATATATATATCAATTGTAATCTGATTAGAGAATCCCGATTTCAGTGGTAACGAAAAATACTTTGATATTTACTTGTTTTTCGCCATGTTGCATTTTAGTGTAGATCATTGCAGTGACTTGTTGTACAAAAATTGAATAACGTGTTTTGTTTTCCAATTCCGGTAGCGAGCTCGATACACGTGAATTTTGTTTTCATTCGTGAAAAATTTGAAAAACACATTGTTGAAATTAGCATTGCAGGTAAGTAAGCAGTAAAACTGTTTGTAATACTGGTAATTATTTCTATTCTTTATTCTTTTTTAAGAAACAATGTAAATAATCTAACCTATACTATTTATGACCTATACAAACCTAACCTTATTTATTTTCTTATTTCTAAAATTATTCTAAGGATGTCCCGAATTTCAAAAAAGAAGGAGTTATTGCAAAAAAATAAATAACATAAGTGAAGAATGCTCTAAAATTGATGAAAGCTCACAATCTGAAAGTGGAGATGAGTTGAATGATTCTTTCGAAAGTGACCACGAATTCGATAGCGATTATGAAAATTACTCGTCAAGTACTAATGAAGAGGAAGATAATTTGAATGCAAGTAGAGGACGAAAGAGAATGAGATTGTTGACGGATTTTGAAGACGATAGTGAAGAAAGCCATTAACGACAAAATATTGAAATTGCTGTTGGTGGAACAGTTTAGAAAAAGAATGAAATAAGTTCCTCTCCTGGCAGACCATCTCTTCATACCATTTTCAAAGATGTATTTGGTCCAACTGGATACGCCAAACGAAATATTATGATAAAGTAAGCACCGCATTTTATTTAGTATTTGACAATAATATTATGAAATACATTATAAAATGTACGGAAATGGAAGCACAAAGGGTTCTAGGAAAAGAATGGAGTTTACCTCGAGATAAATTAAAGGCATTTATAAGTATTTTATACAGGGTGTAAAAAAAGTCCCGGGACGGCCGAATGTTTTGAAAAATATGCATCGCATAGAAAAACAAAAAAACACGGTTAATATTTTTAAAAGTTCTAACCAGTCATACCAAACTCGACCTCCTTTCACTCACCCCGCTGGGGGGCGGGGGGTAACCAACATTTTTAATGGAAACCCCCAATTTTTATTGCAAATTCGGGTTTTACGTTAAAAAATAAGAAACTTTAGTCTGAAATATTTTTTTGTATCAGTGGTAGATGGCGCTCCAATCGATGGGGACACAAACCACAGACCCACAATATCCATCACTCCACTAAACCTCGGGTTGTTCAGTTCTACAAAACTGAAATCGAGCTACCGCGCAAAATTCAATCCCTTTCCCCTAACACACTGCCGAATACGAATTCTGAGATTCTCTGTTCACGGCGGACTGTGCATTCACACAAGTACCATGGATACCCAAAGTTTGTGTCCACATCGATTGAAGCGCCATCTACCCCTGATACAAAAAATATTTCAGACAAAAGTTTCTTATTTTTTAACGTAAAACCCGAATCTGCAATCAAAATTGGGGGTTTCCATTAAAAATGTTGAAGTTACTCCTCGCCATCCAGCGGGGGAGGGGGGAGGGGAGTCGAGTTTGATATGGCTGGATAGAACTTTTAAAAACATTGAACCCGTATTTTTTTATTTGTATATGGGACGCGTATTTTTCAAAATATTCGGCCGTCCCGGGACTTTTTTTTACACCCTGTATGTACGCGGCGCATACGAACAAAAAAACGTTAATGCATCGTTTTTATGGAATAAAAAATGGGGTCCTTCATTTGTTTCAAATGTCATGAGCCGAAATTGCTTCATGGAAATGCTACGATTTTTGTGTTTTGATAATAAAAACGAGCGGAGCCAACATTTGGGAAAGGATAAATTTGCTTTAATATCAAGTGTATGGAACACATTCATTGAAAACAGTCAAAGCTGTTATAAACCAGCTCAAAATATCACATTGGATAAACAGCTTTTCCCAACGAAAGCTAGATGTAGGTTCATCCAATACATGCCGAATAAGCTAGATAAATTTGGCATAACATTTTGGTTGGCGTCTGATGTGAAAAGCAAATATTATCCGTACTTAGGGAAAGATGAAATGAGACCGATATCTATTTCATTTGGCGAGTCTGTCGTTTTAACATGTTGACTGCCACCATAATATAAAAAAGAAAAGTTTCTTGGGCCAAATTCAAAAATAAGTTAAAAATGTCTGCTTTAACATTTAAAATCGATTGTATCCCAATCTTATCCTCATTTTTCGGTTTTTGGTATTTTTTTAGCATTATTACTTTTGAGAAGCACGTTTGCACTACATGGTCCAAATAAGCATTTCTACTTTAGAGGGCCGTGTTGTGCGTACTTCTTGCTTTTCACGTAAACAAAGCATAATCGTGTCCAGGACTTGTTTGTTTTCGCTTCTTCAAGACTACGTTTTCAACAACGTTAAAATAACAATGTTCAGATAATAACGTTTTCTTATTTTTTAGTTATTTTATAACAGTCTAAAACAAATAAATTTTTATCCAGAATCAGTGTTGTTTTACTCGACATAGGTACGACAAATACATGGGCTACATACATAAAATAGTTCTCCAGGCCATCAAAAAACATACCCCATAAGCTTATACCGTAACCAAGAAGCATCGCTGTACCACGCACGTCGATATTTCATCAAACCTTGAGAAGCAACAATGCTTCTCACGTCTCAGGTATATCAAAGGTCTGTGAAGCACACTTGCTTCTCATGGTAGTCAACGTGTTAAAGCTGGTTGAACTATTTACTGGCAGCGGCAGAACCGTTACCATCGACAATTTGTTCACAAGTTCTTCCCTGGCAACAAAGCTTTTGCAGAAAAAACTTCTTTAGTTAGAACTATCCATTAAAATAAGAGAGAATTGCCCAAATCTACAAAAATACAAGAGGATAAAATGAAACGTTTATGTATCAAATAACTATACTCTAACAAGCTATAAAAGCAAACTGAACAAAAAAGTACTTTTGCTAAGTTCAAGATATAAATCTATAACAGTGGAAAAAAAAACAATAAACGTCTTCCACAAAACATTACATTTTATAATAGCACAACGTTTGGGGTCGATATGAATTACCAAATGGCGAGAAAGTATAGTGTGAAATGTAAATGCCATAGAGAGATGGCCTATATGCATGTATTTTACAATATCCTCGAGTTAGCCGGTATAAATGCATGGGTTCTGTACAAAGAAACAACAAGTGAAAATATTCCACGTAAAGATTTTTTATTCCAGTTATATAGGAGAAGAACTTGTAGCGGAATATAAAAAACGTCTAGAACGTTCATCAGTCTCAAGTAAACCCACATCCTTTCCAAGTAGACATAAAAGTGCCAAATAAAGTATTGCTCAGGTAATAGAGCAACGGGAATGTGCTTGCAGTGCGAAAAGTATACGCTTGGAAAGTGTTTAGTAGAGCAACCATTGATTTGTAAAAACTGTGGTATGAAATAAGGAAAGAATTAAATAAGGAACAATATTAAATAAGGAAGGAAGGAATGATTGATTCTTTCTAATAAAAATTAAAAAATGAAGAAGGTAATTATCTTTTAATTATCGTTCCTGTTATATTGCTCAAATTATCTATATTTAACTGATAATTTGAAATCTCGACAGTTTTGGCAATTATTTGCATTCAAACGCAAAGGTGTCAAAAGACACCTTTTGGTCGAAATAGGTATACATAAAATCGTGGTAGAAATAGTGTAAACGTTGAGTCAAGCTTGATTCCGCCGTATTGAAAACTTCATAGGTGAATGTGAGGTAAAATTAATACTCTCTCTCTAGATTTGAAAAAATACGACGTAAGAAGACAACAATTTTCACTTCTGCTTCAAATTGTAAAAGAAGGTGGTGTGGTATTCCTGGATATATTTGCATTAGACGCAAAGGTGTCAAAAGGTGTCAGGAGGCCTCGAGGCATCCTCCCTTGTTCAGGTCCTGATAGGTTCTATCAACACGTGGAGTGTTCATATCATGAGAAATTCTATTCGGATTATTCGGTAACTCCGGAGGCACATCACAATCACTTAAATGGTCAATACGATCGATTTCCTCAACCAATGGAGGGTTCCGAAATGTTTGTAAATTGGCTGCTTTTTTCCTTGCCCTGTATTCCCTGACACGTTCAGTACTAGCTTTTGCTTTTTTGTAACTTTATTAAGTGCATTTCTAGGACGCTTTCGATCATAGTATTCTTTATACGACTGTGCATTTGTGATTTAGGCATAATTCTCACTTAAAAATATTCTCTACACTATCTTGAAATATTGCTTACTCCTTTATAACCTCAATATACAGTATACATAATATAACTGATATTACGTGCTAGAGTATTTCAAACTCCAATATATATACAAACTTTACACGACGGTAAATTTGATTTGGGCACTATTCTCACTCGAAAATAACCTCCACACTACGCAGAAATATTTCTGACTACTTTCTAACCTCAATATACCGTATGTCCCAGGAGAATTCGAGCAAGTTCCGATACCTATGGCCGATAACTTGAAATTTGACTTCGGCAGTGTTTGCCGATGGTCGAGTCTTTGCTAGTTAGAATTGGATTGAGAAGAGTGCGCTGTCTATGCTGCGTGAGAGCGAAAAGTGTCAAACGTCTGATTTCCCGATAGCTGTCAATTCGGGAGATCGCAGTATTGAATAGTAGACGAAACACTTTTATCTCCCGAATTGACAGCTATCGGGAAATCAGACATTTGACACTTTTCGCTCTCACGCAGCACACACAGCGCACTCTTCTCAAGCCAACTCTAACCATCAAATCCTCAACCGTCAGCAAACACTGCCGAAGTCAAATTTCAAGTTATCGGCCATAGGTATCGGCATTTGCTCGAATTCTCCTGGGACATACGTTACACAAACTACACTATATATACTCGGCGGCTCACCGATGATGCTTGACTGATACCACGGGCTAGAGAATATTCCGCTCATATATATTATATGTACAAAACTAATATTCTTTGTGACAACAGAATTAATTCACACGTAAATGCTCATGAGAATTCGCCGTACTGAACGAAAACCGCCATGACACACATTTTTTTTTCTCACCTCTCCTCTGGCCTGCTATTGGGATCTGACATGTCTCGATACGTCGTCTGGTGGCGAGAAGTAAAACTACTCCTAGTATATACCGTTTAGTGAGTTACTGGCATTGGATTAATGTATACAAGCCATTATTATTAATATTAATATATGGTTAATATTATAATATTCATTTCAAAACTCTAGAGTGGTAGTAGACTGCACCGAAATTTTTGTTCAAAATTCAAAGAACCTTCATTGTCAAACTATCCTTTATTCATACTATAAAAAAAATGAGACTGCGAAGTTTTTAACTAATGTTACTCCTGCGGTAAATATTTCATTCATTAGAGTGAGCCTTATGGCGGATGGCTTCAGATACTGAAATATTTCAACAATGTAATTTGCAACATTTACTCGAACCTGGTGACGCAGTGATGGTTGATCGAGGATTTTTCATTGAGGAAATATGTGCAAAGAATCGTTGAAAAATGATTATACCACCATTTTTAAAATCCAAACATAAACCATTCAATAATCCAGGAGCTACTATCACTGTTCGTATTGCAAAAGCGAGAGTTCATATAGAACGTTCAAATCAGCGAATAAAAACATTTAAAATCTTAGGTGACACGATACCTCTCAATCTTGTGCCTCTCGTTGGCGATATTTTCACGGTGGTGTTCGCGATAATAAATTTAAGTTCACCAATCTTGGCAGATAATAAATTCAGGGACATATAAAAATGCAACTATTGTTGTATATATAATGTTGTTACATATATTAACTCTAGACGTTGGAATAGTTTTAAGAAATCCTTTTGCATGCACCGCTGAAATTTCGCCGTTACTCGTACATAAATTTAATTTAATTATTACCACATCATTTACAGCTTCGATGCTGACCTTGCGACTCATTTCAGTCCGAGTAGAACATTCATTGCAAATGTCATCATAAACATGCCAATGCGAATAAAAATCATCTATTAACTATTGCAGAAGAATTGCACGCCCATTTGAAAGTAATGGTACTGACAAAAAGTATATATATTAGATGCATTATTGAATACGTAGTCACATCGCTCTTGCACCGTATAGTATAGTTGCGTCGAACATTGACTAAATTACCTATATCACCATCAGTTTTACTAAACAGCGTTTCTAGAAACTGAGTTGGATCCTGCTCATATTTACTAGTGAATACCCCGCCAGCAAACTGTCTAATCTCACAATCAGTAGGATCAAGAGCATCAGAGTTGTCCACGTATGTTTTCAACATCGTTTCTATAATAGTGGATGAACTATTTTTTTCTTAAGTAAACGGCTTCGTATTAAAGAAGAATGGAAGATACACTGCAAAAATGCATTTACATAACTGTAAACACCATCATTATTTTGCAAGCCATGAATTATCCATCCCAACTGCTCAGGTTGTGATTGATCATTATTTTCGGGATTAAGATTTTGTTGTGGAATGGCCCACGGAAAATCAAGTACCTTACCCCATCGCTTATGAGGTATATCAATTTGGGGAAGATCCGGCCGGTAAATCTTCCTCAACCGATTATATTCTTCTATGGCGGATACATTCACTTTCATGCTGTGTGGATCGAAATTAATCAAGTGTAAACCTTGCAATGTGGTTACTCTTGAAAGCGCAACGTATTGTTTCATCACATGCTACTGTCTGTACTTGTCACTTGTCTGTCCACAAGTAAATATGCTATTGCCAGCATCAACGACAGCATTTTGTAAACTCAAACCTTGACTCGTATGTACAGTTATGCCATAGCTCAAACTGATTGGAAATTGCTTACGAATCACATAAGCACCATTCATAATTTGAAATTTAACACTCACACGTTCGATTATTTGTTCGTTTCCGTTACTTAAACGAACAGTAATTGATTCAATATTCGCGATGTCGAAGCTTTTGGATACTGCAATTACGCGACAAATGGTTCCATTGACAAGTCCTACGCTGATATCGATATTACGTCTCATCATAATCTTTGAACCTAATTTGATTACAATCACTCGTTCAAGACCAGCAGAGTATTAGATAAATCATTTTCCAGCTTTCGTAAAATTTCTGCAGCTTTTTTCGAAACATTTTTCGGATAATCAATTTTATCGTCAGCTGTAAGTAATATCGGTAAAATCAGCCTAAATGACTGATTTAAAAATTATGAATGATAAATAAAATCATCAACTTGTAATTATTTTATAATTAATGTTTCGATAATATTTATATTTATGAATATTTATATTTTCCCCAGAACAATTCGTTCGTGAAAGGATTTCCATAAATAACTTCGTATATCCGCGGGAAATTTAACTTCGGCAGTCGATAAAGTATAAATAATCCGATAGTCGATAATATAGAGTCATGTCATTTCCTTCTTTTTTTAAGCTATTTTGACAGCTTGATACATTTACTGTCACCATGTGAAACGAGCAATTGAACATATATAATCGGCATAAAACCATAATATATGTTATTGCATGGAAATAATTGCAGTAATGGAAATGCTCGTATAATTTTCTGAATTCAAGGAAAAAGAAAAAATATTTTTAAAGTAATTAGGAAAGGAGATACAGGCATTTGAAGTCATAAATATATATTCTCTCACATACATTTGATGGTGTATGCGTGCGGTCACATTTGTGTACGCATTTCCGATTATCGCCGAACAGTCGACGATGAAAGCCGGAATATCTCACACGTTCAATGGCGCGTGTGTGTGTTTGATCTATGTATACACATTTCTGATCATAGCCGACTGTCGCCGAAGATTGCCGGAAATTTTGTGACATTTTGACATATAGCTATCGGTCGAGAAAATAAAATCCTAGAGTTTTAGGCGGGTGGGGCGTGGGTTCGCGTTGTTAAGAATGAATCTCTGTTAATATGTAACTTATAACATTTATTCTGGTCTCTATCAATAGAGAATAATCAATTTATATGGCGTAACTAAGCATAGTTTTGGTTATAACCATATATTTATTGAGAAAATTCGATGTAAAAATTGAGGGGTGAAGAGGGAAGACATCTTTCCTGTAAAGATACACGGGTGCTGCGATGCTGCGATGAACGAACATGCCGCGAGACACTACCGTGTCTCTTGATTTGTTTCACTACTTTCTCCAGAATTAAAATGAAAATCATAAAGTGCATGAATGCATTTTTCATATATAAATGGACTGAAATTATTTCCTAAAATCATAACCACCAAGCAAGGTTAATTAAATCGGAAAATCAAGAGACTCGGTAGTCTTGCGCCAAGGATTAAAAAAGTGTAGCTTTAGCCCGCCGGTGAGATTCACCGAGCCATCATTACTCTGCGTATAGTTTGTACGTGTAAAACGAGTTAAATGGCTTGAAAAATGGAGCACTCTGATACTACTTTAGAATATCAGTGCATCATTTTTCAACCGCAGTTTCGATTAATAAGCCTATTTGCAAGCAACTCGGTGCAGGGAATTCAGTTACGAGGATATCTAGAAACTTCGATCGAGATAATTTTTTCCGTAGTCGTCTTCACAGTCCGACGTTTTCAATTAATAGCCGTTCCACTCATTTTATGTCTTTCCTCCTCACGTGTTCTCCGATAGCAGAGCTGCGGTCACAGTAAAATAAATCTCTTTTAATGATAAGATGTCAGATGATTAGACCTGTCATACAACCGTCAATGTATGGTACACGCAAACCGGCAAAATACGGGAAAGTGATCGGCTGATGGGTATAATATCCGTAAGCATGCTTTACAGACTTTTATCCATTCAAAATATCCACATTTCGATTTTCAGATATTCCTCTCCGTAACTCTCGACGTTTAGTTTTTCTACTCCAGGTCCTTCACCATATAGATTTCAACGTCTACCATTCCTTAGTTTGTATTGTCCAGGACTGCCTCTCCATCATTTCCAATTGACGTCCGGGTCTTCCGCTCCACAATTTTCGGTGACTAGGTCTACCGCTCCATAGTTTTCATTGTTCAGGTTTGTCTCTCCGTAGAATTCGATGTCCAGGTCTTCGTAGTTTTCAGCGTCCATGTTAACCGCACTATAGTTTTCGATGTACAGGTTTGACTTTCTGTAATTTTCGGTGTCTAGGTCTACCTCACTATAGTTTTCGATGTACAGTTTTCGGTATCCAAGTCTACCGTAATATAATTTTCAGTGTCCAGCTCTTCTGCTCCGTACTTTTTGGGGTATCCAGGTTTACCTCTCCATAGTTTTCAGTATCTAGATCTTTCCCTCCGTAGTTTTCGGTATCCAAGTCTACAGCGCTATAGTTTTCAGTATCCAGGTCTTCCGCTTCGTAGCTTTCGATGTCAAGGTCTACCACACCATAGTTTTCGTTATCCAGATCTACAGCGTAGTAATTTCCAGTATCCAGGTTTTCCATTACGTATTTTTGGGTGTCCAGGTCTGTCTCTCCGTAGTTTTCGGTTTCCAGGTTTAGCTCTCTGTAGTTCTCGCTGTCCAGGTCTACCGCTCCATAGTTTTCGGTGTCCAGTTCTGCTTCTCGGCAATTTTCGGTGTCTAAATCTACCTCTCCTTACTTTTCGGTGTCCAGATCTACCACGCCATAGTTTTCGGTGTCTAGGTAGTAGAGAAATACGTAGACATCAAGTACTACGGAGAAGCAGATATAAACATCGAAAAGTACGGAGATAAATACTTATACATCGAGATCTATAGAGCGAAAGACATGGCCAACGATTATTATGGTGCGATAAACTTGGACACCGAAAACTACGGAGCGGGAGACCTACAATAGATATTAAGAACTACCGAGACGTATACCTCGATACCGAAAATTATAGTGCGGCAGACCTGGATACCAAGATCTATGTACGGAACGAAAGACCTGGCCAATGATAATTATGATGTGGTAGACCGGGATAACGAAATGAATCATTGTTTTTTCGAGTTTAAAATTTTTTAAATTCTTCATTTATGAAGGTACGCATATAAGAGAGTAACACCGATATAACTTTCCAAAAACTAGTGATATCCCCACCAAAAAATATTTACATGTAAAAATATGCTAAAGACTATATAACTAACACAAAAATCATTTCCGCAAATCCTCGAAAAAAATAGATTACCGAAACTAGATAAAAACATATTTGCCTAAAAAAAAGGATTGAAATCCGAGTGTAGTGCCAAGCATTAACAAAAACCCCAAATTAACATAGCTAATGTTGAGTACTATTGAAATTCAATTCATTCAGTTAGACTATTTGTTGCTTTTTGTGTCAAACGCTTCAACGCGACTTTCAGTCAATGTCCAGAAACGTATAATACTTGACGGGCCCGTGCCTCAAGAAGTCGGTAAGTTTGTCATGTAATACCGTGTGATTTCGAGAATGGTGATCATAGGCAAATACGAGTGCGAGTGAGACCATGTAGTGGGTGCATAAGAACCTCTTTGTTGCAAATTTCCCTACACTTGTCCAGTTCGACTATGTGACAGAGAAAAGTATAAAGAAATTGAATGACTTCAAAACAATTCGTTTTTGTTATTCCTCTCGACTTATCTTTACACTTACCCTACTCAAAAATCTTGAGAACTGCCTAGCCATTGTAATCTTCCACGTCCGTTCACTTGTCTCTACAACTCGTTAATTATTTTAGATGTATCACGAGATTATCACCCTTCCTTCATTACTCCGATTTAACTGAATTTTTACTTTTTATTTACAAGCGCGTCCGAGGATCGAAATAAACGCGAGGGAAATCGTTTCGCGAATGGAAATATTTTATTAACATTGAAAACCACGTTTTATTTCAAAAAAATACAATTACTCCGACAAATTTAACTTTGTAAAGATGCGTACCCGTCACCCGCCATACTTTCTCGTTTGCTAGGTTTTGCTAGGCGATAGACAGAGCCAATCGTTCATCGTCCTTGCGTCTCCAACTAATAGCGTACAGCCTACAGTCTATAAAATGCTACGTACCATATTGTCCTATGTCATACGTGGAGACTCTATATATTACCGTATAATTGATCATTTCCTTCTTATAATAATAAAGCATTTCAGAAAAAAATGATCACCGTATTAAGTATGGAGATCATTTTAGAAAGACCTCCCATGGGTGTATAATAAGTAATGTGTAACCATCATGGCAAATATTTATATACAAACACACTCAATATACCGTATGTCCGTCTCTGTACTGGCCAGTTTGAAAGTTACCTTCGGATAGGCTTGGTCGGTACTCGAGTCATTTAATACGGTAGAAGTCGAGTTGGCAGGTAGAGATGATGTCAATTCGGGAGATCGAGGCGTCTAACCTCGAAATTGTGAATTTGCGAATAATGGAAATTACGAAAATAATTATAATTACGGTACAAATGTTTCGATTACCGACCAAGCCTATCCGAAGGTAACTTTCAAACTGGCCAGTACAGAGACGGACATACAGTATTAGGAGGTTGCATCGAAAGCCGCCGTTCTCCTGTAGATGGCTCTACAGTAGACTCTCGATTACACAGGTTTACAAAAAAAAAAAGTCCGGACTATTTGACCGGACCATGGTATTCCGAGGTATTTTTGCGTCCTGAATCTGATCCCGAGGTCATCTGAGCCCCATCACGTCAGAAAAACGAGATTTCAAGGTCATTTAGAGGTTAAAATGACCATTTTTTGGAACTGGACACGGGACAATTTCTCAAGCGACGTGTTAAGTTGGAGGGTAGCTGTTTAGGTCTTGAATACCTTCCAAACATTGGAATGGAGTCCTAAATCTCGACCGGGACTATCACAGAACCACCCCAGTGGATAAAATGTTGCCATGATCGTTGTATCTCGCGGATTACGATCTCCCTGGCAAGGCATCCAATTCCGGCGATCCGTTCACTGTGACATATTGACAGTGGACCCAGCACTGACCCTAATGGCCTTAGAACCTTGGAGTCATGCTCTGGGTGCTGCTCAGGGCAATCCCATTTCCTTATTTATTTATTTCACGGGCTCTTGCCCTTTTCAAAGACATTACAACCAACACAATTGGACGGCACAAATTTGCTGTAAGTTGACGAAGGAATCTTACCAACTCGCAGAAACTTGACGGAAAACTTCCATATCTCGAGAACTGCTCAACCCATACGTCTGAAATTTCGCACCATGTTAGGGGACTTTTTGGGAACATTGTTTGTATCCGAACAATAAAAACCCTTCTGTAAAGCCGATTGTTCGTGTACAATCGGCCCTATGAAACAGCATGCAGAACATGAGTCAAAAATTTGTGCGTCTGCAGTGGCAACCTCCTCGTTGCAAATCTCGTTTTTCTGACGTGATGGGGCTCAGATGACCTCGGGATCGGATTCATGACGCAAAAATACCTCGGAATACCATGGTCCGGTCAAATAGTTCGGACTTTTTTTTTTGTAAACCTGTGTTATCCGAGGTAATTGGGACCGAGGGTACCTCGGTTAAAAATAAAACTCGGATAATCCGAAGTTCTTTTAAATTGCTCGTGGATGACAAAGAAAAATCCAAAAGGTACATTATACAGTTTTTATATTTACTGACATATATTTTTTATCTTACAAAGAAGTCTTTGATGGATTTTTGAGTTAATTTTGTGCCTCTCTTGAAAGCGGCGATGTTTCGCCAACGTTGGAGAAACAGTAGATCATGCGGCGAACACTCCTGAGAGAGCCCTCGGTTAATCCGGAGCCTCGGTTAACCGGGACTCGGATAACCGCGAGTCTACTGTACTTACGTTGTGTGCAGCGACTAATATTTCTTGTATCACTTTAAATTATAGACATTTCTCATTAAGATCCAGTCATTAAACTGCCACTTTTTTGGTTAATATGTTTATGTCTATAGCTAAAGAAAATGGAACGCGACAAGTTGTTTTTTCGATGTGTACTTCTACGCTACTTTGATTTTTTTTAAAGTGCTGCTACAGCTCATCAATTGCTTGCGCAAATTTATGCTGAATCTGCTCCATCAGAAACAGTATGTAGAGACTGGTTTCATCGCTTCAAAAGTGGAAACTGTGATGTTCACGACAAACAACGGCTAGGTCAAACAAAGAAGTTCGAAGATGAACAACTGCAAGCTCTATTGGAAGAAACCCCTACTCAAACGCTCAAAGAATTGGCTTAACAGCTTGAAGTCGATACGAATCTACCATTTCACGACGTTTACATGCCATGGGAAAGATTGAAAAAGAAGGAAAGTGGCTGCCACATGAATTGACTGAAAATATAATACCATTGCTAATCGTCTGAACATCTCGATTTCTTTGCTTGCAAAGCATAAAAAGAAAAGTTTTTTATGGCGTATCGTAACCGGTGATGAGAAATGGATCTATTTCGACAACGCGAAACGCAACAAATCATGCGTTGATCCTAGCCAACCATCAACGTCAATACCAAAACGAAACATCCATGGTCACAAAACAATGCTTTCAATTTGGTGGGATATGGAAGGTGCCGTTTATTATGAGCTGTTGAAACCGAATGAAATAATTACTACCGAGCGTTATCAACAACAATCTGAGCGTTTAGATCATAATTTGGTGCAAAAACGACCATCAATTGCATCAAATCGCAGAAAAGTGATTCCTCTTCACGACAACGCTCGGCCTCATGTTGCTAAAGCCATGAAAGAAACATTGATGGAGCTTGAATGGCAAGTTCTCCCGCACCCAGCGTATTCTCCAGACCTGGCCCCGAGTAATTATTATTTATTCAGATCTATATAACACAACTTGGAAGATACACACTTCCATAATTACCGAGAAATCAAAAATTGGGTTGCTGAGTGGATTAGCTCAAAAAGTAGACAATTCTTTCGTCACGGAATTCAACTTCTGCCAGAAAAGTGGAAAAAAGTTATAGCTTCCGAAGGCAAATACTTCGATTGAGGTATTTACACATTTTATTACGACATAATGTTTTAAAAACAAGAAAAAAACAGAGGCTTTCAATGCAACCCCCTAATATTATGATAATATTATATGACAAACTTACCGACTTCTTGAGGCACGGGCCCGCTAAGTACGTTACTAAACATTCACTGCGAGTCGCATTGAAGCGTTTGACACAAAAAGCAACCAAAAGTCTAATTGAATCAATTGAATTTCAATAATACTCAACGACATTAGCTATGTTACTGGGGTTTTTGTAAGTGCTTGGTACTACACTCGGATTTCAATCCTTTTTTTAGGCACATATATTTTCATTTAATTTCGGTAATCCATCCTTTTAGAGGATTGAAGGAAATGATTTTTGTATTGGTCACATAGTCCTTGGAGTATTTTTTACATGTAAATGTTTTTTGGTGGGTAATAAAATTACTGCTAGCAGACAATCCGATACACGACGGCGACCATATTATTATAACAACATCATCATTAATTTGAGTCGTAGCCTAAGTCGATTCTATTTCAGCAAATGTAGTCACGTAGATTTCGAAAAAATTACTTCACTACCGAAATTGGATAATTTCGGAAAAACTGGTGAAACATATTTTTTAAATACAGTGATACTTTTCCGTAAACATCATTGGTTAGAAAATGTGGAACTGTATGGGGTTCTTGTAATTGGAGGAAAATTGGCTCCAAAGGGCTACAAATCAGAATTCTCTGTTGACACCCAAGCCCGCATAATGATAATCGGTTAATATTGTAATTTCCGCTTTAAAAATCCTATCTATCCAATTATTCACCTAAAATTGCCATATATTATATTCTGAATAAATAATCAAATAGACATGTAAAGGCATCGTAAAATCAACAGGGTGATTTAGAAAAAAATGGGAAATTTCAATCGAGCGTATATCACAGACGCAGCGTTAAATTCGGTCTGCTGCGTTTTTACGGCCACCTCAAAGCTGGCAGACCTGATTAATTCGATTGTGAATATTTTATCTGACGAATGTGTGGAAGAAAAAATATTGTGATATTTTATGAGTTAGGTTTGTCACTGAAAACTCTTCCCCTTTAATAGCAGTCCGCCAAGGGGTTTCAGCTGGCTGATGGGAAACAGACCACGATTTGTTTCACGATTTGGCTGGCCCCTGTCATTCTGTATAAAAATTATTTGATCTTATCAGGTAGTAGTGCGTAAAAAATATGTACCGGAAGTTGATTCTTACTTCCACTTTTGGCCATAGAAAGTTAGACAGAACTGCGGTTTCATATTCTACGGATATTAACACGTTGAGCCCGGCGTCACACAGTGGGACGAAATCCCGAAAAGCTGGCCAAAAGTCGAAAAATGAAGATTTTAATTCGGGGTTTTCGAGAGGTTAGTTAGTGACACAAGAAGTCAGAGGATCTAATTCCGAGAGAGAGGGGGGGAGAGGGAGAGAGGGGGAGAGAGAGGGAGAAAGAGAGGGAGAGAGGGAGGGAGGGAGAGAGAGAGAGAGAGGGGGGAGGGTGGGAGGGAGGGAGGGAGGGAGGGAGGGAGGGAGGGAGGGAGAGAGAGAGAGAGAGAGAGAGAGAGAGAGAGAGAGAGAGAGAGAGAGAGAGAGAGAGAGAGAGAGAGAGAGAGAGAGAGAGAGAGAGAGAGAGAGAGAGAGAGAGAGAAATTCGATCGTTTTCAAATCTACAAAATGGATTCGAGAGTTGGAAGTTTGTAGATTGTTATGACGTATTATAAAACGCATATGAATAATTAATATAATATCTATGAACAACTTATTTTTACGAAAGTAAGGTGAAATTACGATCGAAAATTTTATTCTCATAGCGAAAAGTTTATAAGTTCCGCATAGTTCCACAACCATACTTATTGGAGATTGTAGATTGAACTATTATCTAATGGAAACAAAAAAAAATGCTGCGCACATCTGCGCACTTGCAATTATTGCCAGTTTTTGTAAAAAAAGCACATGTTTCTGCATACTGAATAGTAAAAACGTAAAATATGAAACGTTATGCACTTAAATCAAATTCAGTATAGGGGGTTTTTTGGGCCGCTGATCACGAATCTGGTCGGATTTCAAAAATTCAAGATAGCGGATCCAATATGGCGAGCGAGATTTTCAAAAATCGACGGATTCATGCCAAATTTGGTATAGGGGGGTTTTTTTGGGTTGCTGATTACGAATATGAAGTTATATTTCCGAAAATTCAAAATTCTCTTTCCCGGAAAGGTTAATTAATGAACGGATCGGAAATAAGCCGTCTCCCGCAATACCTACTTCGACCGATACCGGTATCCATCGATTAATAAGTCAGTTTTGTAAAGGGGAGAAATGATGGGTCCAATGCGCAGCTGACTATTCTTCCTCTGATGAAGAGTACTAAACATATACTTAATTAATTAAAAATCGAAAAAAATATTTCAAATTTTAAACTCAATGTACAATACACCAGTACATCAGTACTTTGTGCGACACAATGCTATTAGCCTTTTTTGCTTCTATTTTTCTGCTCTTTCATTCGACCTATACAGAAAAGCCAATTTCAAAAACTTGTAGTTTTAGAATAATAGTACTATTTTGAACTTTCTGTCCACCCTGTATATTATACTTCAAATTTAAGATGTGTGAAATTAGTTTGCCTTTAAGCACAAACCTTCACCTAAAATAATTTTTTTTGCGAAATGAAAAACCAAAAGTTACTCATGTGTTGCAGATTTTTAGGCTCCGTCATATTGTTTTTCGTAATTTTGACTTTGGATTCGTAATCAGCGACCCCAAAAACCCCCAAGTACTCAATTCCACCCACATTCGATCAATTTTTGAGGAACCTTTCCGCCATATTGGATTCGCCATATTGTTTTTCGTAATTTTGACTTTGGATTCGTAATCAGCGACGCCAAAAACCCTCAATTTCACCTCGATTATACACGTTTTTGACTTTTGGCCAGCTTTTCGAGATTTCGTTCCACTGTGAGTCGGTCCCTGGGGACCGACAGTGAACTTTCCGTTTGGCCGGCGTCGGTCCCCAGGGACCGACAGTGGACTTTTCGTTTGGACAGGATCAAAGTTAAAAAATAAATGTAGTAATTTTAATGATATTTATTGAAACACTCTAAAAAAAATACGGTTTGGTTTTGTATGTATTACAAAACGTGACGACATTTTTGTCAAATTTCTAGCTGTCTTGCGTCCGAATAGCTTTGAATTTTTGTCGTAACATCCCGAACAATATTCTCGTATTTTGTGAACGTCTCCTTTTTTTCGTAATTGGTGAACAATTTTTTTTTATTGAATTCTTTTTTATGCATATTGATGCATAGGAATTTCCTCATCTGTGTGATTGTTGTATAAGTGCATCCCCCAATTGTCTTCGAAATTACATGACTGATATTTTTTTCCGGTTACTTCTTCAAACATGAACAGAGCATTTATAATAGCAGTATTTAAACAAAAAGCTCGAAAACTAACTTTTTATACCATTTTATAGTCCTTCTCAAGAGACTGCTATAGGCACTCATCTAGTCTGATAAGTCAATCGAGGCCTTTGCTTTATTACTCGTATCTTCAACGACGATTTTTGGGTTGAGGCAAAATCCTCTTCTTATATTTACATTTACCATTTCACTTGAATATTTTGTAGATAAGACCAAAACATCCCTCTTATCTTTCCACTTCAATACTGTACTGCCATTATTGTTCTCTTTGGCGATCATTTCTCCGCGTTTCAATTTAGTAGTTAGTACTTCGTTTAGGTTTCCTTTCCGATTTATTCTAAGTGTGCCAGTTAGATGGGTATTTTTGATTATTAGCTTATTTGCTAAGTCGACACTGGTGTACCAATTATCGGTACATAATATGGACGTCGTTATGCATAACTTGACTAAGCGCCAAATCGCCAATTTGGAGATAATATCACCCATCTAGTGTCTATAGATGTAATCTAATTATAAAAAAACAATGGGCTTATAAAAACCTTTATTTTTTTAAAAATGATCAAAAACGCTAAACGCCAAATTCTCCATTTACTTCTTGGCATTACGCATTACATGACCAATCGTCAATTTCAGACGGGTTTTTGTCGCCTGATCAAGTTATGCTTAATCGCTGTCATCAAATAATCAGTTTGACACTCTTTTGATGTTGCGCGCACGCCGCCGTGACCTTCAGGCATTTTTATTTGCATTATTATTGTTCTTTGTATTATTATTTGGAAATCGGTTTGGCAAAAAAGCGAGGAAGGCCACAGATACCAAAATTCAATATATTAGGTACTTTAAAAACTCTGGCGTAATGGTAAACCTGTTCCTGAGAAGAAACTTGAAGATTTGAAGTCTAATGAATTTTATTCCAAATGACGCTAAGAAATTTTATAAGAATTTAGTAGGTGTTACTATGGAAGATGATTTGGATGGATTTAATGGTTAATTAGATTTTGAGACTCAAGAAAATGAAGACTTCTAGCGAAAGAAGGAAAAAATAATTTTAATTCTTTTTTATGTTTAACTTAGTAAAAAAAGTAGAATTTGCAGTTTTTGTTCTCAATTGAACTTATAGTTTATAAAAATACTTGTCTGTGTAAACCTCACCGCATTATCTTTATTCAATAAAAAATAATCTAATAATAAACCCCCAAGACCCCCAAACTCTCTTCGATTAAATTGCCAATAAAAAATATATCAGAATGCCCGAATTTAGCATAACTTGACTAAGTGCTAAAAATGGCGTGTAGTTAAAGTATGCCAAACTTAAACATGCAGGGATGCATGACAAGCAATAAGCGACCAAGCGGTGTTTTTGTTCACAAAAACCTACATTTGTTACTAGCACATGTGGCTCTCGCACGGCTCGGAAAAGCTAATGAGTTCCCACAAAATGTAAATTAAAGGGATAAACTTTCAACTCCAAAAATCATAAAGCTGAACTAAAAATAAGTCATCATATTCTCAATACAACAGCGCTTACGTCGGTGAAAGAAAGCTCCCTTCTTTATTTGATTGCATATGTGCTATTGGAAATTGAATTCTTTTGAATTGAAGCGGCAGTTCAGTGGATATAAGGGATATCCTCGGAATAAATACTGTTTCTCTTTTACATTTTTCCGACATTATTTGTGCTTCAATTATATTGTTTGATAACTGCTTCACGGTCATTCTTGTTCCATTATATAATCCGGGTAAATCTAAATTCCTTAACGAAATAATTGGTGATCCTTTTTTTAATCTCAAACAGTACAAAGGCATCCCTGGCACATTCAATGAATTTAAAAATTCTGTGGGCCCGAAAACATTTTAGAAACTTTCTGGAACATTTCAGAACAATCTAGAATATTCTTGAACCTTTTGGAACATTCTAGAATATTTTGGAATATTCTAGAACATTTTGGAACAGCCGGGAACATTCTGGAAGACTCCGCGATATCTTCGATAATTTTATTACACTGTAAAGCACTTGAGATAGTCGCTGGAAGAAGTCCATTGGTGGGCGGTACCTTTTAACCCCTGTATCTTCTGAACCAACCCCTGCAGTTCAAAAACAAAAACTTCTTCATCGATGGGGGATGTAGGGCTACCATACCCTATAACCCCCATGGAGCTACGATTACCGGTTCCAGAATTTTATGGGATCGCACAAACTAACCACACTTACAGTCCATTGGTGGACGGCACCCTTTTAACCCCTGTATTTTCTGAACCAACCCCTGCAGTTCCAAAACAAAAAATTCTTTATCGATGAAGGATGTAGGGCTACCATACCCTATAACCCCCATAGGGCTACGATTAGCGGTTCCACAGTTTTATGGGAACGCACAGACTAACCACACTTACAGTCCATTGGTGGGCGGCACCCTTTTAACCCCTATATCTTCTGAACCAACCCCTGCAGTTCCAAAACAAAAACTTCTTCATCGATGGGGGATGTAGGGCTACCATACCCTATAACCACCATAGGGCTACGATTAGCGGTTCCAGAGTTTTATGGGAACGTACAGACTAACCACACTTACTTTTATTATATATGTATATTGATATTGATTTTATCATTATAAAACTGCGGAACTAATTTCTTCTTAGTACTTTTGATGTCCATATAAAAAAGGAACTCAAACTGATGAATACATTTTTTTTCCGGAAAGCATAAAACAGTCATTTTCCTCAATTCATTGAAATGGCGCTTAGTCAAGTTATGCATAACGACGTCCATATGTGGCCTTTATGAAATGAAGTGTCAAATAAAGACATTACAATGTTTGAAGATGTTGTATTTTCGTTATCAAGTGTTTTTCCGGTGTAGATACACAAATTGTATGTACAGGGTCTTCAAAAAGTCCCGGTACGGCTGATTATCTTAGCGGGAAATCATTTTAGAGAAGAATGTTTAATGCAAAACTTTTAGGATTTTTCCCTGGCTACCCAATGGTCATATTGGATTTGACCTTGACCATGACTTTCATGGTCATATCAAGGACAAATTGATCTTTTTAAATGCGAACCCCTATTTTTGATACCGAAAATAAAAAGAGCGGGAAATTTCACATTCAAATATGTCCTTGACCATTTTTTTCATGTGACCTTTATGGTCAACGGAGCACAGTGGGAAATTTCCTTGAATTAGAAGGACAACATTCTTAATGGCTTATTCAACTTAAACCAAATTCGGTATAGGGGGTTTTTTGGGTCGCTGATCATGAATCTGAAGTCAGATTTCAAAAATTCAAGATGGCGGGTCCAATATGGCGGACGAGATTTTCGAAAATTGACGGATTCGTGCCAAATTTGGTATAAGTGGATTTTTTGGACCGCTGATCACGAATCTGGAATCAGGATTACAAAATTCAAAATTTTCCAAATTTGGCACGAATCCGTAAATTTTCGAAAATCTCATCCGCCATATTGGATCCGCCATCTTGAATTTTTGAAACCTGACTCCAGATTCGTGATCAGCGACCCAAAAAGCCCCCTATATACCGTATTTGGTTTAACCCTTTCGCTACGGGCCGATCTTTCGGCGCGCTACTCCCGCTAAACGGGCCGCTGCGCCGAAAGTGTACACTTGCGGAAGACCTGCAATTATCCGTCGTACGTTCAATACCGCGGCATCTTACGCATAGCGATTGTAATCGCCCGTAGAAAGGAAAAAGTGGAAAGATTATCACATAATGCAATTAGAAAATATAATTTAATAATGTAATTACGTATAGTATAGTCACCGTTCGTACCTGGCGAGCGTGAATCGTTGGATGACTATAGTCACCGTTCGTACCTAGCGATCGTCAGTCGTTGGGTGACTATAGTCATCGTTCGTAGCGAAAGGGTTAAGTTGAATAAGCCATTAAGAGGCCGACATACCAGGCCCACTGGTTTCTCCTGCGGGGCAGCGGTGAGACGAGGTAATGTCAAAACGCTAGAAGGGGGTGGAGCTACGCGAGGTTAGCGATGTTGCCGAATGCATGCAGTGTGGACACGGTTCGGTCTTATGCCGGCCTCAGTGGCGAGATCATGACTCGCTCCCGTTTAGACCGGGATACCGCGTCGCGCGCGCGTTCCAAGTGTCTCCGGGATTGGCGTACGTTACGTCACCAATGCTTCGATAACGCAACGGTTAAGTTGCCGGGCTGGGAGTCTCGATGTCGCGGGTTCAATTCTTGTTGGTTTTTTTTTTTTTATTAACTTTTTCCATTCGATTACAACCTTTTCTTGTTATAGAAAGTGGTTTACATTATCGAATAAAATAAGAGTTTCAATTTTTTTTCATAGTTTTACGTTATTTTCTTCCTCGTTGAGGTGAACCAATATTATTTGAAAGAACAGTTGGAAACATCGTTGCATTTTTTTATTCTTACATTTAGTCATGGGAATTTTTGGCTGCCGAAGATTTTGTACATTATTTTGGATAATAATTGTCGAAAAAACATTTGAAGCACACCGTATTTTGACACCATGAACATTTGACGAATGGAACTTTGCCACACGCACATTTACACTTTAAAGGCATTATGGGAAAGCAAACTTTATTGACATTTTCGAAAAACGGCCTGATTGGCAATAATATTGGTTCACCTCAACGAGGAAGAAAATAACGTAAAACTATAAAAAAAATTGAAATTCTTATTTTATTCGATAATGTAAACCACTTTCTATAACAAGAAGGGGTTGTAATCGAATAAAAAAAGTTAATAAAAAAAACCCCCAACAAGAATTGAACCCGCGACATCGAGACTCCCAGCCCGGCAACTTAACCGTTGCGCTATCGAAGCATTGGTGACATGACGTACGCCAATCCCGGAGACACTTGGAACGCGCGCGCGACGCGATTTTCAAAAATTTTTTTCTTCGAAACAAAGGCCAAAGAAAAAGCCGAAACACGTGTCTAATATTTTTCGATATACTTTCACCAAAAAAATTCTCAAGACAAAATCGATTTGACATCTGCCGGGATCCCCTTGTGAGATACGCCCTTTCGTGATAAGACCGACGATATTCTGCTATTCGTGGCGGAGACAAATCCAAGAATCAAAGGTCATACAAATCTGTCCAGCCGTTCGTTAGTTATAAATAGTGTAACTAACCCGACTTTCTTTTATATAATATATAGATATCAAAATTAATGCGGGAGAATACGCTCTACCAGCAAACAAACTGGCAACGCCGCGCAAGCCTCTAAGCAGTACGTATATTTCGCTAACGTGTGGCAGCACATTACTGCGGTTAAAATTCACGATGCAATCGTTTACGCGAGCTATAATATTATCATTTCTATTACGTATTCTGAAAAAAGTTTTCTATGAATTTTGTTCAGAAAGGTTCACTTTATGTTCCTATAGTAACAGATATCGTTTTTTATGTTTGTACGGTCTTCAATTTAGGTGCTGAAAGTGACAATATTGTAGGTGCCATGCAGATGTTTTTACACAAAAATATTTAATTTGGTTATTATAGAAACCTTTAATGATATTTAGTCTGAAAGTGTGATAAGTTTCGTATGGATATTGTTTCCCATTACGAAATGAGCATAGCCCTACTGCGACAAGTTTTGCATGCGTTTCGAGGAGGTATGTCGGCCTCTTAACCCTTTCCGGACCCCGCCTGACGCCCTATTCTGACGCTAAGCGAAGCACTACTTTTAGAGGTCTGCGTAGCGACGCGCTAGGTTCGTTCAGTCTTTTGATCAGAAAACTCGCAACTGTTGAGATATCGCTGACCAGTTTTTTTTATTAGAAAGGTGAAAGATGTATCTAATACTATATGCAAAGATAATAACGATAAACTGCAGAACTTTTTTTTAGAGTAGGTTAAAATTTAATTTTCTTACAATTTTGTTGGAGGAAAAACTGCAATTTTTTTTTCGTTGCTATTTTTGTCGCTATAAAGTTTTCGTTAGACGCGTTTGAGAAGTACTATTATTTTCGCACAAGCTTAAGCTTTAAAACGGTATATAATATTCGGGTTTTTGTAACTCTGCTTTGGATTTAGGAGTCGAAATAAAAAAAGTAGTCGCTCAGGTTTTTTTCGCTTATGGCACAAAAAGTTACGTTATATTTGGCAAAACTTCTTGCTGTATAGATAAGTATAAAAATATACAAGTGGTATCATATTTGCTATGAAAAACTTCATATGGCACAATTAGGAAATTTAAATGGTTCAAACTACCCTACGGAACTTGGCAACAGTATGATAAACGTTATAGCAATTGTCCATGCAAAGTGCCGGATTCGTCGGGCACGTCTTACAGAAATAGTTAGACGTTTTTCGGCCCTTCGGCTTGCTGCGGTCGCTACATACTGCGCAATCCCTGCTGGTTTTTCCCTTTTTGATTTCGTGAAACAACCCGTTCATTCTTTGGATATCACCGTCGGCTGAACGGGGGCGTTTTCTCTTGGGGGCTACTCTCCAGTCTCCTATCAGCTGGTCGATTACGCGCAGACGAAAGTCGATATGGTCATCCTGCACACAATTACACATAAATATCAGGTCCAATATTTTTTAGGTAATAATTGCCCCCCACCCGCCACCCCCTCGTAATAAAATCTTACCGGTTTCAGTCCTTTCTGTTTTCGTATTTCGGAGAACAGGATGAACGCGTTGACCATTGAGACCTCCATAATCCAGAATAACACCTTCTTCCACCATTTCTTAGATTTGCGAGCGAAATTATAAGACGAACAATAGTGGTCCGCTCGATCCACTCCGCCCATGTGCGCCGTATAGTCCGCTATTGCAGCGGGCTTTGTGATCTCTTCATGGACGCCACCCGCTTTTACCCGCGAAACCTGCGTCGTTTGGTCCCCGTGATACGTAGACAGTGCGAGGACCGGCCTTTTGTCTTTCCACGCAATGACAGTCGTGTTGTTTTTCCTCAAAACTAAAATTTTGCCCTTCGTTAGTTTTGATAGCTGCTTGCCTTTGACCTAAACAAAAAAAGTTTTTTTTGTAACTAGTTTATTTCTTATTTAGTTTCATTTTACAAAATTCACGGTAAAATAGCTTACCTCAAGGGGAAGATTTTTCCTGTTGCTCATTATTGTAGCAGTTGTGTGAATTTTCATTCTCAGCAGCTCGTCGGCAAGGTCGACGCCGGTGTAGAACCTGTCTGTATACAGGTGGCGCCCTTCCGCCGGACAATCGTCCTGCACTTTCTTCACTAAGTGGAGCACTATCCGTGAGGTGAACGGGAGTTCTGGGCGAATCAGGCTATCTGTCGTAGGTGAGCCAAAATAAACGACAAATCCTACAACATAGCCGGTTGCTGAGCAGCTGACCATGTAGGCACGTAACCCCCATTTTTTCGGTTTTTGGGGGTTGTAACACTTGAATATCACTCTGCCCTTGAAAGCGATTGTCGACTCGTCCACGCAGATATTCTCTCCGGGCGAAAAAACTTCTCGGCACTTCCCGTCGATGTACTCAACGATGTTCTGCACTTTTTGGCCGCGAGTTTGCATATTCTGACCACCGGGAGGTGGTGGCTGCAGGTGTAACGCCCGAAAAATTTGGAAGAACCGGCGTCGAGTGAACACAGCCCGGAAAATGTCCTGTCGCGTGAGCTTGTTCGTCGCGTGATAGTCAGTAAATCGAGGTTTACCATTTATAGCCATCAAAAAAATATAGCCCAAAAACACTTGCAACTCTTCCACTGTAACATCAAAAAAATTGAACCACAGAGTTGCGCGTAATCGGGGAGGCCTCTTCAATTTTTGCTCTTGCAAATCGGTTTGTTTCATCACAAATACTTTTCAAAAGGTTGTCGGTAAAAAACAATTTGAAAAAGTCACTTTCACTTTCACAATCACTGACACAATTTGAAGGGCCAAGGCGATCCGGGTTGAAATTTATTTTCGGAAGCTCTTCGTTATTTCCAAAAATATCTCTCCAAACACCAAGATCTGCAGCACCCTCATCATCATCCTGTTCATCATCCTCTTCGTCCTCGTCATCTTGATCTCCATCATCATCTACATACTCTTCAAAATTTTCGTCACTCTCCGAATCTTGGCAAAAGGATTCGTCAAGTGCCGCCTGTATTTCCGCCTGTGTAAGAGGCCTTTCACCTTTTTGCCGAGGCATAATAATTTACCTATAACTCTAACTCTCTACTTCCTATATAACCTGTCACTATGTACTTTTGGCAGTCCACCGTAAACAATGCCAAATAAAACCGGTTCCTGCCTGTCACAACACGTCCAGACCACACGCCTTGTTATTGCCCAGCAGCCGCTCTGTCGCCTCACTCTTCCTTCCACTTTCCCCGCTTCTGTCGCGTCACGAAGCCCCGCCTTCTTCTCGCTACCAATACTACTGCATAATTCAGTTCTTTCCCAACAGTTGAAGCCACTAATCGTGTCGCTACTCCAAACGGTTCCTAAGTTACGTACATTGTAAGAGAGCCGTGTTTTCGGGCAACTATAGCTGCCTCGCGTCTTTTCCGGCCGGGCGCGCTCGGCAAGTATAGCTGCCTCGGGTCTCGAAAGGGTTAAGAGGCCGACACACCCCGTCTGGAAACGCCCGAAAAGTTGTCGCGGCTGTAAAGCGATAATTCCAACATGGTGCATAAGAACCTTTTGTACTTTTCGCCACCACACTTAAAAAACATAAATCTAGGGTCCTATAGAAAAAAATTAATAAATTTCTTTGTTGTAATCCATCGGCGACCTCACAAATATACCTATATTTTGCAAGTTGTAAACGCGGAAACAATCAAAGTATTGAAATGAATTCTTCTATGGGACCCTAAAATAAACCTTGTACAAGGTACTACCACCTTTTGCACGAAAGATTTCTGAAAGCCCATTGCAGAAAACCTTTATTTCAAACCTATTACTCGTCTACTTTTATCAGCCGAGTAATGCTTCCATCTAGCGTCTTCACTACGTACGGACTGCGGGGTTGTCAGATTTGTCTCCGCCACGAATAGCAGAATATCGTCGGTCTTATCACGTAAGGGCGTATCTCACAAGGGGACCCCGGCAGATGTCAAATCGATTTTGTCTTGAAAACTTCTTGGAATAGCGCCGCGCGCGCGTTCCAAGTGTCTTCGGGATTGGCGTACATAATGTTACCAATGCTTCGATAGCGCAACGGTTAAGTTGCGGGGCTGGGAGTCTCGATGTCGCGGGTTCA
The DNA here is from genome assembly GCA_963678675.1 of Xiphydria camelus. NCBI lineage: Eukaryota > Metazoa > Arthropoda > Insecta > Hymenoptera > Xiphydriidae > Xiphydria > Xiphydria camelus. Next base: position 15,246,618 of record OY783192.1, on the reverse strand, counting down.
AGTCTTGTCGGGTTTTTTTTTTTTATTAACTTTTTTCATTCGATTATACAATCCCTTCTTGTTATAGAAAGTGGTTTACATTATCGAATAAAATAAAAGTTTCAATTGTTTTTATAGTTTTACGTTATTTTTTCTTCCTCGTTGAGGTGAACCAATATTATTGCCAACCAGGCCGTTTTTCGAAAATGTCAATGAAATTTGCTTTCCCATAACGCTTTTAAAGTGTAAATGTGCGTGTGGCAAAGTTCCATTCGTCAAATGTTCATGGTGTCAAAATACGGTGTGCTTCAAATGTTTTTTCGACAATTATTATCCAAAATCGTGTATAAAATCCAAAAGTTCCCATGACGAAATGTAAGAATAAAAAAATGCAACGATACTTCCAACTGTTCTTTCTAATAATATTGGTTCACCTCAACGAGGAAGAAACTAACGTAACACTATGAAAAAAATTGAAACTCTTATTTTATTCGATAATGTAAACCACTTTCTATAACAAGAAAAGGTTGTAATCGAATAAAAAAAGTTAATAAAAAAAAATCCCAACAAGAATTGAACCCGCGACATCGAGACCCCCAGCCCGGCAACTTAACCGTTGCGCTATCGAAGCATTGGTGACATGACGTACGCCAATCCCGGAGATACTTGGAACGCGCGCGCGACGCGGTATCCCGGTCTAAACGGGAGCGAGCCATGCTCTCGCCACTGAGGCCGGCGTAAGACCGGACCGTGTCCACACTGCATGCATTTGGCAACATCGCTAACCTCGAGTAGCTCCACCCCCTTCTAGCGTTTTGACATTACCTCGTCTCACCGCTGCCCCGCAGGAGAAACTAGTGGGCCTGGTATGTCGGCCTCTTAAGAATGTTGTCCTTCTAGTTCAAGGAAATTTCCCACTGTGCTCTGCTGACCATAAAGGTCACATGAAAAAAATGGTCAAGGACATATTTGAATGTGAAATTTCCCGCTCTTTTCATTTCCGGTATCAGAAATAGGGGTTCGCATTTAAAAAAATCAATTTGACCTTGATATGACCTTGAAAGTCATGGTCAAGGTCAAATCCAATATGACCGTTGGGTAGCCAGGGAAAAATCCTAAAAGTTTTGCATTAAACATTTTTCTCTAAAATGATTTCCCGCTGATATAATCAGCCGTACCGGGACTTTTTGAAGACCCTGTATATCTACGACCACAGAAAAATTTAAATACTTTTAATCCATATTTGTTTCTTTTTGTTTCAAATATTGCCTGAATATAATTCGTCCTCGGAATGGGATTAGTGACTCATCAATACATACTACTACGGAAGGATCATAATGTGATTGAAAATTTTTATTTAATTCGTCTATGATAAATTTAATTTTTGATAGACGATCACGTGTTTCAACTACTCTATTATTTGCAAAATGCAACATTTTCATGAGAGTTTCGAGTCGATCCCTGCTCATTACTTTTTGCGGGAAAGTTTGAGCAAACAATGGATCCCGAGTCCAATATAGACGTAAGGATGGAAGCTTCACCATTCCCATCCATATTATCAGTCCAAATGAACGTTTGATCTCATTTTTGTTTGTTGGCGTCCATTTGCCTGATTGTTTAGAGCCGATTCTGGATTGGACAGTATAAAGATTTGTCTGCTCACTGATGTGTTCAAACATTTCGCCAGTGAGAAAAAGTGCGTAAAAATCTTCGACTCTTTTACGATTCTGCACTTTCTCATTAGTTTTCTTGGTACCGTAGGTACTCGTAAAAGGTCAAAATTTTGCTGATGGCCTTTTGGATCAAATCATTCATTTTGATCATTAATTTCGCTCGCATTTATGCCATAACTGTCGTTGTCAAGCTCCATTGCCTGGTCTAATGAACTATTATCTTCCAACGATGACAACCGTAATATACGGCGATGTCGACGTGTAGATGATAAAAATGATTCACTTGATGTACCACTATCGCTTTCTCTACCGGATATTTTCGGTTTTATGGGCAACAAATATTTTCAAGCAAGCAAAAATTTTCTATTCTTGAATTGTCTTTACACTTCCGTGGCTTCTTTCTAACTGATCGTCTCTTGGAGGTCGCCTTTTTGCCTTTTCATATACATGTGCATTGACTGCAACATTGTCCCAGTCCAGAAAAGAAGTCGAAACAAAGTAGATCTCTGTTTATTCCAGCCGTCTCAAACATCGCCCAAGTGCTCGCGGAAGTGCTGGCTCGCTGCCGGCTGAACGGAAAGAATAGCAATATCGGTGCCGGGCTCAATGTGTTAAGTCACCGATGTAAACATTTCCATCCAGGTATCTTATGAGGTAGGTAATCCGATGATCGCCCCTTGGACTATTAGCCGATCCCCCCCACCTTCTAGCCTGATCAGAAATACAGCCCCAAAAAGAATGAATTTGCTGAAAATAAAGAAATTTTTAATAAGTAAAAGTCGAGTAGGGGAAGGAAAAGAGTATAATGGACTTTAGAATTGGCGTTGGCTTGGAGATTGTCAAAAACATCAACTGACATTGACTGACGCTGAGGTGCGCCGATGCGCGGTAATGTATTAAGTATGTATTCTTCCCAAGTCTTGTGAATAGAGAGTACCTCGTATTAAATAAAACCAAAATGCGTGGCCGCCATGCGCGGAAGGAGTGAAACTTCGATACTGATGGATAGAAAAGAAAAGCAAACAAGTAATCAACAATAGTAACACCATAACAGTTCAAGATAATGTAGTTCAGATATGTGGTTCTAAAAACAATAGTACTACCATGACATTTTTATTATGCCATGGTATTACTATTGTTTTTAAAACCATACCTAAACTACATTATCTTGAAATGTCATGGTATTACTATTGTTGATTATTTATTTAGTTTTCTTTTCTACCTATCAGTATCGAATTTCCACTTCTTCCGCGCGTTTTTGCCATAATAATTATAAATTAATACACACAGGAAAGAATGTTCAGTGTTCATTGACGTTTACGAAATTGAAGAAGTTCATAATTTTGTTGTTTTACTATTTTTCGTTATTTAAAAGTCAATCATATTTATTCAATGTTTATTTATCATATTATTCGGTCGAGGTGCTATTGGAAATGGGAGTTCGGAATTAAGTAAAAGCACTGTGTTTTCACTACCGAAAATATTCTTTATTAGAATGTGCTTGGAAGACACATCTTTACTTTTTCACACTCTTCAGAGAACTGACTAAAAAGGCATACGGGGATCATGATCTGGACCATCGATGACTGGTTTCTTTCTTTGGTCCTTTTACAATTATTAGTGGAGGTGCGACGCTGAGTCGCCTCATAATATAAACAAAAGCTTTCATCGCCCCAAGAAACCCTCTCGAGCAACACAAACCAGATCCCCTCTGCACAGTCTAAACAGCGATTCATTTTTGCTTAATTTATTTTTCAGTTTTAAGTGAATAATTCTAACAGGTGCGATAAAGATTAGATCTCCTCGGGGTTATAAATCTCGAAGACGCGTGACACGACTAGTGACCAAACACGTGAAGAGATGGATTTAAACCGTGTCGGTTAGTTCAAATGATTTAACACTGCACTTACAATATTACTGGTAATATATTGGATTCAAAGAGTTACAGTAGTTCGGTGATTTAACCGTGGTTTACAATTAGATACACTGCGAGGTTGTTTTAAGGGAAAGGTGTGGGACTGCGAAAGCATTCGCAACCTACATTCGCCGAAACATACCACCCGCCTCGCCGTTACAGTAATATAAATTTATAACTATAGCGACCGTGCTAAGAATGGTCGAGAGCGCTGAGTGAGGCATGGTCGAGAGCGTTGGAGTGTGGGATTTTCGTTTCGGTATTTCGTTACTCTTCGCGCGATTTAACTACCCTCCACAAAGAAGTTTCACTTCAAAATAAATAAAGTTACTTTTACTTATTAAAGATTTCTTACATTTCAGCAAATTCATTCCTTATTTTGGGGTTACATTTCTCTTAAGGTGCGTTCACATGGACGCGGAAGGCTTGCGGAATGCGGAATGCGGAACGTGCGCGCGCCGACACATTCCACGCGGAAGGTTTCGAGTCCGTTCGCATGCGTGTCGGTAGGTTGTGGAAATGCGTATTCGTTACGGAAGGGCGGAACAAGAGGGAGTTTAGAGGGTAGAGTGAAATTAGGACGGTCCCTTAGGTACATGACTCAGGAAAGCGTCGTCCCTCGCATTCAATTTGGAAATGAAAATATAATTATTAATGACGATTTACAGGGTAGAAGTAATTCACCGGTCTCTGTCATGCGAAACGATGATGGAGATTATTGCAGAATATCCTTAGATATAATTCATTACTTTTAATACGTTTAAATTAGTTTTAATAACCTCTTCTAATTTTATAAAGCCTTAATTCTTTTGAAAATAGTAAAATAAATCATTAAACCTTTAAACAATTTTTTTCATCTGTCACGTTTTGTGTCCAACTTGAACGTAATTTTTCTCTTTGATTAGTATTATAACTAATATTAGTAAAAATGATCAAAAACCGAGGTTGAATTGCTATTTTCATTACCTTTAAAGCAAAAAAATAATTATCGGAAAATATCAATTTTTGGTGAAATTAGAGGCATTTATTTACGAGAGCGCGCGGGCGCTACGGCGCGTATTTATATACAGAATGCAATATCTCGAGAACTACCGTCACTGCACCAGTATCCGACAGTTTAAGGTTCGACCACCTATAGTCAAATGGAACCAAAAAATTATTCCGCCTACTGTAAATTTAAATGAATTAATGCATTAGATAAATTGAAATGTTTTCTTTTTTTTATTATTTACAGCTTTAGATACATATTTAATAATTTGATAATAAATAAATAGAAATGTTCCTCTGATGAGTCAGTATCCGACAGTCAAAAACCCATGTGCGCTAGTATCCGACACCCAGTGGAGCCAGTTTTCGACAATAAGGTTATGTTTGTAGAGAAATACACTTTAATAATTGAAATTAACGAAAAAATTACAATACATTTATTTTTTAACTAACAAATTATACGTATCCATGAAAAATAACATTATTAGGAAATTTAAATGAATATTGGCTTCACTAATCTTCGTATTTTCTTTTCTTTGGAGTCGATACTTTCATTGACTGACTTTTATCACCAGTTTCATCACATTTCTGTTCGTCTTCATCGATCAATTCTTTTTTAATTGTCTTAGCGACAGTTGACATATGAGGGGCTGAGATTCATAGTGGTGTAAGTCAGATTATCCAGATTTTCCAAAGTAACCGCTTTGTCGTCCCAAAATATACATGTAAACTTTCTTGTTAGCTACATCATACGCCTAAATTATAGCAGTACATATTCCGACGGTAATACATCTCAGAAACTGTAATCTTAGGAAGGGCTTATGTATGTTTGGGACGACAAAGCGGTTGGTTTGGAAAATCTGGATAATCTGACTTACACCACTATGAATCTCAGCCCCTCATATGTTTCTTAATATGTTCTTCCTCTTTTTCCACCTTTATGCTCTTCTTTCTCTAAGCTTTCTCAAGTTTTTCTTGCTCTTTTTTCATTCTGTTCTCTTCTCGACTTTTTTATTTTTGCTCTTTTTGGAGTCTCTTTTCTTCACCAGCCTTTTCTTTCTGCTGTTTCTTTATTTCCCTACCGTCTTCCAAAGTTCTGCATCTTGCTTCTTAAGTGCTTGTTTTTTCTGCTTCTCTTCACGTTTCATGAGTCTCTCTTCTTCCAGTTTTCGTTTCTATTCCTGTTACTGTTTGTAATAACTGTTATAAGTGTCAGAGGTGAGTACTGAAGATAGATTGACAACTGGTTTTGGTTTCTTCTGTGATTTTTTCTTCACAGAAGGCCAAGTCAGAGCTGTTCGAGACGGCATTATCAGGTATTGGACATTCAGGTACGGGCGAATCTTCAGTTTGGCTGTTGCTCAGCAATAAAAAATTATTGCTGAATTATTAAAATAGAAAAAATAATACAGTTAATTCCCTGTAAATACTTATATTATTCAATATATTTCATACTTACATGACGAAGATATAAAGAATTACAACGAGGGTGCACTCTAACCTCCAAGCGTTATTTTTGGCGGCGAAAACCCACTCGTCGTGAGTTACAATTTTCAATAAGTGATTTAAAGCACTGCAGCAAAAAAAAACCTTATGAAATTTGGCCACAATTATGTATAGATAACAGATTATAGTAAAATTTTTTTAATGATATAGAACAAAATGAATTGGTTGGTATTCTTTAAAATATACAATAAGGGCCGAAACCACCAACTCTGATTAAATTGTTAATTCCCGATTAGCTTAATTTAATCATGCTCTTGCGTTCCACCAATTTTTAAACCATGATTAAAGTGAGATAATCACCGTTGAACTTAATCAGCCATTTTTGGCCGATTAGGAACCTAACCAGTGATTAACGTGGATCAAGATAACCTCAAAGTCGAAGTTTCACTGCTGTGCAATACTATATCGGACATGAATTTATTTTACGACGATATTTTATTATAATCTGATGATGAAAATGGTATCGAAATTGATAAAAGGCCACATTTAATTAAGGAACGAATTAATTATTTCCAAACTTTGGATGATTTGGATTTCATTACGCGTTTTCGGTTATCGAAAGACAGTGTTGAAGCTTTGCTTCTGGAAATTGTACATAATTTGCAACACGCTACAGAAAGATAAATTACCTCTTAAATAATATATAATCTATTTTAAAATATCGCAACATTATCATATTACGTTAAAAATCGCATAGAATTTTCTGTATCTTTACTAAATAAAGGGAGTGCACATTTCAAAAACCACGCTATTGCACCCAGAGTACAACTCCTGCTTGCTCTCCGGTATTATGCAACTGGTTCCTTTTTAAATTCTGTTGGAGATTTCGGCAGCTCACTGAGCTCGGCTTGCGGCGCGTCAGTTGATCACGTCAGGTTTTCCTCCTACTCCATTACAAGTTCCGTTGATGAACCAATCAGAATCACCGTTACAACAAAACCAAAACTTATTGCGAAGAGGGTATATGATTAGATAATCGGGGGTTAAAAATTCATGGTGGAACGAATTGTGCAGTTAATCATGATTAGAACGCCGATTAAATATAATCGTGATTAGGTAATGAAGCATTTAATCAGAGTTGGTGGAATCGGCCCTAAGTGTCGGATACTGATACACTGTCGGATACAGGTGCAATGACGGTATTCATCGTAGGAAAATGAGATAAAAACCAATCGTTTCGTCTTGAAATTCTCTAAATTTTCTTCGCAGCATATCTCGATAACTTCTCAATAGTTTTCGAGATATTTAAAGAAAAAGCCGTACAAAAAATACATTTTTATTAAAAATTAAAAACCATACTTTGGCTTTATGTAACATTTGTTCTATATATTTTTCAGAGTATTAAAAAAAATTAAAATCGGACACTTATGAAGAAAAGTCGACAACAAAATCGATTTTCTCAGCCCGTCTACTGTACTAAAATACCGTCAGCCAATCAGCGCTCTTCCGCGTGCGTACTACCTGTCTCTCCGCACCCCGATTTGGCATGCTAGATATTTTCCGCACGTTCCGCGCGTAAAGCGATAGTTCTTTGAACAATTCAACATGAAACGACGAGCGCCATATTATTTTGCATTAAAAGCTGTTACTATAGGTACGGGAAGGACGGGCATAATGGCCAGGCTAAGGATTATTGAATTTTTTAACTGATTTCCAATCGATTTGAAAACTTCAAAATCATAGTATATACACAACAACCATCCTAGTGCATGCAAGAATGTTTTCATTGTAGTTGGAAAAAGGGAAAGTACCTAAATTGTACAATTTACACAAAATACCCAAGTGGCCATTATGCCCGCATGGATAGGGCATAATGGCCACATAGCTAGAAGTGTTTAATAAATTGAGAAAACGAGTCTTAAATAAAAAACAAATTTATTTTAAGAAAATGTTAAATTATTAACAGTGAAAGAACATTATTTTAATAATGTTGAATACGAAGATTCTTTTTCACAAAAATATTGATTTTTAAAAAACATGTATAAAAAAGGGAAAGTGATTTTTAGTTTAGCTATAGTTTTCGCATAAATATTCAGCGTCCTCTTCTTCGATACCAGCACACAGTTCATTGGCCACCTGCTGGCTGTTGTACCCGCCCAGACGCCATTAACAAAAGCTTGTTGTCAGTTGTCAACAAACAACAATAAACCATTTTTCAATATTGAATTTTGTAGTCAAGTTACAACTCTTTTAAGATAATTATGTTTTAAAAATCTACCTTATTTGTGGTAAATTTGCAATAATTATATCAATGATAGACCATCGGTCGGAATTCGTCGCTACTTCTCATTATAAACGGATTAAGTAGCCGACGGTTGGCGGTGATTAGCAGTGATATCGGTGACGCGTGACTCAGTAGGAACCGTCCGGTAATTAGCATTCTGGGAAAGGTACGGAACTGCAAGCGCATTCACGGCCCCTCCTTTGGCCTCTCGTTGGTGTAATGTCACACCTTCCCCCTTCACAAAAGGTGTTAAGGCCGCCACAGACACACATGCTAGTTTGTCGTTTTACTTGCACAGTTTAAAAAGTTGTAATGCAAGCCCACAGAGCAGCCCACAGATATTCACTTTTAAAGTATCGTCCTTTACATCAGTGTTAAAACGAAACATGGCCGATCATCAGAAATTAGCAATTGCTGCTGCAGTTATATTGATTATTAAAAAAAAGAGAAAGCAGAAGATCAAAAAGAAATGGTCAAAGAAATGGTTGCTGTTGAGAGAGGAGTTCACACATATTAATTTGTTAAAAGAACTGAAGGTAGAATCTCAAGACTGGTTTAATTATTTACGCACGGATCAAGTTATAACTGGCAGGACAATATGATCAATTAGTTTTCAAAATGCTACTTCAGTACCTACATATTAGCAATAAACTTTTAAAACAATGGAAAACTCAGTTATTAATTTATTCATTCGTACCTCACTAATTGGTATGGTAACTGTGTGTCTTCTATAGTGTCTTTCCCATCTAATCTTGGCGTTTCTTGATCAGTTAGAGAAAGAAGCAGATCAAAGTACTATAAAGGGTCTAGCCGGATAAGCACTTGAAAAGTGCCCCTAGAGGAAAAACACGAAATGGGCACCAAAACACTCTCTCGGACGTGAAAAAATTTTATCAATTTTACTGTTCCAAAAAGTCAAGGAGCTGAAATTTTTTGAGAAATGCAGTTGAACATTTAACATTTCTTGTTGCTCACGTAATGGACCAAAGAATTGGAAAAAATTCTGGAACATAGGGATCCTTAAAGGGAACTCAGAAAAAAATATTGTGTCGTATTTGGCGCGAAATCCAAATTTTTAAAAATAAACAATTTTAAAAAGTGCTCTCCATTGCTTCTTGAAAAGGTGTTACCATAATTTTTTTTATAAACGCGTCTTCGCATCATTATTATTCTCAAATTTTTCTAGATTTTTTGATTTAGTGCCACGTGCCAACAAAAATATAAACAAACCTTATGGGAACTGGGTCCCGGTGGGTTTGGCTGGGCTTCACATATGTTGTAGATCTTGATGTTCTGATCAAAAGTTATCATTGCTGCAACAACGGAAAATGGGCAGTTTTTGAGTTTTGAGACCTTAAAGTTCATACTTTTTGCTTTCCGTCATACGGTCTATTGGATCGAAATAATCATGTAAAATCAGGTTTTCTGTGAAGTTTGCTAAAAATCACGTATTTTGTAGTTGGTGAGCTACCGATTCAGGTATCACCCGGTCAAACAAAAATAAGTAGTTCTGGGGAGGAGACTTTAAAGTTACCGCTTTTTACTCGAAACCATATGCTCTTTTTTAGCCAATTCAAGCACGCATACAAGATCACGTGCGATCTTGTGAGCACGTGTTTGCCTCCGTATACTTATGTGCGAGTGTGTGCGTGCGTGTGCATAGATTACAATTTTTTAAAGTCTGATTTTTCCACCTTTTTCTAATTTTGTCCGTGTATCTGCTTTGTTTTAGGACACAAATCTTATGGAAACTGGTTCAGTACTGAAATCCTCGCGTACATCACATATATTGTAGTTTATGACCTCCTGATCAAAAGTTACATTTTTTGAGTGTATGGCAATGGTAACTTTTGATTAAATAAAGAAGGGAGCTTTCTTTCACCGACGTAAGCGCTGTTGTATTGAGAATATGATGACTTAGTTCAGCTTTATGATTTTTAAAGTTGAAAGTTTATCCCTTTAAACATTTTGTGGGAACTCAATGGTAATATATATTTTATTGAAGAAAAAATGTATACTACAAATTATAAGACACTAGCCCTAGCATACGTAGCTAGAGCTAGCATGTGTGGCCCTCGCTCCGCTCGGGAAAGCTAGTGAGTTCCCACAAAATGTACATAAATTAAAGGGATAAACTTTCAACTTCAAAAATCATAAAGCTGAACTAAGTCATCATATTCTCAATACAACAGCGCTTACGTCGGTGAAAGAAAGCTCCCTTCTTTATTTAATTGCATATGCTAAAGGAAATTGAATTCTTTTGAATAGAAACGGCAGTTCAGTGGATATAAGGGGTATCCTCGGAATAAATTATGACGTAGCGTTTGGATGAGGGCCCTCGGTGCCCTCCGCTACGCCACTATTAAGCGGCTACGATGCCGCGCGCGCGACTATGAAACGATGGGCGCCAGGCGGGTCACGATCCCGCCACTCAGGGAGACGAACGCGGTCCCTGAAAACGGACGAGAACCGGGAGATCGGAAACGGTTCGATCTCCTTCGGGCTCGGCTACCTCTAGCGTATGGTAGAGGGGCGGTTCGAGGTGCGCGGGCTGGGACCCGGGAGGACGGATTCGCGGACGGGTTCACGCCAAAAGAATCTCGACTTCGTTTAAAAAGAACAGCGTTTATTTGCCGGGGAACTCTACACTGGTCCCCGAACGACGCTCGCGAGCGTTAATCTAACGAAACACCGAAACGGTGCCGCACAATCCCGCGGACACCGCTCGATTCGCCGACGGACGAAACGAAGCGCTCGCGCGGAGGCGCTAACAAAAACGTGCGCTCTCGGACGGCGAGCTACGGCGCGGAGGCGAGTCGGAGGTCGCGCGAAAAAAAGGGGAGCGTACCGGGGCTGCAGCGGTCGTTTCCTGGCTGGGCGCGTACCAGCTCCTCGGCTTCCGGGTGGCAGATCCGGGGGTCCTCTCGACGTTGACCTCAGCCTCCTGGGAGGAGCTCTCTCTCGCTATCGGGGAGGGCTCTCACGGTGGCTCTCGTCGCGGCTCCTCTGCTTGCTCTTGTTCGCACTATCTTCACTTGATTCGTGGCACTCTCGCTAGCTCAAAAACTAAGAAGCTCACTTGCCGAGCGTAATCGCAAAACTGACTCCTCCGACTCGCTCGCCTTCTCGTCACGATCGCGATCGTGACGCTTCGCGCGGCCTTATCGCGAATCGATTCGCGCGCATTTTCCGAAAGGGGCCCGAGTGCTCCCTTTTTGTGACGCGGAGCGATTCTCCACGTCACAAAATACTGTTTCTCCTTTACATTTTCCCGACATTCTTTGTGCTTGAATTATATTGTTTGATAACTGCTTCACGGTAATCCTTGTTCCATTACATAATCTGGGTGAATCTAAATTCCTTAACAAAATAATTGGTGATCCTTTTTTTAATCTCAAACAGTGCAAAAGTATCCCTGGCACATTCAACGAATTTAAACATTCTGTGGACTCGAAAACATTTTAGAACTTTGTAGAAAGTTCTGGAGCATTCTAAAACATTTCAGAACTTTCTAGAATATTCTGGAACATTCTAGAACACTGTTCACTATCTCAGACAATTCACTTCGACTTATTATGTGTAAATATTTTCACTGGAATTTATTTCACTTCCTATCACTACTACTTTTTCTTGATCCGTTTTCGTTGATTTCGAAAAATGTACTGACGTTCTGCGCCTAGCCACCGCCTAGATACATATTTATACTCTGCCGAGCTGGAATGGTGGGGGAATAGAATATTCAAGACTGTTTCAGGAGATTCGGGACAGCCATTTGCAGTTCTAAAACATTCTAGGATGTTCTCAAATGTTCGAAATATGAAATCTCTTCGATAACCTAGAACGGTCTGAGGAATTTACAATATTCGGTAATATGCTGGAACTTTCTGGAACATTCCGGAAAAGAGTCAGAACCTTTGATGGTTCAGAACCGTTCAAAATATTAGGAAATTCTCTGGAACATTCTTAATCATTGTAGAACCTTTTGGAACAGCAAGACTCTTTGATGGTCCAGGACAGTTTAGAACATTCTACAACATTTCTGGCACCTGGAGTTCCTTTGCAATTCAAAACTGTTTATAACATTCTGGGTTATTCTGGAATATTCTGGAACCTTCTCAAACGTTCAGAACAAGACATTTCTGTCATGGCCCAGAATGGTTCAGGAAAGTCAGGAATGTTCTGGAACATTCTAAAATATTTTAGAATATTTTGAAATATTTTAGAACATTGTAAAATATTCTGGAACATTATAGAACATTCCAGAACATTTTAAAAGATTCTGAAGATTCCGGAACCGGACATTTATTCTTGAACATTTTGAAATATTTTGTTACATTCTCAAACATCTTGGAACAGCTTGGAACATTCTGGAAGAGTCCGCGATATTTTTGAAAATTTTATAACACTTTAGAGCACTTGAGATAGTCGCTGGAAGAAGCCCATTGGTGGGCGGCACCCTTTTAAGACCTATATCTTCTGAACCAACCCCTGCAGTTCCAAAATAAAAACTTCTTCATCGATGGGGGATGTAGGGCTACCATACCCTATAACCCCCATGGAGCTACGATTAGCGGTTCCAGAGTTTTATGGAAACGCACAGGCTTACCACACTTTCTTTTATTATATATATTGATTTCTTTTGGCAAGTGTCAAATGAGGCGGGGAAAAAAAGTATTCATACACTTGGTACTTTCGAGAACATACACATAAAATAGCAAAACCAATACTTGGTAAGGTATATTTTGAAGTTAATAATAGCTGCTAATCGTCTTGGCATCGAAGCTGTTAACGTGTTGGCCAAATTTGAGTCAATTTTGTTCCATTCTTGTCTCAGCGACGTTTCCGAATCATTTTCGTTTAATATGGAATGCTTTCGAATACGTCCATCAAATTTTTCCTACACATTCTCTATGGGGTTGATATTTGAAGATTCTAGAGGTGTATCTAACATATGGGGAGTATTATAAAGTAACCATTCGCGAATTGTACCTGCTGTATGTTTTGGGTCACTGTCTCATTGAAAACAATAATGACTCTCAATGTGTAATTTTTTAGTACTGACTTTTAAATTTTCCTTTAAAATATCCAAGTACGTGTACTTATCCATAATTTCATCTATAAAGACTAAATTACTCACTCCATTTGCTCTTATTCACCCCCATAGTAACACACTTCCTCCGCCGTATTTAACAGTGGGTGATTTTTGTTATTTCATGCTATTCCTTGTCTTCTTCACACTCACTTTTGCCTTTCGGAATTCCAAATGTTAAATTTGCTCCCATTACAAAAAATAACCGTTTTCCAAAAGTCCATTGACGCGTTAACATACTCCTTTGCAAATTGAATTCTTTCTTCTCTGTTTACTTTACTAACATAAGGTTCTTGCCTACAGGTACTCATGTTTACACACCCGGCTTTTCTTAATGCATTCCTATTGTTTTTTGCGTAACGCACTTCTCACTTCGTTCTTATAATGCTACAGCTTTATTAGTTGAACTTTCGGACGGATTTATTATTATTTTTCTTAAAATGAAACGATCGTCTTGATTGTCCAGTTTAGGAAACTCGAAACATACGATAGATACACAATCCGCGAATAGTTAATTTATAATACTTTCTACATGTTACATACACCTCTAGAGAATCTCCAGATATCAACCCCATAGAGAATAAGTAGCAAAAATTTGATCAGCGTATTCGAAAGCATTCTATATTAAACAAAAATGATCCGAAAACGTCGCTGATACAAGAATGGAACAAAATTGACTCAAATTTGGCCAACACGTTAACAGCTTCGATACCAAGACGATTAGCACCTATTATAAACTTCAAAAGACACCTTACCAAGTATTGGCTTTGCTATTTTATGTGTATGTTCTCGAAAGTACCAAGTGTAGGGGAGGCGGGGGGAATACCGCCCACCTAAGACATAAATGACTTTGTTAAAATTTCAGTGGGCAAGAAAAATCATTTTGTCGACATACCTTAGAGTCTTGTCTTCACGATTTCTCCATTCATTACTTAAAATTAGTACAAAAAACATTCGAAAAATGAAAAATAAATTAATCGAAGCAGGTGAGCGGTCTAGGCTCCAATGCTGGCTGTACTGCCCACCGAGCGGCCTAGACCGCTCAGAGTTTGAATAGGGTCCGTGCTCGCCGTACAGTCAGCATGTCCCCACTCTCCGCGCTACAAAGAGGTAATGTCGGTAAGCTACAAACAGGTTATGTCGGTAAGAGACTGGTCGGTACTGGCAACTTCTACCGGGCGGTACAGGACACATGGACGTACCGTTAATAAAAGTGTCTTTAATATTATTTATAACTGAATAAAAAATCTACCAAAATTCTAAGCTATCCTTAAAACTCGAATTGTTTGTAATTCAATCTTGGTAGTAAATTTATAATAAAAAAAAGTATATGAAAAAGCTTCAGTTAGGAGTCTCAAATCTTTGATGTTAAGAGGGGGAAATTTTGGTTGCACATTTTACTCAATTAAAATTAATTAACAGTCAACAATGACTTTATAAAATCAATATTGAGGTATAATAATGTACGAAGAAATCATCAAATAATTCATGTTAAGCAAAAATAGCGAGAAATGGAGGTGGGCGGAATGGTACGCTGGGCGGTACAGGCACCGGCTACCCTATAAATACTTTAGTCCCCGCCTCATTTGACACTTGCCAAAAGAAATGTCTTATAATTTGTAGCATACATTTTTTCTTCAATAAAATATATATTATTTGAAAGCTGAAACTACAAGCTATATTTTGATGCCGTTAGATATTAATTTATTTTAACTATTTGCAAGTGAATCGTAGTTGAACGGTGCCTCACCATGGTGTATGAATACTTTTTTCCACCACTGTATGAGGAGTAGGTCAAGCGTTGTCTTTTCCAAAAACATTCTCATCTGGAGCATATCAAATGTTTGAAGTTAAAATTCGATGTCGTGTATGTACATAGTGATCAGTACTTTCACGAAAACCATTTTTCCGTCTCACAATTTTCGGTGTACAGGTCTTCCGCTCCTTAGTTTTCGACGTCAAAATGTTTCGCTCTATCTATTGTTTTCAGTGAAAAGGGTCTTCTCATATTTTTCGGTGCCCAGGTTTTCCGCTCTAGTTTTCGATATCCAGGTCTTCCGATTCATAATATTTTCGGTGTCCAGGTCTTCCGCTCCATAGTTTTCGATATCCAGGTCTTTCGCTCTATAGCAGGAGACCTGGGCCCCAGAAACTATGGAGCGGAGGACCTGCAAACCGAAAACTATGGAACGGAAGCTCTAGACATCAAAAACTATGGAGCGCAGATCAAGAACGATTGAGCTTTCAGGATGGAAGACGGTGGGGTTAACAAATCCGCGTTTAAATTCTTAGGCCAGTCGCCAAGTCGTATAAAATAGCTAATAACGGAAGCAATTCGGGACAAGCTGGAAATAATTTTAATTTGTTTGATTTCGTTTTAAAAAGCGCGTATTAAATTTGCACCCCCCAGAATGCCCGGATTTGGCCGCCATCTTAAGAAAAGGGGCTAAAAAAATGTTTTTTCTTCATTATTTGTCAATAACTCGATTTCTATAAACCATCGAGCAAAATATGTAGTTACCAAAATTAAAGCAAATTAAATTATCTATAAAAAATGTTATGTGTTTTTCCGTGCGACTACCTGGTTCGAAGTTATGTAGGCATCAAAAGCTGGATATATCATTATAGGCATTTGTTGATGTGAAACATCTTATGCCGCGCTACGGCGGTGAGAACGGCTGTTAGCGTGGCGATGACTCCAGGGGTCCAGACGCTGGAATGGCAATCGCTAAATTCGGGACGCATCGGCTCTCTCCGCCACGACTCGCTGGTCCCCTTTCACCGAGTGCTAGCTTCCCCACTTACTACTACATGCTCACTGTATCGGTGTACGAAGCAGTATTTACTCTCATTAATGAAAGCATGAGGATTGATTAATCATTGGTTAGTACATTTAAAAATAACATTTTAAAAAATCCCCAGCAACAGAATCCGAGACGCCGGGTGTACATAGTGAAGGAAGAAAATTAATTAATTATAGACAAGTAGAAAAGTTTATTTCTATCGGATTCATTCCAATTAACGAAAATTTCCTCTGTGAAACCGTGAGGACGAAAGGAAAAGAACTATCTAACGAGAATCATGTGAGAAATGTTGTTGAAATACAACGACCCGGCGAATGCTCCATAATTATAGGTAGAGTGCTGCCGCAAACAAGTATCAACGAATCAAAATATAAAGTAGATTTAAAAGTATGCTACATACTTCTTCTTTTTTTAGCTAGATTTACTCTCGCTAGAGCTGTCCGACACTTAACTCACAAGTGGACACAGCACTGAGAGCAATCTACCGAGAGTTAGTCTAGAATATCGGTTGAGAAAAAGAAATCTAGCTAGATTGTGTGCAGTGGACACACGATAAAAATTTGCTGCCAGATAGATTTCAGTCTATTTGACCGGCTAAATAGATAGTAACTCAGTCTAGCGAGAGTGACGGTCTACCGCTTTTTCTCGGGCGTTTTTTAATACCCGCAATTTCGAGTTTTAGGCCAGTCGATAAGTGCATTAATAGCGGGGGCAAATCCGGACAAGCTGGAACAAATTTTAATCTGATTTTCTTTGACTAACAAGATACCTATTAATTTCGCATGCTCAAACAGCCCGGTTTTAGCTGCTATGCTGAAAAAAAGGGCCGAAAAAAGGAATTGTTTCTTAATATTAGCAAATATCTCGATTAGTATCAATTTTATAGCAAAATTGTAATGTAATTATTAAAATTGCAGTGTATATGTAATTATCAAAATGAAAAAAGAGTAGATACTCTATTAAAAACGTTATGTACATTTTTTGTACGACTACCTATTTTGAAGTCATTGGCGTCGAACTCTCGAAACTTGAATAAGTCTATGAGCACTTAATAATTTTCTTTTTGCAGACACTCTTAAACACATTCAATTGCTTTTTCCTCTCCCATGCCCATTTCGAGGCCTTTTCCAGCCTATTTTTAGACCGTATGATGGCGTTTTTCCTGCGTGACACCGAGCGGGAATCCGCAGGCTGTCAAAAGATTGTTTAGTCCGAAGTGGGGCCTTTTTCCAAACTGATAAACACAACGTGAAATGAGCCGTGTATACTTCTGTTTGTTTTCTTTTGAGAAATGGGCATTCGTAAGGAAAAATAGTATACCTATGTCATTCGGCTAAAATCCTCGGATTTTTAAGACTGTGTTTTAAGACGAGGCTCGTCCCCTCACCATGCCTCGTGCTACAACGTAATTAAACACAGTATGAAAAAACCTCGGATTTCCGCCTTTTGACATAAGATACTATTTGGTGGTATACATTTTTATTTGGTAAAGAAATCATGTCACATACTTGTACTTGCTTCCACACCACCTAGAGGTAAAGTACCCGGCGCGTTTTTTGTAAAGTGGTATCCCTAATAGACCTAATCCACTATGCCACCAACTTACATAATTAAGTTTCTTTTGAGGTTGTAGGCTCATCAGAGTTTTTCGCCTTTTTGATGTTACTGATTTCAATATCATCCTGAATATCTTCAACATCTGTCTCATATTCCGGATCTGGTTCATAATGTGCAGAATATTCTATTGGTTGGTTTAGATCTCTTTCTATATCGATAGGAAAATTCTCCTCGTTGTCTTCGTCGTCTAATTCGACCACTTCCAAAGTATTCAAACAAAATTTGCCCTGGCAAAATGCACACAGTACTGAGTAATACAAACCTGCTCTGCGGCAGCTAAAAACTGCATCACAACCTTTAGCGCATTTACAAGAAATAAGTTTCAGTAATTCTTGGGGAGCTGCATCTTGTAAAGTAACAATGGGCATTAACCCATTCTTTGAATTTTTCCATCCACAACCTAAAGCTGATTTGTCATTTCCATACCATAGCTATACCTGATAGTAAGTACGGAAGGAATGCAAGCAAGCTGCATCTTTGGTTGGCGATAATGATGCTAGGTTTGGTAAGCTTTTGGTAAGAGATTGTACGAAACACTGGTATCTGTATTTATTTAACGAGTCGCATTTTTTTGATCCATACAGATAAAGAAGAAATTGAGGGGTATGCTGCAAGAAGTACGCAGCTCCAGATTTTATGCAAATTGGGATTATGGGCTTGACATATAGCACAAAAAATTAGCAATCGCGTGTGGTGCAAAATCGACGCAGATCCAATAATGGGTTATGCTTTAATTAGATACAAAAAGATACGTCAAACAACGTTTGAGGCAAGAGAGTCGAGGTGACCGATGATGACGCAAATGATGGACAATAAAAATAATAAAGTATATACTCGTATATGTTAATAAATTTTTCTATGAATTTTGAGCATATCCTGAGAATGAAGCATTTATTTGAAGTACTTTTTTGATTTTGGTGGAATAAGGAGGTAGCTCCAACAAAAAAACAAGAATTCTCGCGTCAAGGTCTTATCTTTTTTTTTAATTTTATTGCATTTATAACCCTCAAACAAGTGTCTTCGTTACATCCAAGCGAGAAATTGATATCTCTTACAGTTAGGATTATAAACGTTTTTCTTGTTTTCCTCAAAATCGACATTTGTGGAGCTGCGTCCTTCTTGCTGCAAGGCCTTCAATTGTTCTCCAATTTTGTCTATATCCGCTGGGGATGCGTTTGGATCTTTATACAGCTTTATAATATTTGTACAGCTTTCTGTAATTCTTTTTCTTTCTGTAAAACTTTAACGAATTTCATTTTGCCCTGCCTGTATGGTGCGAATGTAGTATCGCAGCCACTAAATGCGTGTAGAAATAAAATGTTGTCCATAATTGAAGCATCGGTAGACCGTCCTTGGTAACACCCCAACGGGAGGCTCGATCGGGAAAAAGCCCGACTTTCCCTGACCAGATGTTTACACCCGACATTCCATGTATAGGTGCTTACAGAGTTAATGACCTTGAGTTAAACATTCCGTATAAAACAGGAGTAGGGTTAGCCAACAGAAAACAAATATGAATGCAATCATGAAAGTATAATAGCAGTTAATTGCTTTTAAATATGCCTAGAATAAAGAAAATAATAAATGCCTATAATATATCCAGCTCTTGATGCCCATATAACTTACATTTTTTATAGATAATTTAATTTGCTTTAATTTTTGTAACTATATATTTTACTCTAAAGTTTATAGAAATCGAGTTATTGACAAATAATGAAGAAAAAACATTTTTTTGGCCCCTTTTCTTAAGATGGCGGCCAAATCCGGGCTTTCTGGGGGGTGCAAATTTAATACGTACTTTTTAACACCAAATCAAACAAATTAAAATTATTTCCAGCTTGTCCGGAATTGCTTCCGTTATTAATGCACTTATCGACTGGCCTATCTAGAGAATTTAAAGGTTGGAACCGGTCATACGATTATAAACGTTTAATAAAAATAATTCTCGTGAAACTAGTGATTACCCTATACACGTACATACACAGAATTGGATTTTAACGTCATTTGTACGTCGGATTGCATGTAACAGGCGCAAACGAGCGGAAATTCAACTCTGGATATCTCGGACTTCCGATTATGGAAATCAAATTTTTGATGGCTTGTTGTATTCGCGTTGATAATTATTGTATTGGAAAATAAGTTCGTAGAGTTTTATTTTATTTTCTTTTATATTGCAATGATTTGTTTGCTGTTTTGCAAACTGTTTATATTCATTCGAAAGAGCTCTTTTTGCTCTACAAAACTGTTATAATTGTTTCTTCGAATAACAATTTTTTATTATTTTTCAGGCTTAGAAATGGAATATCCAGGAGGCAAAAATCAGCATTTTCAACATCTTTTTTATCAAAGACTCGCCTATAACACCTCCGTATACATCGCAGATGTCCCGAGCGGCTGCGGCAGCTTTTTGACCTCGATGAAAAGTGAAGAAAAGCAGGTGTCGAAACTGCTGATTTTTGCCTCCTGGATATTCCATTTCTAAGCCTGAAAAATAATTAAAAAATTAAGTTATTCGAAGAAACAATTATAACAGTTTTGTAGATCAGAAAGAGCTCTTTCGAATGAATATAGACACTTTGTGAAACAGCAAACAAATCGTTGTAAAATAAAAGAAAACCCAAAACTCCATGAACTTATTTTCCAACCCAATACATTACTTTTGTATTATAATAAATAACTGTAAAAAGTAAAAACGGAAAGAGGCACGCCGGTTCTTGATATTGGAAATGGATATTAAAAAATTATTAGGTACATTTTATGCGACAAGTCAAACGGTACAACTTTTGTTAAAGAAGTTTTTCTGTAATCACACTCATTTGAGAATTCTATAATAATTATCATAATCTGGCAGCAAATGGTCAACGCTCGTATAATATAATAATTCAACTTTTAAAGTCGTCTCTTGGGAAAATTCCAATTTTGAGTTATGCCACTGTTGCAGCCCATGAGCAATATATGCTACTGTCCACGGTGATTGGGACACCCCATACGTTAGATAGCCAAACATACCCAGAATAGAGTAACTAGAAATCCAGCGCACTGATTGGTCGATTTATCGGAAATTTTCCGAATATACCCGATCATTGAATAAGCATAGACTTGAGCACGGTCTTGACGAAGTCGAACTTGAAGCGAATAGCAAAACTCAAGGAGTAACTATTTCATGGAATTCGACTTATCTGACGACTATGAATACATGGCACAATAAATAAGACTTAAATGCATAAGTCGTGCTTCGTCAAGTCAGACTCAAATAAAGATATATGTATCGACTATGAATACCGACCTAGGTATTGTTTGCGAAAGATGAAATTTGTTTAGAAGCTTCTCCCAATGAAGCGTGGGAGATTTCCAAATTTGGTAATAGTTTTTAGTCTGAGCAGGAACGACTTTCCCCAATGAGAGAAGAGAAGGCGTTTCCCAAAAAATCGAAGCTAGTCTATAAATAGGACTGCAGCTTTTCTCAAATCGTACTCCCCAGCACTCCTGTACGCTCTCATCTGAAGATCAAGTGTAAAGAACCGACTTGTTTAATAAAGCAGCAGAGTAGTTTTCAGAAAGTCTTTATAAATTCAATCTCAGAATCTTTTCCTGGAAGTGAAAGTGGTGAACCAGTAAACTCTGCGAATGCACCCAATCTTTGGAGACCCCAGGACGACTCAAGCTTTTGTGGTAATCGAGAAAACGAAGTTTCCCAGGCAGCTGAGTAGCGTCCAAGAAGAGGGCAAGTGGGTTATAAAATTGATTCTTCGGTGATTTGGTCACTCAACCAAAAATTCCCGTTCTGTCGTAATAGCAAGTCGCTGTTAAAGGATTAACCGAATTAGAGACTCGTTTAATATAGTGGCCTATTGGCAGCCCTGAACTTATATTAGTAGCAGGTCGAAGAGCAATGCGATCCCTATGCGGAACGCAGGTTTTTTCCTCGGATAGTAAATGGCTGCTTCGGAACAAATTTGGTATCTTGGAACACGAGAACCTACAAGGAGGTGCATCTGCTGTCCCAAGCACAAGACGCACTATATCTAGACCTGGAAATCTATCATGCATTGTATCTAGACTTTTTATGCAGGAAATAAGATATTCGTAGTCTTTTTGAGAATTCGGTCATTTGGAGGAAAAGTGACACAAGTCAAAAATTGTCAAAATTATTTCTTTCTCTGGAACCATCAAAAAATATCAAGTTTTTGCTAGAAAAGTGACACAAATGCAACTTAAAAAATTAACCAAGAGATGACGCTTGTGTTATTAGGCATACTTGCTGAATGACTGTGTCTGTTGCAGAAAGATTTTGTACATATTCAGCATCTGCATTTTCTGTTTTGTGTTACTTTTCTTCCAAGTGAGCGAATTGTACGAAGGTCTGTGACGGTACTCAAAGAGAGCGGAAGGAAATAAATATTCCATATTTTCGAAGTCTTAATGGTGATATTATTGTTCGTGATTTATTTATACAAGTTAGGGGTAGTCAATTTTTTATCATTCCGACTTTAGGATTTTTCTCATTCCGTCAATATTGCAGTTTTTAGATTTTCTATAACGTCAACTAAATTCGGAACCACGCTGTGCAGATGTAATTGCTTGAAGAGTAATCGAATCTCATTGATTATTTAACCAATATTTATTTCATGTCGATCTATTAAATGTTCACTAAGCGACTACATGTGATAACCATAGTTGAATCGCTTATTTGTGAAACGATATAAGTCACAAGAATGCAGTTTTGAGAAAATTAAAAAAAAAGTGTCTATAGGTAACATTAATTAAAAACTTGTATCTTTTTTGCGGAATAGTAATTATTTAAATTATTTTCCGTCATTCTGTTTATTTATATTGAATTTCTTTAAAAAAGAAATAGTTTTTGCTATGGTTTTATTGGTCTGACTTATATCTTTTCACGAATTAAATTAAACACTGGTGAAATTATTATTTTTGACTGCATTTTACCAATCTAACTATAAAAAAAACAACATTTATTGCCAAACTTTATTTCTAATGATTTACAGAAAAAAAATAAATGTTTAAACTTTAAAAAAACAAAGATTTATCAGTTTTTAACAAGATATCTGTAGCTCAGTTTCAACTTCAGTCGTTGGCCAACTGATGATTTCCTTATAAAAGTCCATAAATTCTTCAGGAATATACCCAGTTACTTTTCGGATATCATTCATTTTTTTAATGTTAATTGGAATTTTTCCCCAGGATACGCTCTTTCATTCGGAAGTTAAACACAATTCCGGTGTTATTGCTTTTCAGCACAAAGGAATTGGTTTGTATTCCATCAATATACTTCAGAGCTTCAACAGTTCCTTTTCTCGTATGATTGTAGCGAAATTCCATAAAAGTGGAAACTGCGAATGATTTCTTTTTTTGGATGTGGAATGGATCTAGCACTACCGAACCCTGTCAACCTCGTATTTGACACTTAGTGACAAAAAATAGAATTCGTCATTCGGGCGTTTGCGCCGTTTTTAACTCGTGTGGTTGCCTTCACACTTGTTAGAAACTCCGCTTCACGCCCTCATAATGAAAATAACTATTAAACTTAGGTGCATGGCTCTCCAGTAGCCTTTCCTGGAACCATGTTGTCTCGGTAATTCCTATACGGTTGTCCCAACACACAACTTTTCTTAATTTTCAAAGCTTTGTACTCATCTTGGTTCTTATAACTCCCCCTTTTCTCTTTTTTGTGTTATGCTCAGTATCACTCATATTGATTCAAAATGTAATTTTACAAAAAATATGACAACAATCACCGAAATATCAAACTATTTGTCTAGCAAAACAACCTGCTTGCAAACTATCACCGTGGTGCTTGATTGCTGTGCCGATGGCGCTACCAGCGCCAACCCTAGATCAGCGGTAAATTTATGAAATGATACAAGTCACCGACTTATATCGTTTCAAAAATAAATACCGTATGTATCATGCCAAATTAAACAAGCAGAATTACCGACATTGCCGAAACGTTACCGACGGTCAAGAATTTTATAGTTAGAGTTGGCTTGAGAAGAGTGCGCTGTGTGTGCTGCGTGAGAGCGAAAAGTGTCAAACGTCTGATTTCCCGATAGCTGTCAATTCGGAAAATCGAAGTATTGAATAATAGACGAAACACTTCGATCTCTTGAATTAACAGCTATCGGGAAATCAGACGTTTGACACTTTTCGCTCTCACGCAGCACACACAGCGCACTCTTCTCAAGCCAACTCTAACTATAAAATTCTTGACCGTCGGTAAAGTTTCGGCAATGTCGGTATATCTGCTTGTTTAATTTGGCATGATACATACGGTATAATATTCTGATGGCTGTCTGCCTGCTAACAGTAGTAGAGACTTTTATTTTTCCATGATTAAACGATAGATATACCTGTTGAAAAGAAAATTTCGCGATATCTCAATTTACGTCAAATAGTGACTTATACCCTTTCATAAATAAGCGATTCAGTTGTTGAAATGTAGGGCTTCCCTGGAAAACTTAAAACCCAATATTCTCAGAATGTCAACAAAAATCTGTCGCTACATCAGTCACATGCAAACAAATAACTAACCATTACCACATGTCGGTAATTACCTCGCATTCGTACCTAGCTAGAAATTTTTGTTCTTGTCAAATCAATTTTAAATCTGGTCAGTCAGAAACGCCTCTGATTTTTATAACTCACTAATGCGTTTTCAGTCATAATATTTCATTAAGCCTGTTTTGGAAGCGTAATCAGCCGTGCTAAATGGTTTAAAATTTACTTTACTGCATAAAAGTTGTAAGCAAAGATGCAATTGAAGGGGCAAGTGGATGAAGGGGTTATCTAACATTTGGAAACTTCCGAGTTATTCAACGAAACGCGTTTTGAACTAGAACTTTTTAAATTATTATTTAATTTTGTTTAGTAATATCCCATAAATTAGTAAAAAATAAGTTAATTTCTTTAATGAATTCTAATAAACAAAAATGTGAAATGTTTTTACTAAATTTAGATTTATGTGTACATAACACCTTGATCCACCAACTTAACGAAACATGTTATAGGGTTCATTCTGAATAAAGGAGTCATGTTGGTTTTGATTATTTTTTTTTATTATCCAGAATCTAGAAACTTATATAATGAGGTTTAAAATCTAGTTAACCGATCAACAAACATTGGTAAACAAATATAATAGTAAATTAATTGGTTTTTCTTTGGATTTTCAATATGTTCATTCAGAATTTTTTCATAGAACCATCTATAATCCTCGTCAATAAACTTTAGCTGCTCTCGCTTCGCGGTCGGAATGTATAAAATGACACTGCTCCACAAAAAAAATCGAAAAAATGCTTCCTCTGACCAGACCAGTATATCTTTATGTTTTTGGGGTCGCTGAATCCGAATCCGGTGTCCGTTTGTCTCTATCACATCACGTTCAAGGTCATCTCAAGGTCAAATCCTGGAGAAATAGTCAAATTGATTCAAATTATTATTCCTATATATTTTTGAGATCGCTGAATCCGAATTCGGTGTCCGTTTGTCTCCATCACGTCACATTTTTGTTTAATCTCAAAAAACCATCAATACATCATGATTTTCAAAAAGTTAATGGACTTAAACCAAATTCGCTACAGGGGGTTTTTTGGGTCGCTGATCACGAATCTGAAATCGGATTTCAAAAATTCAACATGGCGGATCCAATATGGCGGACGAGATTTTTGAAAATCGACGGATTCATGCCGAATTTGGTATAAGGAGGTTTTTTGGGTCGCTGATCACGAATCTGAAGGCAGATTTTAAAAATTCAAGATGGCGGATCCAATATGGAGGACGAAATTTTCGAAAATTTTGAATTTTTGTAAACATAGCTTCATATTCATCATCAGCGATCGAAAAAAGCCCCCTATACCAAATTTGGCATGAATCCGTCGATTTTCGAAAATCTCGTCCTCCATATTGGATCCGCCATCTTGAATTTTTTTAATCTGACTTCAGATTCCTGATCAGCGACCCAAAAAACCCCTTATACCAAATTCGGCATGAATCCGTCGATTTTCAAAAATCTCGTCCACCATATTGAATCCGCCATCTTGAATTTTTGAAATCCGATTTCAGATTCGTGATCAGGGACCCAAAAAACCCCCTGTAGCGAATTTGGTTTAAGTCCATTAACTTTTTGAAAATCATGATCTATTGATGGTTTTTTGAGATTAAAAAAAAATGTGACGTGATGGAGACAAACGGACACCGGATTCGGATTTAGCGACCCCAAAAACATAAAGATATACTGGTCTGGTCAGAGGAAGCATTTTTTCGATTTTTTTTAAGGAGCTGTGATTATTGACGAGGATTATAGATGGTTCTATGAAAAAATTCTGAATGAA
The DNA here is from genome assembly GCA_963678675.1 of Xiphydria camelus. NCBI lineage: Eukaryota > Metazoa > Arthropoda > Insecta > Hymenoptera > Xiphydriidae > Xiphydria > Xiphydria camelus. The sequence continues at coordinate 15,220,479 of OY783192.1, read as the reverse complement.
AATATTGAAAATCCGAAGAAAAAAGAAAAACCCATTAGTTTACTTGATATGGAATAATGAGTCATTGTATTTAATTGGACTTATTTATTATATGAGTCGTTTGGTTTCAAAATCGGCCACCTCCGTATTTGGTAAATCAGCCATCTCCATTTAAAAAATTATAATGCAGCAAAATCTTCCAAGAATTTTTTGTATACACATATGGATTAGTTGTTCCGAAGCAATATACTTATAGGTATATGTACCAAGAATCGCATTAATTAATGCCTGTATTTCTATGGTACATATTTTTTGAAGTCCTGACAAATTTGCTTACTTGGAGTTGGCCGATTTTGAAACCAAGCAACTCATATCAAAAATAAAAATATATTGTTTAAGTAATACCTATTTAGTAGCAATAAAGCAGGAAGTTATTTTGCTTTCATTTAGTACGTCTTTTTTGTGATTTAGGTTCTGCATTATTCAAACCAACAAACAGTTCTTCATAAAATCATCGGTGTTGTTCTAGAACGTATTTTACTTGTTGTTTAATGTTCTCTAACTTTTCTTGAAAGACATTTCCAGTATTTTGTGTAAATCTAGTAAGTATGATTTTGGGCATTTCTTTGCGCGATGGATTTTTCAGTAAACTATCTTCCTTAAAAGGTGTATAAGGGTCATACGATTCCTTGTATAAAAAGATTCCAAATTTTTCAATTCTGATCCATTTTACTCCATCACGAAAGTTAACTTTCATTTAACGTATTCTTTTTCCTGTGTATTAGACATAAATTTGCTGCTAATTTTCTAAAGTCATAAAAGTGGTGTGCCATATTATTAACTGTGGATCCTTTTTTCGAAGCCTGCTGTATTATGTTCCGATATAGTTCTGGAATATAGACCGTTTCTGTTTTCCGAACGACCTTCTCAATACGCTCAAAATCCCTATCTGAGTCCAAGTATATGTGACTGTAAGGGCCAATATTTCAATGTCAGTTTAAACCGAACAGGTTACCGCTGTTTTTGGTATATGTTCGTGTGACACGAAATATACCAAAACCAGCGGTAACCTGTAACCTTCGGTTTAACCTGACATTGTAATATCGGCCCTAAGGGGTTAACTAACCTCTTACTACAGGTCATAACACGGATAAACGGGGTTATGTGATTTTAACTTCATTATCCAGCAAATTTTGTAAACATTGTGTCACATAACCCCTTTATCAAGCAAATATTTTCTAAAATGCAACAGATTCTGTGAATTTCAAGTGTTAATATGTTACCTTTACATTTGACCCCTTCATCCATAACAAAAAATGTAAAAATTAAAAAATGTCACAGCCCCTTTATCCACTTGCCCCTTCAATTATTACATGATTGGATTGATCGTTACTTAATTTATGTTGTTGTCATCACACTAGAGATGACATCAAGACGTTCTGTACAGCCTGTTTAAAAGTCATAATTAGAATGAAATTTTTCATTTCAAGATGAATTTCAATAATTTTTTCTCAGCAATATGGCAACTTTCGGGTACCAGATAAATTGTGTAATGTCCAGAATATCACGCTGAATTAAATTGTCTAATTAAAAAAATGGATATAAATGATAAATACTGTGTGCTCCGTTAAAAGTGTTCACAATTTCTTGAAAAAAGCTAGACTTTCATAAAACAGTAAATGATAGTAAGTTTGTTTCAAAAAAGTAATTTATGTCAAATATAGTGGCTTGGTAGAAATTTAGTGATTATACCTTTATCTTTCCCTTGTTGGTACTTCTTCAGCTTAAAACCTTAATCGATATTGTAATATTTCATTTCAAATAAATTCTTCATTTCATTTTAGGGATTGTTTTCATGGTGAAATACCACAGTACATGACAAAATTGGTAACCATTTATCAATCGGTAGGTATGTATATAAATAATAAGGACAGTACGTTATTAGGTAAATTTTTCAAGTAAAATCAAGACATAGGCGAGTTAAAGAAACATGGAATTTAAGATCGATTTTACATACCAAGCTAGACAAATAGACAAATTTTTCGGGTTATCGGAGAAAAACTGAACATTTATTTGATTTATATTTTCATTGAGATGATGTAAAGGAAGTATTAGTTAAACCCCCTCTCGTTTCAACCTAACCTCTCGGTTATACTGTCACTTTATTATCTTGGTTTCTTAAGCAGTTTTATTAACGATTCGTTTTATCTTACCTAGTTGCATAGGGATGAGGAATCAACTTTGATCTCTTCAGAAGCAGAGCTTTTCGACGATTCCTTTCTGCACGATCCTGGAGTTCATCACCTTCGCTTTGAAACTCAGTGTCATTCAAAAACTCCCAATTTGTCGACATTGTACTCTTTAATTTATTGTACCTATATTTTAACGACGAGACAAAATTGTTTCACTCACTAGCTTTTTCTTAGATTATTCATAGACTGAGGCTGTGTTCCAATCCGACAAAAGTTGCATTTAGTGGGTGCTTTCCATGTATGACACAAGTCGAGAACCACCAACTGATTGGCAGGCTTCCAGCAGAAAGAACCAATGGTTTAATTTTGTGTCGACTTGTGTCAGTTAAATGGAAAGCACCCAATAATGGCGATTTAAAGAGGTGTCTCCATCGCAAACATAAAGGCCGATTTATAAACTTTTTCGTTGCCGCTACCGTTCGCTGTTCCCGTTACCGTTCGAAGTTGTCGCGTCTGCATCCAGACTTGACCTAAAATCCCCATAACTTTTGGAAGTTACTAGATTTTTGGCGGCGCATTCAAACTCTTTGTATTAACCTCTAATTATTGTCATTTTATTAAGCAAGTAAAGTATGGATGGATTGTAATAAAGAGAAAGAACGAGAACGTCGAAGACTGCGTGATAAGTTAAATAAGTCGCAGGCCACCGTGATTTCTATTCGCGAGATTATAAACACCTTTATTGCGTGATGGACAGGGGATCTGAGTCGCGGGCCGCTGCGAGCTCCGTTTGTAAATATGGTATCCCCTTTCGCGGACCGATAGGTCGTAATTAATTTAGCTAGCAAGAACCGTTCTCCTTTCTTTGAGTCACGTAGGCGTGCGCGCATAAGGCTTAACTCAGACGGTGCGACTTCACTGCGACAGCAGTGCGACAAAACTGACGCACTCGGTCGCACTCGGTCGAGAGTACGTCGCAAGCGGCAAATCAGCATGGAGACGCAGCGAAGCACTCACACGGTGCAACTTCCCTGCGACAGCAGTACGACACGCACCTCGCGCTTGTCTGTATGACATCTACAGTGGTGGTGTCGTTGTGTTAGTTTGCCGCGCATCTGCTCACGTGGTGGGCAAAACTGTCGCAGGAAAGTCGTCAATTCCTGCGACAGCGTGCGTCAGTTCTGTCGCACTGGGGCCGTATGCTCGAGTTCATGCGACCAACTTTCGCATGCGAATGGAGGTAGTTGCGCATGGTAAGTGGTTGGCGATATGCTCGAGTTGCGTAGCGTACTTTCGCATGCGCATATTTTCGAGTGAAAACAACGATTGGTCTTTAGCATGCGAAAGTTGGATCGCACGATGAAATTGCATTAGTATGAGAGTAGGTACGGTTAGTGTCGAGGAAGACGAAGGAAAGTAAATTCAAACTTGTGACGAACGAAATCATATATATATATATATTATATATATATATATTATGATTCGTAATATTATAAATGCGGAAGTTATGGATATGCTAGATGGTGAAGAATTAGAAGCTGCCCAGGTTAGGAGACCATTTTATACTCGAAAAGATCCGTTTGAATTATCTGATCGACAATTCATGAGTAGATATAGGTTAAGTAAGGCTATGGTAGATGATGTAATAAATATTGTGGAAGAACGGAGCGTGGAGCCTTCAAGAAAATCAGCGTTGGACCCCACTGTCAAGGTAATAAGATATACATTGTAATAGTGCTAATACTTATTGTACCCTTTGCTATAAGTTCGTAGGTGTACAAGATTTATACTTCCATGTCAATTACTTTTTGTTTCACATTATAATTAATATATATCGACTGGTACTAGAGAAAAGTATGTAACTTTTCTGTACCATTGCGTGAGATACAGCATAACTTGCAGTCGTACGAGTAGAACGAAACTTAGTAACTCTCCGCTGTCAACATGGAACCTCATAACTATGTACTGCTCGAGAAAAATAAACTCTCGACTGGCACATGTAGAGTTTGAGAAGCAGATAATTACAAGTATTCACGTTGGGTAGAAGATAGCTATTAGGTTCTATTTTGATAAATACGAGCCACACTGCCTATCAATGGTAAAGAAAAGTGTGCTTGTCTGTAGTACTAGTTGATTTTTAAAATTGTAAGGAAGCATTGGACTAATATACAACACTTATTCAATCATTTACAGGTTTTGACAGCATTACGGTTCTTTGCATCAGGAAGTTATCAAGTTTGCGTTGGACACAATATCTACTCAGCAATGCATCAGTCATCAGTCAGTCGAAGTATTCGAGATGTTGTAACAATTTTTAATGAAGACGACGTTTTCAGTCGTTGGGTCAATTTTCCTGAAAACATGCAAGCTCTACGAGAGGTGCGAAATGGGTAAGTAGTGTTCCTGTTAAAACATGGTTGCAAACTGGTTGGGTGTTAAATTCACCATGTGGATAGAATGGCGGTATTATTAAGTAATTAAATTTCTTCCAGATTTTACACGAAGTATAATTTCCCAGGCGTCATAGGCTGCGTTGATTGTACTCACGTTGCTATTATTGCACCTCAAGAGAACAATGTCCTTTATCCAGAACATATTTATGTGAATAGAAAGCAATATCACTCAATCAATGTACAATTGGTAATGCACTGACTGCAGTGTTGCAAAAATAATTGTTATTATATTTGTAAAAATGACCATATTCCTTACTTCATTTTCAGATCTGTGATTCAAATATGAAAATTATCAACGTGAATGCCAGATTTCCAGGTAGCACACATGACAGCTTCATTTGGAATCGTAGCGCTGTTCTTCCCTTATTAAGAACTTTAAATGCTCGTGGTTATGAGAACTTTTATCTATTAGGTAATGATATTTGCTTATAATGTAACAATCGCTATGTAGTTCATTACTATTGCATCCCATTATAATAACACTTTTTACAGGTGACTCTGGATATGCTTTGAGACCCTGGCTTTTGACACCTCTGCCAAATCCTTTACCAGGTACGCCGGAAGCCGCGTACAACGAACGCTTAACGAGTACTCGCTCAATAATTGAGCGTTGTAACGGATTATTGAAAATGCGATTTAGGTGTCTTCTGAAACATCGCACACTACACTATGCGCCAGAAGTAGCATCAAAAATTATTAATACGTGCACAATTCTTCATAATATGTGTATTGAAAATAATATTCCTCAACCAGACATGGATGATATAAATGATGTGGATATAGGGCTCTATCCCCATGAAAATAATGGTGTTGCCGGTGTTGAAGATGTAGTAGGGCATATTCATCCGGATTTGGCACGAGCACGTATTTTACAGCGACGTATCATAAGAACTTATTTTTCATAAATGTTATTGTTATGGAACTCTTTCTTATTACTTCATGCTAACTGGGATGTAATTCATGAATATGACTACAAATTTTAATGACACGGTTCTGCTAATCAGCTAATAAAGGAAACTATCATAAATCAAATTATTACTTTTTATTATTGAGAAATAGAAAATAGGGAAATATAAAATAGCATTTCACGCTTCTAATTCGTTACACTTGCCTCTAATGCAGCCGCAATACGCTCTAAAGCGGAGCACTTTCGTTCTTTAGTGGATGCCATGCGCTCCTGTGCAAGAGTTGTTCGCTTAAGCAATTCAATTTTTTGTTTATAATATTGTTTTCGCATGTCTATTTCTGCTGCAGTAACATTTATAAACTCCTGCTTCTGCGTAAGAGTCGTTTCAAAACATTTAGAGGTGACACTCCTTCTTTTCCCAGCAGGTGTTTCTGAAGCAAATGATATAGGAAATCTTAGAAGAAATATTAGAAAATGTTAAGTGATTTAAAGAAATGAATGCGGTCCTTACTTCTCACTATTTCCTTTTTCTTTTCTACAGTCTCGACCTCATTCTCGTCAGTGACGTTTTCCGACTGTGGCATTATGTGTGGTAGTGCATCGTCGAGATAGTCAATGATTACAGCTTCATTATCTGCGTCACTTTCGTGTCCATCAGAATTAAGCATCGTACTGCTCAAAGTCTACAAAGTATGATACAAATGAATATGATTGTTCAAATAACATACACCGAATATTCATGTAAGCGTGCACAACACTTACAAATCCTACTCTCGATTCTTTACTCTGCATTTGACCACCCGTTGCAATGGTAGGTATCATATCAGCCACTTTGTTCTCAAAGGCAGTTAGTGGACTTTCCATTGATGGACCTCCACCAGTTCCACGCAACTCTGATGTTAATTTAGCTTTCGAGCCTTTCGCTTTTGTCCTTATATCTTGCCACGTCTTATAAATATAACATTGTACTATGAATGTTTTCCTATATATATTACAAATTTTTCGCTTATACACAAACCTTTCTCCACTGCATCCAATTTTTACTAGCGCCTGGAATTGCATTAAGAACCTCGGTAATTTCTCCCCATTTCTCCTGCCCTATTCTTTTCGTAAAGTTGGCATTAAATTTGCCACTAACTAATTGTGGGTTTTGTTGTAGGACTTCCACCAGCACGTTCTTCTGTTCCAACGTTACATTCCCTGCTCGCTTAATTTTTGCTTCTTCCATTGCCGTTTATCTGTACTAAAATATTTTGATGATATACATTTATTTATCCTTCTTCGGATTCATTCCACAATTTTACGAATTTACTTTAAATATTTGATAAATTCTACATACTTACTCGATGAAGATATTATATATATATGTCGCAGGTGTATTGTAATATCAGTCGTATTACAATATGCCTAGGCGTATTGTAATACTACCGAAATCATGAAGAATCTCACAAATTGACAAATTTAGGCGTATTATTTGTAATACCACCGAAATAGCTTTTGTGGCTTCGTTCGCTTCGCTCGCATAACATGTTAAAATACCTATAAATAAATTAGATTCTATAAGGTTAGGTTCGGTAGTATCACAATACGTCTGCGACGTATATATTCAGAAATAAATTCAATAGTACGCAAGCGTTCTACAAACCTGAGAAGTGCTCTTAACACAAAGTTTTAAGGTTTCAAATTACTTCAGAAAATGCAGTCTTTCAAAGTATTCCTGCAGTCACGGACTCCGTCGCTAGTGACTTTTTCGTATGTCATTTTTAAACGTACTGTCCAATAATTAATTAATTCTCATGCTCTCGTTAGCAATGGCGGTATTTGTCCTGGTTAATGAAAGCACGAGAATCGATTTATCATTACTTAATATATTTTAATAATGATATTTTAAAAAAGTCACCAGTGACGAAATCACTTGCAGAGGGAGTAGTTTGCACTCCTTCTAATGCGGCAACAGCGCTTCATTCTTCGCATGCGAACATTTCTTCGCATGAACTTCGAGCATACCATTTCCAATCGCATGCGCATCTTTTCACACGAAAGTGATCGCATGCGATAATATTCGAGTGAACTCGAGCATAAGGCCCCTGCTGTTGCAGTGAAGTCGCACCGTGTGAGTTAAGCCTAAGATTTGTCATCGATACGCGCTTCGGATTGCGGGAGTTCGTGCGCGGTAGACCCACGGTCGATGAGGGCATGTTTTCTTTCGAGTGCGTGGGATTGTGCGCGCCAGAGTCAGGGTCGATGCGTACTTTCTTCGCACGTGGACGCGTGGAGAGTGGATTAGATCATTGTGCGTAGACGAAGAAAGTGGGAGTAGAGTCCTTGACTACGACTAGCGTCGAGTATCAGATTGGTTCCCCACATTAGCGCTGAGTATTTGATTGGTTCCCCGTTGTTACCGAGAGGCGGGGACTTTTGATTTAAAAGGATGCACTTTGCCGCTCGAGGTGCACTCAGATACCGATTTATAACGACAAATTATATTCCAACTATGTGTTAAAATATAATTCATTGGTGATCACCTAATTCTTGGATTAAGAGTTTTCATTTCTCCACCTGCAATAAAACTCTTTATCTCCCGATCCCGCTCTTTTCGAGCAGAGTGGTTCAGCACTCCACGGGCACGGACCTGCCCCCTACAAACGGACCAAGAAGACCAGCCCGGCACGCAACAAAGTTAAAACATTGGTGAATCCTAAGGGCGGGTTTTAACGACTTGGTTCAGAGCCGGTTCAGCTTGAACCGCCGTTCTTGGTATATTTTGTGTCACACATAATAGGGTGAAAGCACCGGTTAGCCGGACACTACCTGTTGTCGGATAGAGAATGAAATAGATAACGCACCGGTTAGTCGGACAACTTACCTGTTGTCGGACATTTAATCTAGGAATCCACTACACTCGACTCGACTCGACTCGACTCGACACGACACTTTTCTGGCTGGCCAGAAATTTGTCGCGTCGAGTCGAGTCGAGTCGAGTCGAGCCTAGTGGACACGGTTTGCGTGCACATCGAGATATGGACCGATGAGCGAACAGTTGAATTGCGGCAGTCTTGCTTGGAAAGAGTCGAGAAGAACAGTTCGAAGATTTTACATTAATTTCGCAGAGGAATGGAGGAGGATCTCATTAATAAAGTTAGAGCATATGAGATGCTGTAAAATATACATAGTTTGAAATATAGAGACCAAAATATACGCAACGAAGCTTGAGAAGAAATCTCAAAAGCCTTGAATAGACCAAGTAAACATAACTAGGTATATAGTAAATTTCTATCTGTATATATGTTACAGAGAAGCAATCATTGGAAAAATTATAGAGCCATACACGATGCATCCTTGTACGTTAAAATTTAAAAGGACGAAGCACTACCATCGTGTCGAGTAGCGTCGAGTCGTGTCGCGTCGATTCCAGTGGACACACCACGCAAATTTTTGTCACCGTGTCGTGTCGAGTCGAGTCGAGTCGAGTGTAGTGGATTCCTAGCTTTAATGAAACAGATATACCGGGTGTTAGGCTATGTTGTGGCCATAGGACGATATGGTACGTAGCGATTTGTAGACTCTAGGTTGTACGCTATTGGTCGGAGACGCAAGCACGCCGAACGATTGGCTCTGCTATCGTCGACAGATGGCAATCGTCGCAAGAGAAGTTCCCTAAGCCTGATATTACATTGCAGCGACGCGACGGATTGTCGCGCGCGACGAATCACTCCGATTGGCTATGGTAAAATTAGGTGGGGAGTCCGTCGCAGATATTTTGTCGGAGGAATGAAATAGGGTGTTCGCGCGACAGTTTTATAATTACGTATGTACACCCGGGGACACGGTATCTGTCGCTGACTTTTTTAAACGCTATTTTTAAACGTACTAACTAATGAACAATTAATTCTCATGCGCTCATTAGCTACGGTGGCGTCTACTCTCATTAATGAAAGCATGAGGATTATTAATCATTGGTTAGTACGTTTAAAAATAACGTTTAAAAAAAGTCACCAGCGACAGATACCGTGTCCCCGGGTGTACATACAGTGTTCCGAAAGTGTTATATATAGAAAGAATCTAGAATTTCTGTAAAACTTCCTAAAGATCAATTGTGTGTACCGTATGTCCGCGATCATTTGAACCATAGGAAAATTGCGAGTTTTGCATGAGCACCCCTTTGGGTCTCCTCGTCCAATAGAATCACCGGAGAAGCGTGAATGCGCATGCGTAGTCATCCGCGAGTGTGGCGTCGTCAACAAGTTCAGATCGATTATTTCGATAACCGATCTGAACTTGCTGACGACGCCACACTCGCGGATGACTACGCATGCGCATTCACGCTTCTCCGGTGATTCTATTGGACAAGGAGACCCAAAGGGGTGCTCATGCAAAACTCGCAATTTTCCTATGGTTCAAATGATCGCGGACATACGGTAGATACGTATTGTGCATATTTCGGTGAAGTTGGATATGTACTGTAAAAGATTGGTGTTTGTATAATTCGTCAGAACTTGATACTAATTGTATACGTAAAATGAATGCACAAATACATATAAGAAAAAAATCAAAAAACGCATGCATTCAACAGTATGATGCTTATAGACAAGGTTATTTCGAGTACTGTGAGCAGTATAACAATTACTACAAAAAAGAAGTTCAGAGACGACGTTTGGCGATTACTGCTGCTCTTGCAATAATTAACCTCCAAAAACCTCAAAAGCACCGAAGAAGGAGACATTGGATAGTTCCATTCTTGAAACAAAGGAATGAATGCGGAGCATTTAATGTCACAATACCTCGACTACTGGAAAGCGATGTGATTTTCCATAATTACTGCCGAATGTCTAAAACAAGTTTCGATGAGCTGCTTCTGTTAGTCGGACCACGCATTCAAAAGAAAAGGTACATTCGAGCGCCAATCTGTCCACAAGAACGCTTACTTCTAACATTAAGGTAAAGAATACAGTTTTTGTAAGAGTATTCTTATTTTATTTTTCATTGTTGAAAAATGTAACTGTAACGATGTTTATTACAGGTACTTAGCAACTGGAGATTCAATGATGTCCATGAAATACCAATATTATATAGCACAGCCAACAATTTCGAATATCATCCTGGAAACATGCAAAGCATTATGGGAGGTATTATCATCAATTCTTCTCGCTGAACCTACTTTGGCTGAGTGGGAAGAAATTGCTAGAGACTTTGAAAATAAATGTCAATTTCCACACTGCATTGGAGCGGTTGATGGAAAACATGTCGTTATTCAGGTAATTTACAAATATATAAACGTCAGGGCCCCCTCGAGTTCTCGAGTCACTCGCACAGTTACGTATACGCATCTTAGCGAATAGACCAATCAGGATCAAGTATTCCGTTGTGATGGAGTTACTGATTAGTCTATTCGCTAAGATGCGTATACATTTCTCTTGCGAGTGACTCGAGAAAGGGGCCCCAGGTTAATAACTCATTGAAGTTACATATCTAAGGAAATTATTATCTACTTTTGCTGAATACGGAACACTTAATATTACAGGCTCCACCAAACAGCGGATCGACTTACTATAATTATAAAGGCTCGCATAGCATTGTCTTAATGGCAGTATGCGACAGTAATTATAGATTTCGCATTGTCGACATCGGAGCTCCAGGAAGGCAGAGTGATGGGGGTATTTGGAACAAATCAGCAATAGGCCAAAAACTCGCTACAGGAAAAATGGATATTCCTCCACCATCTTTAATCTGTAATGGTCATCCAGTGCTGCCATATGTATTCATTGGAGACGAAGCCTTCCAATTAACAGAATACATGATGCGACCATTTCCTGGCAGAGGTCTAACAAAAGAGAAGCGAGTATTCAATTACCGGCTTAGTCGAGCACGCAGGATTGTCGAGTGTTCGTTTGGTATTCTCTCTTCCCAATGGAGAATTTATAGACGGGCAATCAATACTTCTATAGAAAGAGCTTTAAAAATTGTACAAGCTACAATCTCTCTACATAATTGGTTGAGGCGAAATAATAACGATAACTTGGTTGAAGAGATTGACTTAGATCAGTTGGAAGAAACCGTGTTATTAAATATTACAAACGTTGGATCCAACACGAATACCCGTGCTGCAGGTCAGATAAGAGATCAGTTTATGAGATATTTTAACACTGACGGTGCAGTTCCATGGCAAAATAATATTTAAAATTCAATCATGATGTTTTGTCAGGAAGACTACAATTCTGTATATAAAATATTTCGATGTTTGATTAGGGAGATCAAGAAAACATACAATAAAATTTTTTATTCCAATTCCTTTTGTAAGCATTGATTGTACAGGTTCATTCCAAGTCGCAATCTAATTCCTTCCGGCATACGCCGTAACGAACTTCCTATTAATCCTACGATATGATCAATGTCGTCGTCCTGTATTATAGGTGTTGGTTGAGGTGGTTGAGGTGGTTGGGGAGGCTCTATTGGTTCAATAACCGCATTGCATAACCTTTCCAACATTTTGTTAGTTTGGTCAGTCTTCTGCCTTTTAGTGATGGAGGAACCACTACTCCTTTCCTTGTCAGAATGGTCCTCCTGGGTTACGTTGGTTATAGTGCTGTTAAAAAATGAAACAAATATAAATTAACATGTACACCCGGGGACACGGTATCTGTCGCTGGTGACTTTTTTAAACGCTATTTTTAAACGTACTAACTAATGAACAATTAATTCTCATGCGCTCATTAGCTACGGTGGTGTCTACTCTCATTAATGAAAGCATGAGGATTATTAATCATTGGTTAGTACGTTTAAAAATAACGTTTAAAAAAAGTCACCAGCGACAGATACCGTGTCCCCGGGTGTACCTCAAGTGATGGAAGATATGCATAAGAATTGTTACTAACCGTTCACTACTTTGAAGATCTCTTATGAATAACATTTGGTCATACCATTTCCATTTTTTACTTTTTGTCGAGCCTGAACCACTTTTCTTTCTCTTTTTCTCATCATTCAGGCAGCGGATAAAGGAGTCTTTAAGGTTCTTCCATTTCTTTGAAGCCTCTTCCGGTGTTAGTACTCCTTCAAATATAAAGTATTCTCAAAATAAACACGATATAATTAATGCGTTCATTGTAAGATACAATCAATATCGTACAGTAGACAAACTTGATAACGAAATAACAGAAAAAGTACCTTTTAGTTCAACAGATATTTCATTCCATAGCTCATGCATTGTATTCCTATCTCGTTGTGTAATAGGGAGTCTATGGTTCCATAAAGGTTGACGAATGCGAACCTCAGCGATTAATGTTTCTTCAATGTCGACTTCACCTACTCTATTGATATCAGCAGATATTTGTGATTCCAAATATTCAGAGCTTTTTAGAAGCTGATAATTTGTTGAAACCGAATCGTCATCTACAAAATAACATTTATAACATTTACGCGATTATTTAGCAGATCACGATAGTGTACGTAACAGAATGTGCAAAAGAATATAAATGTATAAATCTTTTTCACGTACTTTGTGCAGCCTTATTGATGACAGAAACTTTCTGGGCTGATTCCTCAATTATACTTTCCCCTGTGATATGGATAATAAAACGAACATAAACTTTTTACACATAACCAATTATAATGTATACAAGGTGTTTTCCTTGAGGCTGATAATACGTTCATTTGCAATAAAAGGATGGGCTATACGATTGGCTTCATACTGGAAAGTACCGATCAACGGAAACAATCACACGGTACCCTACCTATAGATTGCTTTATAATCAGCCTCAATAAAAACACCTTGTTTACAATAACAAAAAAGTACTATAGCACAATAAATATTGTAAGAAATTTGACTACTTACGATTCTTTGGATACAGAAGGCCATCTACCCACTTTAAATTGGAATATCCATGAAAACAAGGGTGATCATCTACTTCTGTTGTAAGAAACTCCTCCTCGCACATTCCGCACTTGTAAAATTCCTGAAAGATTATATTGAAATTCTCTTAGGCCCCTACATATGTAATTACTATCAATACATTTGTTCTCGTTGTCTATGTTAAGTACGCTCAGTTTTCAACGGTACAGTACATATAGTTATCATAAAGTCAACTACTTCCCACCAATTTTTACTCTTTTTCGAGAGTTGTAAAAATTGACGGGGAATTCTACACTTTCGGCTCTTTTGTGAGAACTACAGATATACTGGACTGTAGAGAAATGAGTGCAGAAAGTGTGGGCAACAAAAACAAACCTAATATCATTGTTGTTGTAAATATACTCACTGGATCCTCCATCTTTTTTCGCTCGAAACTATCGCTGCCATGGCTTTGTAGTTCAGCACTGCTCAACTTTCGAGCGACGAAAAATTTCGTCGCCGCGACAGATTTACCCCACCACCACTTTTTTCACAGCCAATCGGAGTGATTCGTCGCGCGCGACAATCCGTCGCGTCGCTGCAATGTAATATCAGGCTAAGGCGTAGGCACCTAGCAGACGAGAAAGTATGGCGGTTGACAGATACGTTTGTTTACAAAGTGGAATTTTTCGGAGCAATTGTACTTTTTGGAAATAAAACGTGATTTTCAAAGTTAATAAAATATTTCTATTCGCGAAACGATTTCCTTCGCGTTTATTTCGATCCTCGAACGCGCTTATTAATAAAAAGTAAAAATACAGTTAAATCGAAGTAATGAAGGAAGGGTGATAAATCTTAGGTTAAATGTAAAATAATTAACGAGTTGTAGAGACAAGTGAACCAACGTGGAAGATTACAGTGACCAGGCAGTTCTCAAGATTTTTGAGTAGGGTAAGTGTAACGATAAATCAAGAGGAATAACAAAAATGAATTGTTTTGAAGTCATTCAATTTCTTTATACTTTACAAAGGCAATAATATTACAAAAATTATTCGTAGAATTAGAGAAAGTGATGAGTTCTTCATGGAAATGACTTCGACTATGGACGAAGCAAGACGACGCTAAACCAATGGATGACGGAAGAGTTCGACGATGTGCATCAGCCTCCCCGGGGAAATGTGCCGAAGACGAAGGACGATTGGTGTGCCGCTCATGAGTTTGAAATAAATGAAACGTAAGGTATTATTCATACAGAAAAAGAATGTAGTGCAGGTATTTATTTACCAGTACGACACACATTAACATCCGCTAACCAACGATATGGAATTTTTCAGCAAGTATCGATAACCAGGACCATGGTGAAGGACTTTATGTTTTGCAAGTGTGCCTGCGATCGGCAACCTGATCGAGTGCTTTGTAAGAGCCTGGGTTGGTGTATCCCGCAGTAATGTCAGATTGCTCCAAATTGAAATCCTCCCTCGTTTCACTCTGCCATTCAACAACGAGCATCAACTCCCTCGGAGGACACGAAAAGCTGTAACATCAGGAAGACCGTGAAAGGTTAATAAAATTATGGAAAACGATACCACGAATGTAAGCAAATCCTTTTCATAACATTTTGTGGAAAACTCACCGTTGCTTCATCTTTACAGGAGACGTTCTAAATGATTTCCTTGATCAGCCGAGCAATAATCCAAACGATCGTGGAATGCTGAGGTCGCAACAACGAGCATCAACTCCCCCGGAGGACACGAAAAACTGTTACATCTATCGGCGTTAGGTTGGGCGATCGCGGCGGCAACGGAATTGGACCCCTTTTCGTAACCAACGGTTGGGGAATTCCTCATCCAGGAATCGCCGGACTCGTATCGTCGAGTACGCGGGAGTGTTGAAAATACATCTGGGCTCCGATCTGTAAGTAACAGTAATTAAATTGTCGATTTTCAATAGCTTACCACGGGACTGTAATAACGTGACTGCGTTCTACTAATACTTACTTCTTGTTCGATGTTTCGAAGCGACGGTATTACTAAATATCTCAGAATGTCGAGATACATCTGGCCGTTCCAATTTTCGTGAAGGAAAGCCGGCCCTGTAATTCGGTTACCGATTATTCCAACCCAGACGTTTACTTTCATGGGGTACTGGGTCCTTACGTCCCACGGTATCCTGGGATTTTCCCTTGCCCAAAATATCTCAATTACCCTAGCCACACTTGTTCGAGAGCTGTTCTTGACACTCGCGCAGATTAAAATCTTGGTCTCTTCGTCTAATTCTCTCGTTGGGCGACGAATTTCCGCGTGGTCGCTGTTCAAACATCCCGTGCTTTTGAATCGCTTAACAAGTTGTCTGATTGTTTCTCAACCCGGTATCGGCCTATCAGGATACTCGGCAGCAAAGTGGTCCCTTACACTGCGAAGGCTCTCATCTTGCAAATACCTCGAGACGATTAACACCTTTTCTCCAGTCATGTAAGTTTTCGGTATTTTTGAACAATCTCTTTAACTTTGACAATAATCACTGATTCGAAGCAGTGAGAGAAGCATTGTGGCTAAAATCATTAGCGATTGAATTTTGAGGGGGTGTGTTTGATTCCTGTTAAATTATTTTCGTTCAAAATTCAACTACCTTGTACTTTTATTTTTGCCTGTGGGGGAGGGACAATTTATTACTTTATGGCTCTGTCTGGAAAGTACAGGAAAAGGGAACAGACGTTCGTTTATGTCTAATCAGTTAAAGATGACATCTATCCTTTGCCTACAACTAAATTTTGTAGGATCATTTACTTATGATAATTACAAATAATCTATGATATCCATATTTACGTAAATGATTACACAGATGCGACTCGATAGTACAACTTTTCGAAAATTCTAATTACGCTTTCCTTACACTCCATAAAAGATTAAAAACAGACTTGAAACTCGACTCCATAATAAGATCATACATTTTGACTACTACACTCAATGAATGTCGGAAAATATATGAACAACACAAATTCTTACCTACTCTTCCATTGTAACAATGTGAGATTCAGGAGAATAATAACATTTAGAGAACGAATGGGAACACATCGCTCTGTCCTTGTCTAGAGCGCGCATTTCAAACTGCGTTTTCGAATGGACTCGCGCAGCGAGTTAAAACCTCGGCAGCCTCACCTCCACAGGGGCGAAGGTGCAGCAGCCGGGTATTATTTTGAAGGAAATTTGATGAGCTTTCCAACGATATGTCATACGTCCATAAAAGTGATAGGTGTAGGTTAGTTAATCAATATTGTCATATTGGACATCGGCAGCCACCCTTAAAGCAGGGGATGAGAGGTGGCAGCCGGGTATTGGAAGGTCCATTTTATTGCCCCCTATCTAGTGAAACTGAAAATTTTCATAAAAGCAATGAGTGAAGTACCTTGCACAATTTCATTTGTTAACAATTTGTTATAAGGTATAAAGCAGGGGGTACGACTTTGGCTGAAAAGCAATTAGTATTGTGCGGTACATTGCCAACTGTTTCGAGTAAAAATTTGTCATAAAAGCGATCGACCCAAATTTTTGCGGTGGGCTCCCGGACTAATGCAAGAAGCGACGATTTTCACTGCATTTTCCTTCTCTTTTTGATTCCGCAGGAAAATACAAACTGCTTTCAATACCGCTTCTCCTACTAGCGGCATTTTTGACTCTCCTAGAATTGACAAGATATCTTCGATACCGATATTCATCACTTATGAATTGGGTTTATTGCACTTGCACTCTTAAAACAACTTTTATTTACTGTAACGACGCTACCCGGCGCTACCGGGTAGTCGCACACTTCGGCACGCTCTCTGACTGGCCCAGCTCGGGTAAGACAGCAGATAAAGATATGTTGGGCGCCAGGTGTCCCGAGACACCAGAGATATTCGCGATAGGCCACAGTCAGATCACGTGAACCGGAAACGGAACTCCGCTAGCTCAGCCCCGTATCGGCGAAGGAGAGGGGCGGGGTCGCGAGACACAGAAACGAATTTGAGGCGGCTTTTAATCAAAGAAATAACACTTAGGGTTTATTGAGAGAATACTTATGCTATGTAATAGAGTCGGATAGCGCAGATATCCGACAATCACACGAAGACGGCACGCGACGATAATACACGGAAATACGCACGAAGACAACAGATAACCGAATTCGCAACGATCGCGGAGATACGCCCGAAGACAGCAGATAACCGAATTCGAATCGCAACGGTCGCGAGATACGCCCGAAGACAGCAGATAACCGAATTCGAATCGCAACGGTCGCGGGATACGCCCGAAGACAGCAGATAACCGAATTCGAATCGCAACGGTCGCGAGATACGCCCGAAGACAGCAGATAACCGAATTCGAATCGCAACGGTCGCGAGATACGCCCGAAGACAGCAGATAACCGAATTCGAATCGCAACGGTCGCGAGATACGCCCGAAGACAGCAGATAACCGAATTCGAATCGCAACGGTCGCGAGATACGCCCGAATACAATGCGCTCGGAAGAAAAGAATCACCGGCACTAACGGTAATCGCGAGTCGATACTAGACAACAGAGAGTAAAGAGTCGAGAGTCGAGCACACGGAATGCTTCACAAAGATTTCACCGTACTATCGGCACTAGATATTCTCCTACGCCGATAACCGCACTACCGGCGTTACATATTCTACTAAATTGGTGCCGAGCTCAATTCGTCCCAGGAAATTCGGCTGCCGGATGCTACCGAATTTCCCAAGCATCCCCCGATATAATAGCTTAAACGATATCACTACGCGATCACACACGATCGACGATTAACACGCGAAACGAAAAGATAGAGATATTACAATTCTACGCGAGTACACGGGTCCGCTACCTCCACGCGATAAACGATAAACGATAGGCCTTTCAGGGGCAATACGATATTAAAAGAGACTAAGAGATTCTACTCACGGCCACGTGTCGCTAATAGGAAACCGGCTTACCGGAAAAGGTCCGCAGATGACGGCTTAGTCGCTGACGTCCAGTCGCACCGCTGGTCCGCACGAAAGAGGAAGAGTCCTGGACGGCTATTCTGTAATTCCGGGGAGAGTGAGCGTACCTGGGAAGTGACCGTTCCACGGGTGAGAGCTTCCCTCGCCCAGCTCATGCCCGACCGTTGAAACGTGTACCTAAACAGCTATTCTCTAAGTGAGGAGCGGGCGATGTTCACTGAAAAAGCAAGGAGAGTGAAGGAATCACTATTCTGTAACTGCGGAAGTGCTCCCATCGCACGAAAACGGGTGAACTTACTTCTACTGGTCAAGACCGTGAGAAGCAGCCTGCTCCCCGGGAGAACGGCGACTCTAGCCTACCTACTTCTGCGCCAGCGTGCCGCAGTTTACAGTTTGTTAATTTGCGTGTTCCAACAAACGATACACAGTGGTCCGGCGATCTAAGCAAACGCGATCATGAGTATATTAATGAGTTACATAACTGATTTGTGCGATGTAAATTTATGTCTTAGTTATAAAGATATACTGTTAAAATAAAAGACCAAAAATTAACCATATATTTATTCTACTATGATAACGTAAATGGAACATAATAAAAAAATATATTAAACTGAAACATTCATTATTAAATGATATAAAATAATTCAAAAACATACTTATATATAAGAACTTTTTCCAGAGGTGGTAATAGGAAAAGTAGTTGGAAAAAATAATTTAACAAAAAGTACATTTCCCTAATGCTTACAATAAAAGTCAAAAGCAGCTTAATAATTAAAAAAGATATAGGTATTATACTGGTACCTAGTATTATTCCAAAATATGCATCCTTGAAAACGTACACTTATAAAACGTACCTGAAACCAAGCAAATTGTTTTAAATAGAGAAAACTGATTTCGTAACAATAAGACTGCGAAACCGTAAAAATTCAATACATTAAAATAGGACAAGAATGGTGACAGTACAAGCTATATTTTGATGCCAATAGATATTAATTTATTTCAATTATTTGCAAGTGAATCATAGTTCAACGGTACCTCACCGTGGTGTATGAATACTTTTTACCCCACTGTATTTTTCGAGTGGGCAAGGATGTCGTTGCTCGTCCCTGGCCATAAAAGGAGTATGTTGCATCGAATGACGGTTCGATTCTTTGTACCTGGATAAGCCAGGTATTAAGTTAATCCGACCGGCCATCTATTAGATTCGTCTTGTCTTCCCTTTACAAAGCTGATTTATTATTCTAAGTATAGCGGTATCTATTACAATAGGTATTGTGGGAAATGGCTTCTTCCGATGCGGTCGGTAATTACCCCTTCCCGAGCATGGTGCGGGACTGCGAGCGCACGTGCAGCCTAGATTCGCCGAAAAATACCCCGTTCCGTTTCGTAGATTCCGATCCGAGAGTAGCTATAGATTTGCGAGGTATTTCTGACTGTGATACTATTAAACGGTTCGAAGCATTGTGTCGAATTCCGTTTATCGCGAGACGGAATAGCGACCGATAGCAGAGTTAAGAGAGAATAAACTAAATGCGCTTTGAATTAGACAGGATGGTTAATACTTGACGGTAGGTTATGAATTAACAGTTTCTCCGCTCATTATTTCTCGTTAGAATAGCAGTCCTAAATTAGTATAGAATATTCGAATTTACCGCTATAAAATAAAGTAACCCTTGAAGGTTATACGGGCTTTGGTGAACGAGTTATATACAGGGTGTAACAGAGTAAGTGTTACAACGTGAAACTGTAGATTCCTTGTGAAAAAAGAAAAAGATTTTTCCTCTTACAAAAATGTTCTGCGTGCTTTCGTTTTCGATATACAGGATGTCAAAGTTTTGAAAAAAAAAATCGTTTTTCTTTAAACCTCGAACTATTTTTATCAGATTTGAGTGTTGACACCTAATAAAAAGTAGTTCGTGGTTTAAATAAGGTAAAACGGGGTGAGTTGGCGAATGAAGTCGGCCCCTCGTTTCCATTTCTTTCCATAGAAACGAGGGGCCAACTCCATTCGCCAACTCACCCTGTTTTACCTTATATCGAAAACGACAGCCTGCAGAACATTTTTGTAAGAGGAAAAATCTTTTTCTTCTTTCATAAGGAATCTACAGTTTCACGTTGTAACACTTACTCTGTTACACCCTGTATATCGCGGTGATACTAATTACTAAGGATCGTTAATCAGAATTCCGACCATCGCACAGTGGTTCTGAAATAGGTCAAAAGTCCATATTAATTCATAACTGTTTACTATGATGCTAAGTTCAGATACGTACATTTTCTGGTTTAAGTTATAGTTTGAAGCATGCTCTTGATTATTATATAACATTTTACATGCCATTCTTGTCCCATATTTTAATGTATTTAATTTTTACGGTTTCGCAGTCTTATTGTTACGAAATCAGTTTTCTCTATTTAAAACAATTTGCTTGGTTTCAGGTACGTTTTATAAGTGTACGTTTTCAAGGATGCATATTTTGGAATAATACTAGGTACCAGTATAATACCTATATCTTTTTTAATTATTAAGCTGCTTTTGACTTTTATTGTAAGCATTAGGGTAAGCTTAGGGTGTGCTTTTTGTTAAATTATTTTTTCGAACTACTTTTCCTATTACCACCTCTGGAAAAAGTTCTTATATACAAGAGTATATCTTTTTATAACTAAGACACAAATTTACATCGCACAAATCAGTTATGTAAGTCATTAATATACTCATGACCGCGTTTGCTTAGATCGCCGGACTACTGTGTATCGTTTGTTGGAACACGCAAATTAATCAACTGTAAACTGCGGCACACTGTCACAGAAGTAGATACATAGGTTAGAATCGCCGTCCCGACCAGACCGACCGAGCAGACCGATTCTCCCAGGAACTACGTTCACCCGATTTTCGTACTCCCGCAGTTAGAGAATAGCGACTAGGAGTCTCCTTACTTTTCCAGTGAACTCCGCCCACTTCTCACGGGAACAGGCTTTCACTCAGTTATAGAATAGCCGTCCAGGGATCGCTGCGGCTCGTTAGGCGGAGAGAAGGCCCTTCCCCACTCTAGGAGCCCTTTACGCAATCTAATTGGAGATCGATTTCCCCCGCTGATTTGCATGCGCGACGCTGCTATTACCGCTGCGCGCCCGCTCCGTAGATCGCCAATCGAAGACAATATCGCCTTCCTTGTTGGTTCGGATGCGTGCGCAGCTCGCTGGATTTCTCCGTGGTTCCGGAACTATCCCCTCACGGATGACGACTTGATGGATCCCTCCGGAACATTCCCCTGCGGGATCACGCGGAGGATCGCGATACGGAGTTAGCCCTCGAAGATTCCTCCGGAACATTCCCCTGTGGGATCACGCGGAGAATCTCGATGCGGCGCTAACTCCCAAATGGTCCATCCGTGCCGAAGAAACGGGGTGCCTGTCTACACAGGTTACGTTCCTCGCCGGGTACGCTGCTCGTTTGCAAGTCCCAGTCCTGCGCCTGGCAGGGAAGTCGTAGGCATCTTGCCGCACGGCATCTGGCGCTCGTTGCAGCCCCTTGTCCTCCAGCTCCAGCGTCCTTGTAGCTCTATTTTACCCTTACAGATCTAGATACGGCAGCCGGTTCTAGCAAAACTAATTATTAACGCTCTAAATAATGCTCTGGGGATGGCGGGACCGGCGGTGCGACGTAAAGGACTTCGTCACATTGTAACGTGCACGATTTGCAACGTTACATTACAAATACCTTGTTTACGTTACATGGTTATCTTGACATTCGGTACGTAACGACGACCATCTTAGGAAGAACGAAACGCCACTATACGCCTGTTGCGTATCTCGAAAGTGCGCCGAAAGCGCCGCGTAGTGGCCAAGATTGGCACAAATGGGTTACACTGTCAACCAATCAGGCCTTCCGGCTTGTGCTTATACCGTATGTCCGTCTCTGTACTGGCCAGTTTGAAAATTACCTTCGGATAGGCTTGATCGGTAATCGAGACATTTATACCGTAATTATAATTATTTTCGTAATTTCCATTATTCGCAAATTCAAAATTTCGATGTTAGACGCCTCGATCTCCCGAATTGACATCAACTCTAACTGCCAACTCGACTTCTACCGTATTAAATGACTCGAGTACCGACCAAGCCTATCCGAAGGTAACTTTCAAACTGGCCAGTACAGAGACGGACATACGGTACAGGCAAACCTAAGTGTACATGTGACCACACGTATAGTCGTACACCCCCGTGCCGTGTAACCCAGTACGGCACTTTTTGCTCACCAGGCGAGTAAGGCGGCGCCACCACCGATGCGCAACAGGCGTATACGGCGGTGTCCGACGCGAATAAAAATTCCGTAAGGCGTCAGCGAATAGACCAATCAGGATCAAGTATTTCGTTGTGGCAAAAATTCACACTCCGGATCCTCACTGTGGCATCAGAGTAACGTCACTCAGTAAAGTAGAATAATAAGAAACGTATCAAGATGGTAACGAATATTTAATTTTACGAGATACAAAAACAATGTACTACAGCAAATGCTCAAAATGACGGCCACCCATGTCCATGCAACATCGGAAACGATTCTGGATAGATGTGCCACTGCGCAAACTGCTTGCGGAAAGGATAACCGCTTGGCTCAAGTCCTTGTACTTTTCGAAGATGATGCGGATACAAGGAGTTTTTATTTGTTTTTCAATTGTACAGGTAGACAAAAACTCAATATTATTCTACTTTGATCAACCTCGGTCGTTATAAACTTGAAAAGTTGATATCTCCAGAACGGGGCGCTTGCGGGTATAGGTCCCTTATATCAAAATACTTGTAATGACGTAACCTATCACCCCTATTTCTGTGTCGGTGTTTTTTCCGAACACCCTGTATAAATGCTTAAACACTGAACGTTTTTTTTTTTCAGAAATTTCTTGCTCGTGATCCAGTCCACTGGCACCAGTACTATTGTCTGGTTCATCTTGAAGAGATAGTGCCTGTTGTTGAACCTTGGTAGCAGACATGACTTCCTCGATTAACCATTCTCTCTTGCGTTTTTTGTGAAGTGGTCTCGGTGGCTTACTGGCAACTCTCTTCCTCTTTTTGGCAGTCGAAGATGTGAGGTTTCATTAAAATATTTCCTCCCATAGTCTTGCACCGCAAATAATTGTCCATGTCCTCTTCAAGCTGTCAACCAAAAGCATTCACTGAACATAACCTATGAACCTATAGCTATAATCCCAAGCTGGATCATTGCAAGTTGTTACGTTTGAATCTATTGACAAATGTAGCCTTCAACGTTAAGTTTCATCTTGTGTTCGTTTTGTGTTTTTTTACGAAGGGAGGCATCGCAAGTAATACAAACGAGGGCTGTTTCGAAGTTTATTTCAGGAAAATCGACTGCAAGGATATCCTTTGAACATAGCGGTGGTGCTCTTATGTTTGTGTCATACCATAGTCGATCACATACGCTGCACACTGCGCCGAAGTTAGTATCGAGGAACTTCTTATTGAACTCAGTGTGGGCTTTAGTGTGTTTAGAATAATCCACGTAATCATTATTAATTTCTTCACTTGGATTTTCTACAGAATTATCGATAATGGCCGTCAATGTCGACGGTCCTATATTAAATCCTAATACTGGAGGTCTTAATGTAGCGTGGCTTACGATTTGTGGAACCTAAGTTGATCGACTTGTGGATGGCACAGAATCCAGAGCAGAATTAGCCATACGTGCTCTCCAATCTTGTGATCGCTCGGTACTAGTTCGAGCAGCGTTTCGTGATTCCACTCGCCCAACTCTCAACTGTTCTTCACGTTTCCGTTTTCTATACACTCGCTGATATTCTGCTTTTTTACCCATTTCTGTGAAAATAAGGAATATTTATTCATTAAATCAATTGTATAATATATATGTATATATGTCATGGCAATATTACGTAACCTCAAAATACTCTAAAAATACTCTAATAACATCGCACAGTACAGCATTTAATATTTGCAGTAAAATTCTGTAATAATAATACTTACTGGCAGCTTCAATCGGAGTGGATTAATTCACTGCTGTTGCATACCGAGCCGGTCCAGGTCGTCTGTAGATGGCGGTTCGTGGCCGCGGAGCGCTAAACCACTCTGCTTCCCGAGTAGAAATCTGGATAAGGCGCTCATCGGGTCCCGACGAGGCACGCCCGATCCGTGATAGGGCCCCGACAGGGCTGCCCGACCAGGGCCCGATGACTTTTGTAACGCGGTTTGGGGATGAGGGCCTTGTCGGGCAAACCCGATCGGGGCCCAGCAGGGCTGCCCGATCAGAACCCTAGCACGATTTTTGTCTGGCAGCTTCGTCGAAATTTTATTAACCACAAACTAATTTTAAATGGAAGGGTGCTAAATAAGAGCAATAATTCCGAGGAGAAATGTTATAAATTTATTTTATAATTAATATATTACATTAGAGTAATGCAAACATTTTCAGTCGGAAATTTAAACTATGAATATACAACAAATACTTATTTCACTTTTTTTTTCTAGGAAGGAAATTTGAATCGATATTATCTTGTCATTTACTACATAAACTTTTGTCTCGTATCGAAATAGGACATTATTGTAGATAAAAATGGAATCTTAAAAAAAGTATTGTCCGAACATGGGCCAAAAGTAACATATAACAAAAGTTGATAGTTAGTAAGGTAAAGCGATTCAATTTTTCATCCTAACAAAGAAGATTGAAATCATATATATTTAATATATCGATACCTTTGAAAACCTCGTAAGTGCAATTTCCTTAAATGTGCAGTAGCAAAGAAAAACAGTTTTGTATCATTTGTACTCAACTTTTTTAACAAATTTGAATTGCATTATTAATATAAGCATATTAGGTTTTCAAAGACGAGGTTTTCAAAGTAAGGTATCGATATGTAACACCTATATTAATATTACGTATTTTTAATTAGTAGGTATTTCTAGTGAAGTAGTGTTTATACACTATTAATATGCACTACCATGACTGCATTACTACTTGCACTAATAATATGTACTTTTCGCTTGAATTGCTGGTACAGTATTTATACTAAAATATTAAAACTAAAAACATAATACTTTCGTAATACTACTGTACACTCTCTAGGGCGATATATTCCCTCTTCTATACTATCACAAGTTCCAATTTATACACCGACATATCAAATGTGAAGTGTACATTAGACTGATTAAAAAAAGGCTTTTTTAATTCATTCTCTTGGCGGGTACTTAAAACGTTAGTATTTAATGTAACTGAATATATCGCCGGGTGCACATTCTCACTCAATATTTAGTGGTGTCTCAATCGCTTTTTCTGATTTCCATTTGAATAACACGGTCCCATTATAGGGGAATCAATTGCACAATTTATTCCCCCGTGATTACCATTTAATTTTATTTAATAATTAAAAATAATATTTCTTTACGTCAATTACACCTAAAACTCAATTTTCCTCATTTTTCATGGGGAAATTTTTTTACCGTAGAAGGAATTAGCACTAAACCAATGATTCAACAATTCCATCGTGTTATTCAAATGGAAATCAGAAAAAGCGATTCACACACCAAAATATTGAGTGATAATGTGCACCCGGCGACATATTCAAAGTTACGTTAAATACTAACGTTTTAAGTGCCCGCCAAAAGAATTAGTGAAAAAAGCGTTTTTTTAAATCAATCTAGTGTACATGTACCTCAATTCTATTTCATTTCTTCTCCGTCTCTGGGCAGGCACATTATTACGGTAGTACCGCTGTACAGCCTTATTCAGCCTTATCTCTCTAACCGGCATCAGTGATTCCTCATTGACCGTTGTTACACTAGAGACAAATAAAAGATGAAATAGAAGTGAGGTACATGTACACTTCACATTTGACAGGTCGGTGTATAAATTGGAACTTGTGATAGTACAGAAAAGGGAATATATCGGTAAAGAGAGAGAGAGAGAGAGAGAAAAATATTATTATTATTATTTTCTCTCTCTCTCTCTCTCTCTCTCTCTCTCTCTTTACCGATATATTCCCTTTTCCGTACTATCACAAGTTCCAATTTATACACCGACCTGTCAAATGTGAAGTGTACATGTACCCCTCACTTCTATTTCATCTTTTCTTTGTCTCTAGTGTAACAACGGTCAATGAGGAATCACTGATGCCGATTAGAGAGATAAGGCTGAATAAGGCTGTACAGCTGTACTACCGTAATTATTTACTTGATTATTGTACCTAATTCAATTCCGTCGTATCTGCTATTCTTCTGCCACGAATTTCCCAGATAGAAAAGTATGCCACAGGATTAGTGCAGTACCGCCAATACAGTAGACTCGCGGTTATCCAAGTCCCAGTTAACCGAGGCTCCGGATTAATCGAGGGCTCTCTCCTGACTCCCAGCGACTCCTGTGTCGACTCGTGTCGATGTTGCTGCAACATCGCTGCTTCCAAGAGAGGCAAAAAATTAACTCACAAAAATCCATCAAAGACTTCTTTGTAAGATAAAATACATATGTAAGTAAATATAAAACTGTATAATGTACCTTTTGGATTTTTCTTCGTCATCCACTAGCAATTTAAAAGAACTTCGGATTATCAGAGTTTTATTTTTAACCGAGGTACCCTCGGTCCCAATTATCTTGGATAATCGAGAATCTACTGCATACCGCCAAAGTTAATGCAGATCTTGTCGAAGCACGTCGTGTCGGTAGAACCTGACATTTCTACCGTGGCATTGTACAGCAATTCTAGAGATTTTAAATTAGAGGCAAACTGCATATATACTGTCAGTACAGGAAGACGGTTTATTACCAGAACGCTGTGCAGCTATACTACCGTAATAATGTGGAAAAGTGTGCCATAGGATTAGTGCAGTGCCGCCAAGACCGCCAATATATCGCCAAAGTTGATGCAGACCTTGTCGAAGCACGTCGTATCGGTAGAACCTGATATTTCTACGGTGGCATTGTACCGCAATTTTGGAGGAAGTTTTCTATCTGGGTCTGTTAAAAGTGCCTCTGAAATATAATATAATATTATAAGGTAAAAAATACAGTGGAAAGAAACAATTATTAGCGAGTACTAATAACCAATAAACTTCATATACCTTCGATACAAGCATGTAGTGCTGTATTTTTTAAAACCTCTTTCCCAGGCACTTCTTTAGCAGTCGTGAATCCCTTTGGAGGGTCGTGAACCCCTGGGCAGGCACATTATTATGACGCTGAAAACAAAAATAGAATAACCACAAAGATATGTGTCCAAAGATTTTACCAAAATGAGGTTAAAACGATCAATTAGGAATTACTTATCTGATGGAACTTCTTCTGAGATACGGATGTCTCCTTTCCTACTCTTGATGCACAATCAACCAGGGAAAAAGCACTGCTTCCGTTCACTATCTTGATTCTTTGAAAAAGACGGCAAACGATTATTGAACTATACGGAGCGCGTCTATCACATTTATCACTATTGGGACTGCTATTTACCGATGGCGGCGCTCGCGGCGCTGCGGAAACATGGCGGATATTGGGCGTGCAGCACGCCGCGTACTTCAAATTCCAGCAACCGGTAGTATACAGTTGATCCGAATGAATTCATTTAATTGTTTGTGAAAATAAATGTCTACCTATATCTCGTTCTAAAAATGCTCATTTTTTTAAAACTTGGAGCAAGTTAACACTTCAAGTACCTACGTACCAATACAAAACGCCAATATCGACCATGTTTTTTATATCGATAATTCATTAGCTTCGACTGTAATGTACACTTTGAAAATTATTTTTTACTTACTCCAGTATATATTTAAAAAATGTAATAAAAAATATTTAATTTAAATAGTACTATCAGAGTTATTGAGTCAATCCGTATTTTAATTTTACAAGACCGGCGAAAGTTCTAAATAAGAATAGTACTAGTTAAAATTTATCACACAATCTATAATTATTTATTAGGGTCTTGTAACGGCCGAACCGTTGCAATATATTTCAATATAATTTATAAATATTTCAGAATTACTTCCATGTTAAAATGCATGATTTTATCATTTATATACAACAAATAATTTGATAGGACATGCCTTAGAAACGCCCGTTCAAGCCCCGATCAGATATTAGGGACGCTTAAAATGAATGCGGTATGCGGTGCTTGACTCTTTTACCTACCGGTCGACGGAATTTGAAGTTCGCGGCGTGCTGTACGCCAATATCCGCCATGTTTCCGTAGCGCCGCGAGCGCCGCCATCGGTAATAAACGATCCCAATACGCTTTCAGGGCATGCCTTAGAAGCGCCCGGTCGAGCCCCGATCGGATACCCCCGGCAGGGCATGCCCTAGAAGCGCCCGGTCGGGCCCCGATGCTACATCGGGCAAGCCCGATCGCATTTCTACTCGGGTTCATAGGTGCGGAAACGGGTAACGAATAAACTGAACACTGCACTCACTATAAGACTGATGTGGATATATTCAAGTGATACAAGATGCTTTGATGACTGATACAATTAAGAGAAGGCAAGAGAAGACGCCGGAAGCCTCCTGGCTTCGTCTTACATAGTTCGGAACGTAGCAACCATTCGATCAATGGAGGGGATAGCGTGGGCGACGCTATCCACCCTGATTAGCTAATTAGAGGGGAGTGGTGGAACAGCCGATGACGCTGGGGCTGTCGGAGTCGGTGTCCGAAGGTCGAAGGTACCGTTGCTAACTTTACGCTTTCCCGAGCGCCGCACTCATGGATCAAGAATGTCGACCGCGAGGAGGAAAACAATAATATTAATAATATATATTACCTAATAATATTAAGTTTTAATTTCTGCACTCTTAACTCGATATTGCAAAAAAAATCGACTTGGACCCCTTGGCTTCTGACCCCCTCGATTACTGTTTACTTATTTCTAGCTAATATATGATTATATGTATAACGGCTAAAAATATAATTGGCTGTGATTGGCACTCGTCCATACCGATCATCAGACGGATCCTGGATATATCCGGCACTCGTCCACACAGGTCATCAAATGGATGCCGGATATATCCGGCGCTCGGCTACACAGATGACCAGATGGATGCCGGATATATCTGCGGACGCAAGCTGCATGAGCGTGAAAACGGATCATACCAATTCAGTTTTATTTGTGCAAGTTTGGATGCACAGATCAATTTGCGCAAATTGCATGAGCGTGAAAACGGAACATACCGATTCAGTTCTATTTGTGCAAGTTTGCATGCACAAATCAATTTGCGCAAGTTGCATGAGCATCAAAACCCACCTTAAGCGCTGCTTTCGGCGATCGGAACGGTGCGAAGGAGTTTCACATTACAAGACGCAATAAATTAAGCAAGCCGCCGACATGGAGAGAGATGGTACGGGGGAAAAACGATTGCACGGGTGTCGTTAGAGTCGGTCTTCGCGTCTTTTATGGTCGTTTCGCTGTGTGTAGGCGCCCGAGTCATGACGGAGCTCGACGGTCACAGTCCCCGACGCCGGGACTGTTTAACGCCATTGTGCAGGGCGGCTGGCGTCTGCAGGGGCCTAGGGACAATAAATATATATTGTTGCTATGTCTCGGTTGCGACTGGCCGATGCATAGACAATGCATTGACGAGGATTGCAACCGGCCGATGTCTATACATCATATATCATATATCATACATCTATATACGATGCATCGATGACGTGGCAGCGTACAGACATTCGTTGGTTTAGCTCCGAGGAGTCGAGATCGCTCTCCATACGCATATACATATATAATCGTGTTGTGTTTGTTCTTGTTGCCTTCGTGTGCTAATGTTATTTATAAGTATTGTTATTGTAAAAGAATGGAGGCTGAATTCTTTAAGGGGCAGTCAGACAATCTACCCAAAATAAACTCGATAATGGTAGCCCAGTTTTTGCAAATAACTCACATTTCACCTCAGTTGAAATACGGGGCGTTAAAGCTGCAATGTAAAGTGAATGATTTGCATAAAACAAGCTTTGTTTTTATTTGTGTAGAGTAAGCCACCTCTAGTTATTATTTTTATCCACACTTTCCGGGTTTTTTCGTTCTTGGGAACATTTATGAACACTTTTTCGAGGTTCACAATACTCGTGCTCTTGCACTTTGGCACAATACACCATTTGTAAGTACCAGATGACCCTTCCATAGTGTTAAAATACAAAAACGAGTGTAGAACCAGTCGTTATTGAAGGCGATTAACGGCGCGTTACGGCGTGCAGCTGCTTGCAACCAACACTGCCGCCAGCATTTAGGCCAAGCGAACGTTGAGACGCAGTTAAGTGAGGTGATGCAGGGCGACCGTTGCCTCTATACCTATATCTATTCTATATATAGATATAGAGGCAACGGTCGCCCTGCGTCCCCTCACTGAACTGCGTCCCAACGTTCGCTTGGCCTTACAGCGCTGTAACGTCACACATTCCCTCCACTACTATAGCGGCGTTTTAGTGGGTGGTCCCCGCGCGCTTGAATTTTAATGATTAATAACAACTACATCTAAGCTCGTATAAAGGAAATATTTTGGAAATCGGTTTACTGCGTGTTCAAATTGCGCAAGACCCCTATTACGGAATTTAGAAGTTTTAAATGCTAGACCCTGTAGAGAAGCAATTCATATTCGTAATGTTTTTAAACAATATTTTAATACTGTTGGAGCAGTTGTGAGTGGCAGGAAGCAATGATTTAACTTTGAGTTATTGAGTTGTCATTAAAGCAATTAACATAATAGTTATGTACATTTGTTTTAAAGTTTGCCCAGATAGCACAGAGAATTCTAAAAGGGTTTCTTTTCAATTCTTGTATTTTAAAATGAGTTCTTCTGCATGCATCAAAATAGTCCCAAATTTATTCTTATTGCTTAATGAGAGAATTCACTTTTATGTCACCAAATGCGAGTTCATTTTCAAACCTAAAATGCAGCTTCCTTTATAAATCAAATGAAGTCCAAAAGTCGACAGCTGTATAATAGGCATAGGAAATGAAAATATTTTTTTCCAGGGTTTTTCAAGAAATATTTATGTGATAAAATGTCAGAGAATGCTATCACGTCATGTTCATCAAACTATATCTCGAGAATCATATTGTCGAAAGTTATTATTTATTTTTTTTATGAAAAAAGCAGATGAATACGACAGTTCTGACTCTACGTCATGCATTTTACATTGCGGTTCACTGTATCCTTATGTCAATCTAGGAATGGCTTTTCTATTTATTATTATATACCGGGTGTTAGGCTATGTTGTGGCCATAAGACGATATGGTACGTAGCGATTTGTAGACTCTAGGTCATACGCTATTGGTCGGAGACGCAAGCACGCCGAACGATTGGCTCTGCTATCGTCGGCTGACGGCAATCGTCGCGAGAGAAGTTCCCTAGGGCGTAGACACCTAGCAGACGAAAAAGTATGGCGATTGACACGTACGATTGTTTACAAAGTGGAATTTTTCGGAGCAATTGTATTTTTTGGAAATAAAACGTGGTTTTCAAAGTTAATAAAATATTTCCATTCGCGAAACGATTTCCTTCGCGTTTATTTCGATCCTCGGACGCGCTTATTAATAAAAAGTAAAAATACAGTTAAATCGGAGTAATGAAGGAAGGGTGATAAATCTTAGGATAAATGTAAAATAATTAACGAGTTGTAGAGACAAGTGAACCGACATGGAAGATTACAGTGACCAGGCAGTTCTCAAGATTTTTGAGTAGGGTAAGTGTAACGATAAATCAAGAGGAATAACAAAAATTAATTGTTTTGAAGTCATTCAATTTCTTTATACTTTACAAGGGCGAATACTTTACGAATATTATTCGTAAAAATTATTCGTAAAATTAGAGAAAGTGATGAATTCTTCATGGAAATGACTTCGACTATGGTCGAAGCAACACGACGCTAAACCAATGGATGACGGAAGAGTTCGACGATGTGCATCAGCCTCCACGGAGTAATGTGCCAAAGACGAAGGACGATTGGTGTGCCGCTCATGAGTTTGAAATAAATGAAACGTAAGATATTATTCATACAGAAAAAGAATGTAGTGCAGGTATTTATTTACCAGTACGACTCACATTACCATCCGCTAACCAACGATATGGAATATTTCAGCAAGTATCGATAACCAGGACCATGGTGAATGACTATGTTTCGCAAGTGTGCCTGCGATCAGCAACCTGATCGAGTGCTTTGTAAGAGCCTGGGTTGGTGCCTCCTGCAGTAGTGTCAGATTACTCCCGACTGAAATCCTCCCTCGTTTCACTCTGTGTCATTCAACAATGAACATCAACTCCCCCGGAGGACACGAAAAGCTGTAACACCAGGAAGACCGTGAAAGATTAATAAAATTATGGAAAGCGATACCACGAATGTAAGCAAATCCTTTTCATAACATTTTGTAGAAAACTCACCGTTGCTTCATCTTTACAGGAGACGTTCTAAATGATTTCCTTGCTCAGCCGAGCAATAATCCAAACGATCATGGAATGCTGAGGTCGCAACAACGAGCATCAACTCCCCCGGAGGACACGAAAAGCTGTAACACCAGGAAGACCGTGAAAGGTTAATAAAATTATAGAAAGCAATACCACGAATGTAAGCAAATCCTTTTTATAACATTTTGTGGAAAACTCACCGTTGCTTCATCTTTACAGGAGACGTTCTAAATGATTTCCTTGCTCAGCCGGGCAATAATCCAAACGATCGTGGAATGCTGAGGCCTGCATGCTGAGGTCTGCACTCACTTTACCAAATTGATCTAGATCAACCGGTTGGGCTAAAATGATGTACGGAAGGAGACCGCACAATTTTACCAGACAAACCTTCATTCACTGGAAAGGCAGTATTTTTTTTTTCAAAAAATCTGAAAAAATTCAAAAATGTTCTTTAAGTATTAATAAAAATGTTGTGTTAATTTCACTTTAATCGGGTTTTCCATTTAGTCCTGAAAAAAATCTCAACATTACTAAATGTAAATTACTAAATTTTCGGTGTTCTAGACTTGATAACCCCCTTAAGCGATTCAAAAGCACGGGATGTTTGAACAGCGACCACGCGGAAATTCGTCGCCCAACGAGAGAATTAGACGAAGAGACCAAGATTTTAATTTGCGCGAGCGTCGAGAACAACTCTCGAACATGTGTGGCTAGGGTAATTGAGATATTTTGGGCAAGGGAAAATCCCAGGATACCGTGGGACGTAAGGACCCAGTACCCCGTGAAAGTAAACGTCTGGGTTGGAATAATCGGTAACCGAATTACAGGGCCGGCTTTCTTTCACGAAAATTTGAACGGCCAGATGTATCTCGACATTCTGAGATATTTAGTAATACCGTCGCTTCGAAACATCAAAGAAGAAGTAAGTATTAGTGGAACGCAGTCACGTTATTACAGTCCCGTGGTAAGCTATTGAAAATCGACAATGGGCTACTGATGCATTTTTTGATAAAAATCGTTTTAAATAGAAGAGAACGAAACTAAAAGAACGGTTTTTGAAAAAATGCGATCCGTGCACCTATTCGCTCGAAAAAAATTATTGAAAGTGGAGTTTTCGTT
This sequence comes from Xiphydria camelus, assembly GCA_963678675.1. NCBI lineage: Eukaryota > Metazoa > Arthropoda > Insecta > Hymenoptera > Xiphydriidae > Xiphydria > Xiphydria camelus. The sequence continues at coordinate 15,186,635 of OY783192.1, read as the reverse complement.
TCCGCGCCCATATTGCCTGTGACGTCAGTGCAGTATCTAACAGAGGTTCCCAATGTGGGGAACCGATGCGTTCCGACTGCTACTTCAGTGGTTCTCTATTAATAACTCGCTTCAAACGGCTCACCCGGCTAGCCTAAAAAAATTTGTCTGAGGCAATGGATATAGGTATTCCGCTAAACGGAAACCATACGAGCTGCGTGACAATGGGTGCTTTCCATTTAACTGACACGACCCAGGTAGCACACTGACGTTAGAATAACGTCTCAGACGTCATATTTTAGTCAGTATAGGGTTTCAGACGTCAGTTGTCGTAATATTAACGTCACAGGGACCTCATATTTACGGCGTACCTTGGACGTCAAAATTCAACGTCTTTTTGACGGAACTTTTCCGTCATTTTTAATGACGAACGACTTAGAAAAATTTCGGTCTCCTGCATATATAAGGACTTGAAAATGGATTTGTGAATAAATGGACAAAAATTGTAATTTGTTCAATTATTAAATCAATAAATTATTTCATTTCGAGTCTCCAGAGTATGTTGAGCAAGTTATAAACTATACTGTTTATTAAAAAGCACAGATTATTAAAGTAAATGAAAGACAATCAATTAATGTAGGATGAATAAACATTCATATAATTATTCATTTATTTATTTATATTTATTTATTTATTATTTATTTCTTGCATAGACGCAAATTGATATTAATATCAATTTGCGTCTATGCAAGAATATTTATCAAAAGACAATCATAAATTTAGAAAAATGTTGAGAAAAGAATAATACAATTATAAAATCTTATTTATTCAAGCTCACTCTTATTGACAGGAAAAGCAATATACATTTATTCATCACAAACTTCATATGAACACCAATAGTAATAATATTCTTAACCACAGGAACGTGCAGCAGATAAGGACTCGAGGACACCGACCGATCAACGAAGTTAAGCAGCGAAAAGTGCAGACACTAGTTGGATGGGTGACCGCTCACGATGAAAAGATATGCGTCAGACCTAACCTTTTAGAACTGTCATTTTTTACGTCATCACAACGTACGGTAGAACGTCATTATGACGTGATTTTTCTGACGTCGTGTGGATGTGCAATTAAGCCGTCTTTGCGACGTTAAAATGACGTCATATTTTTCGTCATCTGACGTCAGAACTGACCTTCAAAAAACATCATTTCGACGTTAGTGTGCTCTACCTGGGGAGTCGACACAAAATTAAACCATTGGTTCTTTCTGCTGGAGCCTGCCAATCAGTTGGTGGTTCTAGGAAAAGTGTGTCGACTTGTGTCATAAATGGAAAGCACCCAATAAGTAGTCAGCGGTGATTCATCTTACAGCGCATGCGCCCCGTGACGTCAATGCGGTACAGTTTAAAATAATAACCATCATTTTCAATGTGAAAATTCTTGTACTTCCACACTATAATTGTACTTTTTTTCTTCGTAATACAATATTACAGATCTAAGGAATCTGAAAATATAACGAAAATCGAAATCCTCCACATACGTCAGTAGCCCATTTAATTACTGTTACTTACAGATCGGAGCCCAGATGTATTTTCAACATGACAGCGCTCCCACGCACTCGACGATACGAGTCCGGCGATTCCTGGACGAGGAATTCCCCAACCGTTGGTTAGGAAAAGGGGTCCAATTCCGTTGCCGCCGCGATCGCCCAACCTGACGCCGATGGATGTTACAGCTTTTCGCATCCTCCGGGGGAGTTGATGCTCGTTGTTGCGATCTCAGCATTTTACCACCGTTTGGATTATTGCTCGGCTGAGCAAGGAAATCATTTAGAACATCTCCTGTAAAGATGAAGCAACGGTGAGTTTTCTACAAAATGCTATGAAAAGGATTTGCTTACATTCGTGGTATCGCTTTCCATAATTTTATTAACCTTTCACGGTCTTCTTGGTGTTACAGCTTTTCGTGTCCTCCGGGGGAAATGATGCTCATTGTTGAATGACACAGAGTGAAACGAGGGTGGATTTCAATCGGGAGTAATCTGACACTACTGCGGGAGGCACCAACCCAGGCTCTTACAAAGCACTCGATCAGGTTGCCGATCGCAGGTACACTTGCGAAACATAGTCATTCACCATGGTCCTGGTTATCGATACTTGCCGAAATATTCCATATCGTTGGTTAGCGGATGGTAATGTGAGTCGTACTGGTAAATAAATACCTGAACTACATTCTTTTTCTGTATGAATAATATCTTACGTTTCATTTATTTCAAACTCATGAGCGGTACACCAATCGTCCTTTGTCTTTGGCACATTTCTCCGTGGAGGCTGATGCACATCGTCGAACTCTTCCGTCATCCATTGGTTTAGCGTCGTGTTGCTTCGTCCATAGTCGAAGTCATTTCCATGAAGAATTCATCACTTTCTCTAATTCTACAAATAATTTTTGTAATTTGTGTAATTTGTGTAGTGTGTTTTTTTTTTGTATTTTTGTTATTATTGCCTTTGTAAAGTATAAAGAAATTGAATAACTTCAAAACAATTAATTTTTGTTATTCCTCTTGATTTATCGTTACACTTACCCTACTCAAAAATCTTGAGAACTGCCTGGTCACTGTAATCTTCCATGTTGGTTCACTTGTCTCTACAACTCGTTAATTATTTTACATTTATCCTAAGATTTATCACCCTTCCTTCATTACTCCGATTTAACTGTATTTTTACTTTTTATTAATAAGCGCGTCCGAGGATCGAAATAAACGCGAAGGAAATCGTTTCGCGAATGGAAATATTTTATTAACTTTGAAAATCACGTTTTATTTCCAAAAATACAATTGCTCCGAAAAATTCCACTTCGTAAACAAACGTATGTGTCAACCGCGATACTTTCTCGTCTGCTAGGTGCCTACGCCTTAAGGGCCGTTCTGAGAGCCTCAACGTGTCGCGAGCGACACTTGGGTAACCAATAAGGATGGAGCAGCTTCTCCCCACTCTTCTGTCGCTAGCGACACGTCCTAGGCCCCTATTCTCGAATGTCGTGCGAGAATAGACTATTTGACTACTATTGAGAAACCACCAGAAATGGTTTATTATATAATTTTGTACAAGCTGTATGAATATTTCTAATGAAATAAGCAATATATTCACTAAAAATCGAGGAACAAATTTAAATAGCTAAAAAGGTGCCAAAAACGACAAGCTAGCGGCCTCTCTAATCACGTGATCCCTCTGACGTCACCAAATTGTAAACACAAATGAACGTCAAGCAGCAGCTGTCAGAAAATAGTTGTTCTCTTTGAAAATAAACCAAATTGTTAAAAAACAATGAACTACAAGTGGTGTGCAGTGCCAATAATAATCTCAAAATAAAACGATTCTAAAGCAAACCTGACCTAAAAGTTGTTGTGAACTGTTTGTTTACAATTATGTGACGTCACACTAACCGTTAGCCAATCACGTATCGTTTCTAATTAAATGGCCGCATTTTAAAAAGACAACTTTTGAAGTTAAGATTTTTAATATTAAACATTTATATACCGTATGTCCAATGGCTAGTCGAGCAGGTGCACCGACCTGAATTTTTCTGAAATTTGACTTCGGCAGTGTTTTAGTTAGAGTTGGCTTTGGAAGATGGCGCTACGTACGAGCGAAATATTTGAAATGGTAAAAGCGGGAGGTAGATAAATGCGGGAGAAGTGAAGTGTAACCTCAAAATTGTGAATGTTGGAATAATGGTGAGTAATTGTTTGAAACGATAAGACATAATAATTCGGGTTTCTTTTCGATGTTCAACCAAATAACACGACTGATATTTAATTGCAGAGAGAAACTGATGCGACTGGCAGTCGTGGAGGAAGGGGCTACCGTCAACGTGGTCCTCGCCAGAGTGGTCGAGCTCTGCCTCGTCGACGAAAGGTGCAATTGAAATGAAATTAAAGTCTGAGTCAAGGTGAAAATTGGAAGACATGGAAAGAAAACGCGGTAGAGTCGCCGACAGAAGGAGTGAGTAAAGTGCGAAAGAAAAGTGCAGTGACGCCGAAAAACCATGTGGAAGACAGTGACGAACAGCAGCAGCAGCTGGTCGACACTGCTCAACTCCGCACCAGCTCCTGAATGATATCTCGCCGATCGCGATACGCGGCCGCTCCAATGAACAACGATTCCAGACATTCGAGTCGTAGTAGCAGTAAGGACAGCAGCAGCAGCGTCAACGGCAGGGGCACTCTTTTAAAGCGAAGGCAGTCCAAGACCGACTTGAAGAGCTGTAAGAGAAAGACGCATCGGCGGAAACATGAAATATCGAAGCAAGACTTGCAATGAGAAAGTGGTAAAAGGAAGAAAAAAATGGCAGAGACGAGGCGACGAGACAGAGGAGGAAGTCGTCACCACGAAGGGTTCCTGAAACGGTACCTGTACTAGCAACGTGTGAAGAGTTCAAGAGAACGGGCCATCTACACCCAGTCGCAAATCATGCAGAGTTCCTGTGACACCCGACAGCGGCATCACGTCAGGAGTATGAACGGTGGAGATGAACGGGAGCCTCGCTGAAAAAGGAAGGAGCAGTGTTGGCGATGGCGGTGACAGCCCGGATCATGAACAAAGGCTGAAGAACCTTGAGCGTTTTGGATAAAAAGTGGACGTGACTCGAAGCAGTTATCGTAATCGATTTACGCCGACACTGGTGCCGTAGCCAATCTCGATCACAATGGATTCTTCCAACTAGAGGCGGTTTCTATATCACTCGTCGCCGTTGATCCTTTCCCTCTTAATCCTTGTACACAATGCATCTGTTAATATGAAGTTTGATCCGAAACCCTTCCATCCTTCCTATTGTAACACTCTCGTAACAATACGGTCCGATTATTTTATATTCATAAGGTTTTATCAGCTTTACGCGTTATTCCTCGTTATTTTCGTTATTTAACCTTGCATTCATACATTATTACTGATGGATTATTAATAAATTAATTCATGAAAGTGACTCTACTGGCTTGTGCTATTTTTCGTCCGGTATTTCCTTCCGCAAGATATTTGGATAAATGTACCCCTTCGATCTTGAAGAGTTTGGTTGGAATAAGCAAGACGGATAGTGGACAGAGTTTAGGCATTAGGAGGCATACAAGATGTCACAATCAGTGGGACAGGATTTCGTGTAATCATGATTTATTAGAATTTTTTCATTCATAAAATTAGCTCCCGCAGGGGAAATTACATTTTGTACTGTAAACTATGAGATAGATGTATCTCATTTAGAGCTACTAATGAAGTATAAAATATCAATTGAACACAGATTTGTTGATACAGAAACGATTACTATCCACTTTACTTACTATAAATCATGATTACACGAAATCCTGTCCCGCTGATTGTGACATCTTGTATGCCTCCTAATGCCTAAACTCTGTCCACTATCCGTCTTGCTTATTCCAACCAAACTCTTCAAGATCGAAGGGGTACATTTATCCAAATATCTTGCGGAAGGAAATACCGGACGAAAAATAGCACAAGCCAGTAGAGTCACTTTCATGAATTAATTTATTAATAATCCATCAGTAATAATGTATGAATGCAAGGGTAAATAACGAAAATAACGAGAAATAACGCGTAAAGCTGATAAAACCTTATGAATATAAAATAATCGGACCGTATTATTACGAGAGTGTTACAATAGGAAACATGGAAGGGTTTCGGATCAAACTTCATATTAACAGATGCATTATGTACAAGGATTAAGAGGGAAAGGATCAACGGCGACGAGTGATATAGAAACCGCCTCTAGTTGGAAGAATTCATTGTCATCGAGATTGGCTACGGCACCAGTGTCGGCGTAAATCGATTACGATAACTGCTTCGAGTCACGTCCACTTTTTATCCAAAACGCTCAAGGTTCTTCAGCCTTTGCTCATGATCCGGGCTGTCACCGCCATCGCCAACACTGCTCCTTCCTTTTTCAGCGAGGCTCCCGTTCTTCTCCACCGTTCATACTCCTGACGTGATGCCGCTGTCGGATGTCACAGGAACTCTGCATGATTTGCGACTCGGTGTAGATGTCCCGTTCTCTTGAACTCTTCACACGTTGCTAGTACTGGTACCGTTTCAGGAACCCTTCGTGGTGACGACTTCCTCCTCTGTCTCGTCGCCTCGTCTCTGTCATTTTTTTTCTTTCTTTTACCACACTCTCATTGCAAGTCTTGCTTCGATATTTCATGTTTCCGCCGATGAGTCTTTCTCTTACAGCTATTCGAGTCGGTCTTGGACTGCCTTCGCTTTAAAAGAGTGCCCCTGCCGTTGACGTTGCTGCTGCTGCTGCTGTCCTTGCTGCTACTACGACTCGAATGTCTGGAATCGTTGTCCATCGGAGCGGCCGCGTATCGCGATCGGCGAGATATCATTCAGGAGCTGGTGCGGAGTTGAGCAGTGTCGACCAGCTGCTGCTGCTGTTCGTCACTGTCTTCCCATGGTTTTTCGGCGTCACTGCACTTTTCTTTCGCACTTTACTCACTCCTTCTGTCGGCGACTTTGCCGCGTTTTCTTTCCATGTCTTCCAATTTTCACCTTGACTCAGACTTTAATTTCATTTCAATTGCACCTTTCGTCGACGAGGCAGAGCTCGACCACTCTGGCGAGGACCACGTTGACGGTAGCCCCTTCCTCCACGACTGCCAGTCGCATCAGTTTCTCTCTGCAATTAAATATCAGTCGTGTTATTTGGTTGAACATCGAAAAGAAACCCGAATTATTATGTCTTATCGTTTCAAACAATTACTCACCATTATTCCAACATTCACAATTTTGAGGTTACACTTCACTTCTCCCGCATTTATCTACCTCCCGCTTTTACCATTTCAAATATTTCGCTCGTACGTAGCGCCATCTTCCAAAGCCAACTCTAACTAAAACACTGCCGAAGTCAAATTTCAGAAAAATTCAGGTCGCTGCACCTGCTCGACTAGCCATTGGACATACGGTATTTTCGTTATTTTACTGAAATAAGTTTAATTAGATAGCAATAAAGAGAGATGATAACATGTTGTAATGTATTTTCAAACTAGTCAAAATGCCTATTGTCGTACACGAGATTTTTCGAACGCTAAATGTATACGACTTCGGAAACCTATTCTCGAGAACGTACGACTTGAGAGTCGTACACGAAGACCATACGACAATTTGAAGCAAGGTTGTCAGGTTTACTGTTGTAGAATTGACCAATGAACGGAGAGTTTCATTAGAAATCTTGGATTTTCAAATGATGGTAGCGGGTAAAGACGCTTCCCACAATGCCCTGCGAAATCGCGAGCGGCAGTAAAAAGGATTCAAAAGACAGAAGAGCATACGATGAAACTTGCAAGGATTGCAGAAGAAGATTTAAACATCCGAAAACAATACTACGAACAAAAATTGCAATTATTAAAAAGAAAAGTTGATACTCAAGATGAAATCAAGATTATTCTCGGAAATATGTATTGTGTATTGTTACAGAAACATAAATGAACTAAGAAATAATGTAATTATACATGTAGAATAGGCCCACGGGGGTGCTCATGCAAAACTCGCAATTTTGCTATGGTAGGTTTGATCGCGGACATATGGTACACGTATCACTCTGTATGTATATATACCTTACATTATTATTGTACGTAGCTTATAGGTTATAAATAATATGTACCCGGTTTACATATAGCTTCTCATTCCTTTTACCCTACCCAGGTAGCACACTGACGTTAGAATAACGTCTCAGACGTCATTTTTTGGTCAGTATAGGGTTTCAGACGTCAGTTGTCGTAATATTAACGTCGCAGGGACGTCATATTTACGACGTACGTTGGACGTCAAAATTCAACGTCTTTGTGACGGAACTTTTCCGTCATTTTTAATGACGAACAAAACTTAGAAAAATTTCCGTCTCTTGCATATATAGGGACTTGAAAATTTATTTCTGAATAAATGCACAAAAATTGTAATTTGTTCAATTATTAAATCAATAAATTATTTCATTTAGTCTCCAGAGTATGTTGAGCAAGTTATAAACTATACTGTTTATTAAAAAGCACAGATTATTAAAGTAAATGAAAGACAATCAATTAATGTAGGATGAATAAACATTCATATAATTATTTATTTATTTATTTATTTATTTATATTTATTTATTATTTATTTCTTGCATAGACATGCAAGAATATTTATCAAAAGATACAATCATAAATTTAGAAAAATGTTGAGAAAAGAATATACAATTATAAAATCTTATTTTTTCAAGTTCTTTCTTATTGAAAAGTAATATACATTTATTCATCAAACTTCATATGAACACTAATACATAGTAATAATATTCTTAACCACAGGAGCGTGCAGCAGATGAGGACTCGAGGACACCGACCGATCAACGAAGTTAAGCAGCGAAAAGTGCGGACACTAGCTGGATGGGTGACCGCTCACGATGAAAAGATATACACTCGGCGTCTCGGATTCTGTCGCTGGTGACTTTTTTTAAATGTTATTTTTAAACGTACTAACCAATGATTAATCAATTCTCATGCTTTTATTAACGAGAGTAGACACTACCGTAGCTAATAAGGGCATGAGAATTAATTGTTCGTTGGTTAGTACGTTTAAAAATAACATTTAAAAAAAGTCACCAGCGACATTATCCGAGACGCCGGGTGTACGTCAGACCTAACCTTTTAGAACCGTCATTTTTTTCGTCATCACAACGTACGGTAGAACGTCATTATTACGTGATTTGTCTGACGTCGTGTGGATGTGCAATTAAGCCGTCTTTGCGACGTTAAAATGACGTCATATTTTTCGTCATCTGACGTCAGAACTGACCTTCAAAAAACGTCATTTCGACGTTAGTGTGTTACCTGGGTAGTCTCACACATATACGACTTTCGAATCTCGCATACTGCGACCCTCTCGTCGTAAAAGCGTTCGAGAATTCTCGTATACCCCAGGTAGCACATCAACGTCGAAATGACGTTTTTTGAAGGTCAGTTCTGACGTCAGATGACGAAAAATATGACGTCATTTTAACGTCGCAAAGACGGCTTAATTGCACATCCACACGACGTCAGAAAAATCACGTCATAATGACGTTCTACCGGACGTTCTGATGACGTAAAAAATAACGGTTCTAAAAGGTTAGGTCTGACGTATATCTTTTCATCGTGAGCGGTCACCCATCCAACTAGTGTCCGCACTTTTCGCTGCTTAACTTCGTTGATCGGTCGGTGTCCTCGAGTCCTCATCTGCTGCACGCTCTTGTGGTTAAGAATATTATTACTATTGGTGTTCATATGAAGTTTGATGAATAAATGTATATTGCTTTTCCTGTCAATAAGAGAGAGCTTGAATAAATAGGATTTTATAATTGTATTATTCTTTTCTCAACATTTTTCTAAATTTATGATTGTCTTTTGATAAATATTCTTGCATAGACGCAAATTGATATTAATATCAATTTGCGTCTATGCAAGAAATAAATAATAAATAAATAAATATAAATAAATAAATGAATAATTATATGAATGTTTATTCATCCTACATTAATTGATTGTCTTTCATTTACTTTAATAATCTGTGCTTTTTAATAAACAGTATAGTTTATAACTTGCTCAACATACTCTGGAGACTCGAAATGAAATAATTTATTGAATTAATAATTGAACAGATTACAATTTTTGTCCATTTATTCACAAATAAATTTTCAAGTCGCTATACCTATATGCAGGAGACCGAAATTTTTCTAAGTCTCGTTCGTCATTAAAAATGACGGAAAAGTTCCGTCAAAAAGACGTTGAATTTTGACGTCTAAGGTACGTCGTAAATATGACGTCCCTGTGACGTTAATGTTACGACAATTGACGCCTGAAACCGTATACTGACCAAAAAATGACGTCTGAGACGTTATTCTAACGTTAGTGTGCTACCTGGGTACGTGTCGTATGCGACGTTTCGAGAATACCGTTTTTAACGAACCGCGCTCGAGAATCTAGTAACTTTACTTGATTTTCGTATACGACAAAATTCGAGAATAGAGGCCCTGGAGTTGAATTTTATTTAACTTTTCTCTTCTGTCGCTGCGACAGTCGCCATATTAAATATCGACGACTGTCGCAGCGACAGGAGAGAAAAGTTAAATAAAATTCAACTCCAGGACGTGTCGCTAGCGACAGAAGAGTGGGGAGAAGTTGCTCTATCCTTATTGGTTACCCAAGTGTCGCTCGTGACACGTTGAGGCTCTCAGAACGGCCCTTTAGGGAACTTCTCTTGCGACGATTGCCGTCTCCCGACGATAGCAGAGCCAATCGTTCGGCGTGCTTGCGTCTCCGACCAATAGCGTACAACCTAGAGTCTATAAATCGCCACATACCATATCGTCCTATTGCCACAACATAGCCTAATACCCGGTATAGGAACTGAGTGTACTCAATAATTAAATGTACTTACTGTTAAGTTTTTCTTCCCAATTGAGGTGAAATTATTAACAATATCAAACTGACACTTCTAGATTTTAGGTTAGATGTAAACAGAGGGTGGTGACGCGTGGCGCACTATGATATCAAATAACCCGGGAAACTTTGTGATTGGTTGTCCGTAAGACGTTCGCCGTAAGAATTTCAACCGGACGAAAGTTTTCGACGTTACGTTTTACGTCTTACGGACGAAAGTGGTGGGGTTACGGACATCAGAATACTTGATCCGGATTGGTCTATTCGCTTACGTCTTAAGTAGCCCGGAGACGGTCAATAATATTGTTAATGAAATTGATCAATTGCGATTGATGGAGTAGCACATAGACCGTCAATAATATTGTCAATAAGATTGATGATTTCAATTGCAATTGCGATTGATGGAGATCCAATGAATACGTCAATATTTCATCAGTGGCAGTGAATTTCTCGCGAGTCGAGTCTTTTATTGGTTAGGTTTTATTAGTGGAAGTGAATTTCTCGCGAGTCGAGTCGTTTATTAAGTTTTATTAGATGGCGTATCCGTCAACGCGTGGCCGTCTGGTGCAACTGCCCGAACGATTGTCAATTTCTCGATTACACGATCAATTGGGATGCGTCAATGGTCCCCATCAATGTGCTTCAATCAAATTTCCTATCAATCTCCGTCCATCGATTGACAATGGCATCAATTGCTTCCTACACGATCAATTGGATGCATCAATGAGTACCATTGACAATATTATTGACAATATTATTGACCGTCTCCGGGCCACTTTACGTCTTACGGAATTTTCTGTGTGATGGCCTTAATGGCGTACCCGTCATCCACCATACTTTCTCGTCTGCTAGGTTTTTATGCCCTAGGGAACTTCTCTCGTGACTATTGACGTCTGCCGGCGATAAACAGAGCCAATCGCGTTCGTCGTCTTTGCATCTCCGACCAATAGCGTACAGCCTACAGTCTACAAAACGCTACGTGCCATATCGTCCTATGTCAACACCTTATTTTTAAACGTACTAACCAGTGAACAATTAATTCTCATGCCCTCATTAGCTACGTGACGTCTACTCTCGTTAATGAAAGCACGAGGATTGATTAATCATTGGTTAGTACGTTTAAAAATAACATTTAAAAAAAGTCACCAGCGACAGATTCCGTGAGCCCGGGTGTACCATATGTCCGCGATCAAAGAGCCCATAGCAAAATTACGAGTTTTGCATGAGCACCTCTGTGGGTCTCCTCGTCCAATAGAATCACCGGTGAAGCGTGAATGCGCATGCGTAGTCATCCGCGAGTGCAGTTCGACTTCGATTTCGAGATGCGAGAATCGAAACTCGCAATTTTGCTATGGGCTCTTTGATCGCGGACATATGGTACGTGGAGATCCTGTAGGTGTAGAGTAGTAAAAAATGTTTTCTTATTACATCAATAATATTATACAGGGTGATTCGAAATGGGCGCACTTCCTCTCGTAGAGAGATTCTTCGCAAAAAACTGAACCGAAAGTTCCTGTACAAAATTTTTGTGCTCCGCACAAATTTGGTGAATTTTTTTACGACTCAGGTGGTGCTTTTCGAATATTAGGGTGCCTTCCGCCGCTCCGATGATTGATTTCAAAATTCTAGGCTGCAGAGGAGGCACGCTGGAATAACTACTGCGAGTTTCGCTGCCGTCTAAAATCTTGTCCCTTGAATCTGACTTTGGATTGAATATTTTCGAACTGGATTATCTTGTAAACTAGGCGGAGCACAACAATTTTGTACAGGAACTTTCGGTTCAGTTGTTTGCGAAGAATCTCTCTACGAGAGGAAGTGCGCCCATTTCGAATCACCCTGTATAGCTAAATAAACTTACCTAGGGCCGGTTCTTTATTCGCTGACTGCCTGTTAGTTGATTTGACATCTCTGTTAAAGTTAAATTAAGCGTCCCCCACCACGATTTGTTTGTACAGCGCCGCGCAGTATAACCGTATGAACTTGTGATGCACGCGGTTATATTTGAATCGTATGTACCTATGCAAACATCTATAACCTATAGAAATGGATGAGTTCCACGGAGATTTATTTTTAAATAATGAAGGCGACGGTGATAATGGTTTGCCTCGCCGCACGCATCGAATTTGTGAACCAAAGAATGATTTCGAACAATTAAATGAGGTTCAATTTAAATTGCGTTATCGCTTATCCAAACGGGCTTTCCTGGTGGTTCTGGAAAGAATTGGATTTGCCTTGCTGGGACTATTGCATGGGTAATTACTTAATAATATAATAGTGAAATATACTGGAGTCTAAATATTTAGAAACTGTAAGAAGTTAATGTAAATATTTATAACGATTATGTTAACAGGAATCAAAGGATTTCTCCAGTGGTCCAGTTACTTGTTGCCTTACGATTTTATGCAACAGGGTCATATCTTTTAACTGTTGGTGACTGCATAAATATTAGTAAAACTTCAACATGGAAAATTGTACATCGAGTTTCACCACTAATTGCTGCCTTAAGGGCTGAATTCATCAGATTCCCAGCGACAATGGAGGAATTAAGACAAAGCCAAGCAGAAATGTTTGTGAGATCTGGTTTCCCACGTGTAGCCGCCTGTGTTGACGGACGACAAGTCCGAATTCAATCATATGGTGGGGAGTTTGCTGAATTATATCGTAATCGGCACGATTACTTTTCAATAAATATACAAGGAATGTGTAATGCTAGGCTCCAGTTTGTAGATTTCGTTGCTCGTTGGCCAGGCTCAACGCATGACTCTACAATATTTCAAGACTCGCGAATAAATCACGATTTTCAGGAAGGAAGATTCGGTGATGCAATACTCCTTGGAGATGCAGGGTATCCAGACCTCCCATATTTAATGACACCTCTTCAAAATCCTGAAACGCCTCAGGAACATTTGTACAACGAGGCACAAATCAGAACACGCAACTGTATTGAGCGTTGCTTTGGTGTATGGTCTCGAAGATTTGCAGTGGTGAAGATAGGATCTCGTTTTCACACACCAGAAAGGACTTTGCCAGTGATTGTTGCAACTGCTGTATTGCATAACATCGCCCTACAGGTTGATCTATTTGATTATCCACTGGTTGATGTTCATGCATATGAAAGGATACATAATGATGTACAATTTGGGGATGGTGACAATAAATGGTTATTTTCAACAGTAAGTATACTTTCCTTTTATTTTATATTATTTATCTCGTGAGCTTAAAAAAATTGTTTTTCATTTCATTGTATTTACAGGTTGATTTGAGGATAATATTCAACTGTTTATTTCTAATTCGAGCAAGCCTGTCGAAGTTTTCCCTTTTGTAATGTCAGCGATAATTTTTTTGTTGTATATTGTTATCTAGTAGCAGAGGATGTCTGTCGGACATCTGCAGGATGTCTGTATGTCTAGAAAGTGATATCTATATTTGGTATAAATGTGGTCGAAGTCTGGATGTACACAGCGCGTAGATGTCTAACAGATATCCTAGGTGGGCAAGAGTCGATATTCTGTGGTAAATATGGTGATTTCACAAAATATAAATTTAATAATATTAAAAAAAAGGGATTACAAAGCACTAGAGGGTCTTCTCGTTTTATAATAAAATGCTAGCTGCTAATTCGTTTTAGAGTTTTTTATTAAAGAATGAGAAGACTAATATAGAGCTTTATAATTAAGTTTGTTTAATAGTATTAACTCTTAATTTTAAACAATCATTATATTTACCACAGATTATCGATGCTTGTCAACTTGGGATATCTGTCAGACATCTACGCGCTGTCTATGTCTGGATTTCGACCACATTTATACCAAATATGGATGTTGTTTTCTGGGCATATGGACGTTTTGTTGATGTCTGGCGGGTGTCCTCTGCTACTAGGGTACATGTATCTTTAAACAATCACGAAATAAAACAAACCAGAATATAATATCATAATTTTTATTCGTAATTTCGGCCAACATCCCGGCCAACTTCGGCATTCACTCCTGAAGTTATAACGAATGAGAGTATAAACTATTTAAGTAATTTTAACGCTATATTAACATTTTGAGAAAAAATAACACTTAATAATAAATTCTCTGAGAAACGAGTAACTTTTGCATCTGTAAGTTTTCTTTTTTCATGCCACTACTCATAATGAATTATTCATTTATAATAACGCATCTTAAGTGGATAAACATTGATGTTGAACATACTGATAACTTCAAGATCACAAATAAAACCGTTTTATAGACTAGCTTTTGTCATCTTGCTTATCGAACAACAATATCTCTAAGCTTACCTTTTTAAGCTAAAATTAGATAAAAGGCATTGAACAATCGTGATAAACTAAATAATATCAACCATGCACTTTTTATTCTAGTTTCATAATTCAGTTACTCATTGCACCCTTTGTAAGTTGTGGATTTTAAACTAACACGACTTAAATTATACTAAGCACTTAATAACGCAAAGTAAAAACGCTTAAAGATATTCAAATGGCACGGTCGGTGCTAACAAAGCAGTTGAGAAAAATATATTTTTTGGTTATATTATCGAACATGGAAAATGGGAAATTCTAACTCTGTGACAAGTAACAACGTCTAATAAGTACAGTCCACTAAGGAAATTATTAATTTAGTAAATATTAATTATTTTTTGAGATTTGTGAATACTGTCAAGAATTGGATCTACAAACTAAATTATCTACCACAAATTATGTTCCATTTCAATGAATATGGATTCAATGTGTCTGTAAAAAGATTCTCTATCAGATTTCACAAGCACCTTTTCAAAAAATGTTGGTTGTTCAAAAGTTATAGTAATCTGTTTAAAATTTGAAGGAAGCCGTCGCGAAAAAAATACTGTTATTAACAGATAAATATGATTAATACTTCGGTAACTCGATAGACAATCTTTTAACGAATAAATTGAGGCCCCACTTATTAAAATCGGACTGCAATTGCAGTAAAAAATTTGATTTTGAAACACAACATTTGATAGTGTTTTTAGGTACATACCATACAAAAATTCCGTTCTAATCCTCCTAAAATCCTTTTCAAAACTCCTTTGTATAAAAATCCCTTTCTTGACACGACTGTAGCACTTTGATATAGTTAACTCTTAAAGACGTTTCATAAAAAATACTTTTTCAATCTTAGAAGTCTTTGGCATTGAAGCTAATATGGCTATGAATCTTAGCAATAATAGGGACCAACATATCTCTTGACACTGTTATTACAAAAACATTTAATATCTATGACATGACTTTAATATGAAGCTGCAGACTTTCTTAATGGTAAAAGAAATGAACTTCTTATAATAAATATTTGGCTTCTGAATATAGTTAAGACAAATGAAATATTATGAGATCAGCAAAAAAAAGACAATTTGCAAAGTTTCTCTAGTTCTCTTTGTTTTCCAGCAGTTCTTCTCTCCTCTTCTGTTTAGCTCTCAACATCTCCAATTTAACGCGTTTCTTCTGAATCTTGACGTCTAGTAGCTCATTCTTCAGTTGAACTCGCTTCAGTTCCTGTCTCAACATTTCTTTCTTTAAGAATTCCTCATCATCATCAAAAAATTCTTCATTCTCAAATTCATCCGGTATCCCGTAGTTAATATTGTCGATTGCAATTTTCTTCAAGGGACAGCGAACGCTAGTTACATCGGCCTTCTTCATATCAGCTACAATACCAGCCTCCATCCTCGTTTTCTTACCTTCCAAAGAACAATCTTTTTGAAAAGGACTTGCTTCAATTTCTTGCTTGTTCGTATCAGGTACAAAATCAGTCTCCAGCTTCAATTTCTCTTGTGCGGAAGTAGGAATCCCCTCAAGAGTCTCCTTTTTAGTTATATGAATCATGTGGTCTTCGTCTTTGACCTCTTCATCCTCGAAACCATGACAGTAATATTCCTCTAGGTCCTCGTCAATATTGGCCAGATCAATGATTTCTGCATCTTTTGATGTGCTGGGTTGACCAGTGGTTGTCTCATTTTTTACGAGATCTGCAGACTCCATTTTCATCTCACTTTTCGTTCCGTTTACTGCATTTTTTCGTGAGCGAGCCTTCTGCATTAGAACTAGCTGCAACTTGTCCTGCAATGGGCTACTGACTGGCTTAGCTATAGTTTTTTTATCCCATTTTGACCAATTTGTAATGTAACCAGCATTTTGTAAGCCCGTAAAGAGTACCTTAGTATCATGTAATGAATTTGCATCTTCTCCGTCACAAAATAGAGTTTCAACAGTTAGTGCATCAGCATTGGAATCGTACAAATTCTCCAACGATTCAAACAAAGGATTGATGAGCTTGAGCATTTCCTCAAATACAACATTTGGTTTAAACTCGCTCGGACCTCCACCTGTCTTCCTATTTTCTTGTTTCTGGGTTGCCTTATATTTTCTGGTATCTCTCTTCAGATTCGTCCAAAGTGTCTGGAGACTTTCTACCGTGCGTGTGCGTGCGGAGAAACGTGTATTATAATATTTGTGCACCTCTTCCCAAGCCTTTTTCTTCTCTATGATTGTTATGCCGTCTGTTTGTTTGCACTCGATAATTTTTACAAAATCTTGCATAATTCTTATCATTACCAGTTTCTCAACATCCGAGTTATTGGGACCACGTATCCTTTTGTAAATGAGAAAAAAGCAAATAAATTACGTTACAAATATTTGCAGAAGAGTTAATCACGTAAATTCTTCCACTTGTACAAAAAATTAAATATCTCTCATTAACGGTAAATGTGAAATATGCAACAATTGTCATTGTTAGACAAAGAATCAGGTGTTTATACCGTAAAACACTGTTTTTTATACATCAACTTGCATCTTCAACATTTACGCACAGAAAAAGTTGCCCAAATAGTTCAAATTTCAAAGTTCAATTACCTTATCGAAATTCTCAACCCTTCTATCAAGAAATTATTGAACAAATTAAAAACCATAGTTAAGACCATTGTATTATTGACTTAATGATAAAAACTAAAGTATACAGCCACAGTTTTCACTTTTTAATTGAATGATGTATGCTATGATTCATAATTAGTGGATGTTATCAACAATTTATACACTTGTGTAGGAAAATTTTAACATAATCAAAAAGAATTATTTTTACATACCTTCCCTGATTCAACATTATGACAGCGCTGGTTTTTCAGCCATTTGCCACAGAAAGCACTCAAGGGGAAACGATTTCCCCTCCAAATTTGTTACGTGGAGGGAGAACTTAGCTTTAACTTTAACAGAGATGTTAAATTGACTAACAGGCAGTTGGCGAATAAAGAACCGGCCCCTACAGCAAACAAACTATACTAGAACTATATACTATATTGAACTAATAAAGGAAAAATCACTATCCACTAATAACTATAACTTGATACAACAAAAACAAACGGAAAAATCAATAAAAACTGAGATATTAATTAAAACTATCAAAAATATTAACAACTCAAATCTGGCACATGTTTACAAAACGCTAACCTCACAAATGTTAGAAATCAATACAACCTTGAAGCGCGTACGAATCACGCATGCGCAAAAACTACCAACGGCGAGTTTACAAATGGCCCTTTGAAACGGCAGCGGCAACGGAAAAGTTTATAAATCGGCCTTAAAAAGAGGTTTAAGGCCATCACACGTGAAAAAACGTAAGCAGTAACAGTAAGGATTGACCAATCAGAAATATAATTCTTACGGAATTATGCTTAAACAGGCTTTCTGATTGGTTAATCCTTACTGTTACTGCTTACGTTTTTTCACGTGTGATGGCCTTTAGAACTAGAGGACTAGAGGTTTAGAGGTTATTACTTAATCCGAAAGAGTAAATGTTACCAACTGTTGAGGACTTATAGGTTATGTTATAATGGAAAACACAACATTAAACATGAAACGTGCTTTCATTTTTAATCATTACGTTACAACAATTACAGTGATTTATTTAAGCCTTATACACACGCATGCAAAATTACAACTTGCAATAATTATCGATTCTGGTAACCGCACTAATACTTTTCTCTATATTGTATTTCATTAAAATAATGTATTATTTACACTATTACACATTACACTAAACATTTAGGTTATGATTTCAGATACGACTTTCGAACAGCGCATGCGTATACCACGCTACTAAGAATAGAGAGTTTTTGGACTGCTAAACTGCACGTCTTGGTTTTCGGTTATCGGTTATTGTGAGCATGCGCAGATTTATTCCCTTAACGTTAAAACCATCTCGTTGAAATTAGTTTTTGATCCTGAAGAAGGCGTTACGTACCATATGTCCGCGATCAAACCTACCATAGCAAAATTGCGAGTTTTGCATGAGCAGCCCCGTGAGTCTCCTCGTCCAATAGAATCATCGGAGAAGCGTGAATGCGCATGCGTAGTCACCGCAAGTGTTGGCCTGGGGCCCCTTTCTCGAACCGCTCGCAAAAGAAACGTATACGCATCTTAGCGAGTAGACCAATCAGGACTCCCACCACAACGGAATACTTGATCCTGATTGGTTTATTCGCTGAGTTGCGTGCACGCAAAGATACGAGTGACTCGAGAAAGGCCCCCCTGTCAGCAATTCAGATCGGTTATCGAAATAACCAATCTGAACTTGCTGACACGCCACACTCGCGGATGACTACGCATGCGGATTCACGCTTCTTCGGTGATTCTATTGGACGAGGAGACCCACAGGGGTGCTCATGCAAAACTCGCAATTTTGCTATGGTAGGTTTGATCGCGGACATATGGTATAACGTAAGTGTAGCGGACTACACTATAAGGCGCGTTCGTATAGGCACGCCCGGCAGCGGCGACCCTCGGAGACGCGGCCGCTTTATTTCACTTGCAACGCTTACAACTGTCACCGGTCGAGCACGTGCCGCTTCATCCAGACCTCCAGACTCGGTCTTTCTTCTAACGCCATTGATCCTTCTCCCTACTCCCTAGGCGTACTCTAGCGACATTGCATTTCCGTTATCGCTTATTAGCGTACTCTATTCTCCGTCTAATAAGGTATCACGTTATCGTTTAATAGCGTGATCGGTTATTATGAAGCCACTGCGCATGCTCAACATAACGTTTTACGTTTAACCTTCTAAAATTAGAGTTTTTGGACTGCTAAACTGCACGTCCTGGTTTTCGGTTATCAGTTATTGTGAGCACATGCGCAGATTTATTCCCTTAACGTTAAACACCATCTTGTTGAAATTAGTTTTTGATCCTGAAGAAGGTGTTACGTATAACGTAAGTGTAGCGGACTTCACTATAAGGCGCGTTCGTATAGGCACGCCCGGCAGCGGCGACCCTCGGAGACGCGGCCGCTTTATTTCACTTACAACGCTTACAACTGTCATCGGCATAGGCCCGGTTGTACAATATGCCGATAAAAGAACCCGATAACTATCCAGCCGATAAGGTTGTCGGGAGGATAAGTGTGCGAACCGTATTACAAGCCGTAATTGTCGGTAGAATTGCTATCGGTAGAATAACATGAAGTTGGCAATAACTTTCCCCTACACCTAGTGACCATTGCTTTGATAAAACCGAGTTGGTAGTAATTTTTCCTCCATATTTAGTATTTAAGGCCATCACACGTGAAAAAACGTAAGCAGTAACAGTAAGGCAGTAAGCCGTATAGCCGAGTGCTCATTCTTAGTAGCGTGGTATACGCATGCGTTGTTCGAAAGTCGTATCTGAAATCATAACCTAAATGTTTAGTGTAATGTACTACGCTTGCACTTGAGATGCGTGAGTATATTATTTAAGTGAAATACAATATAGAAAAAAGTATTAGTGCGGTTATCAGCATCGATAATTATTGCAAGTTGTAACTTTGCATTCCGTGTATATACCAATCGCGTGTCAGCTGCTCTTCTATTGGTTGAGAGTAAGACGTAAGCCGTAAAATTCCAACGTGACGGAAACCCTACTGCTTGCTGTTGCTGCACTTTTGTGGCGGCCCGCCACCAGATGGCGCTGCCTTTCTCACTAGTGGTCGAACACGAGTACGTTTCTACATAAGACCGAAGCTGTTCGACAACCACGGAGGACAGAGCACACAGAGCGTCTAAGGCAGGAGTCGGCCTAGCCTTACTGACGAGTCCACAGGCCGACTCCGGGACGAAACGCTCCGCCGATAACATGGCGATCGCTCTTTTCGCCAAACTTTCACTTAGATTGCTCCATCTAACAATATGTGTTGGAAACTTACTGCCTTACTGTTACTGCTTACGTTTTTTCACGTGTGATGGCCTTTATTGCTTTACAAGGTTAGAGAAATGTCCGGAAATGTCCTAACCTTTTTCATTGTTTGACTATAAACATAACCTCGCAAGAAGTTCGTATCGTGTGCGTATTTGTTTACTTGTTTATCAATAATCGAATTAATAAAATAATAAAGTTGCGCGGTTTTTTATAACAATGTTTCATTTGTATGAAGCAAGTAGTAGTAGTGACGAAGAGAATGAATTGTTAGTCAATGTATTTCAAAATAGATGAAGAGAGAAGCGAATCAGAGAATAATTAGCAGTGCGCTTATTAGTTTCGTTCTCCATTGTGTTCTCCATTCTCCAAATACCACACCGAAAATACGCACACGTGAAGTTGTGAGGTTATAGGTCTGTTCCAACCGAGCCGAAAACGGTACCGCCATGTGGAGTAGAGAAACGGTCATGCGCAGTAGACAAAATTTGTTCCACCTTATTTACTTTCACTTCTTGGGGGTGGGGCGTATCCGTCCGACAACGAACTATTTGGTCGCTTCGGGTCCCGACAGCTATCCCGCCGACAAAGTGACCGACAGCAGTTATCTCTCGACTGTAATACGTCAAAAGCGGACTTGTCGGCAGGATAACACTATCGGACAGTATATCGGCACGTTGTACAACCGGGCCATAGAGATATAAGTCATCGGTCGGGCACGTGCCGCTTTCCTCTAGACCTCCAGACTCGGTCTTTCTTCTGACGCCATTGGTCCTTCTCCCTGCTCCCTAGGCGCACTCTAGCGACAGTGCATTTCCGTTATTGCTTATTAAGCGTACCCTATTATCCGTCTAATAAGGTATCACGTTACCGTTTAATAGCGTAATCGGTTATTATGAAGCCACTGCGCATGCTCAACATAACGTTTTACGTTTAACGTTCTAAAATTAAGGAGCTCAAAAACTCCCTATTAAGGAGCTCAAAAATTCCCTAATGAGTACTCGGCTATACGCTAGGCAGCCCTATGAAACTACACCAATACGCCTTATATAAATTTTGTCCCTACTATTGAAGCCGCTGGAAACAATTCCGCTTCGTGGCGCCACTCACACATGATGTTAATAGATCATTATAATTAGGAGGGCTGGTGGCGGATTTAGCAAATTTTGGCGCTAGTGAGAACAACACCGTTTCTGTCGTATTTACCGACCGAGTTGTAACTTTTGAATGAAAAATTAAAAACATAACCTTTCTTGAACACAATTACCTTGGGTACCTGTCGATTTTTTGGAGTAAATCTCAAAACAACATGGTTTTTCAATGTGTAGTTCCAAATTGTAAAAATAAATAAAAAATAAATACTATCATCTGTATTTACGCGGTTAAAATGCGGTGTCTATTTCACAGCTGCCATCTACGTCCAGCTTTGGCCAGCCCACCTAATAACGGTCATGTAGTGTTATTCTACCACTTCGAACATAATTCCGTGGATTGTGTATATTCGGTATATTTTTTTATGTTTAAATGTAACATCATTTTTTAAATTTATTGTGTTAACGATGCCGTGCCATGTGCGGAGGACATGGAGGGGGTAACATCACGTTACTGCTGGCGCCGCGCTGCGGCGGTCACAATAGCGGGGACAGAAATTTAGGCGAGTAAAGGTTGATTCTCACTATACGTTCCGTTTCCGTTCCATATACGTTCAGTAAAATTCTAGTCTGTTCACATTTTTCCGTCAGTGTTCAGTTTCCATTCCATCAAAATAGTGGGTGTTGTATGCAATGGTGTTAAAATGTGGTCCGATGAAAACCTAATCATAGCTGCTATTGCATTAGATGAAGAAGCTTGCTTAAAAAGAAAAAAACGAAGATTTTGGGTGCATGAAATGTTAAAAAAAAGAAATACTGATGGAGAATATGTTACATTACCGTATGTCCGCGATCATTTGAACCATAGGAAAATTGCGAGTTTTGCATGAGCACCCCTTTGGGTCTCCTCGTCCAATAGAATCACCGGAGAAGCGTGAATGCGCATGCGTAGTCATCCGCGAGTGTGGCGTCGTCAGCAAGTTCAGATCGATTATTTCGATAACCGATCTGAACTTGCTGACGACGCCACACTCGCGGATGACTACGCATGCGCATTCACGCTTCTCCGGTGATTCTATTGGACGAGGAGACCCAAAGGGGTGCTCATGCAAAACTCGCAATTTTCCTATGGTTCAAATGATCGCGGACATACGGTATATGGACGAATAGAAGTCGAGGGAGATCTAGAACGCGCGAGATCATTGTGACCTCTCGCTCCCCTATAATGATGAAGAAACGGTAGCTGTTGAGGAAAGTCGATCCTGCGAGTAATGTATCGTTAGCACTCCTTCAGGGATAGGATTTTGCCTCACCAGTTCAATCAGTTTCTCGTCATTCATATTTCAAAACTAAAAGCAAACGCGCTGTCCGCCAAACAATATGTAACTGACCCGCAAAGACTTTGTTCCCACTATCCTTACCGCTTCCGGCACGTTTCAGTCTGTCCGTCAAAAATACGTTTGCGTTTAAACTGAACGGAAGTGTTCGGAAACAGTATTTAAACGGAACGGAAAGTGTGTATACTTACACTTATTTTCATGTCATAATAATTTATGTAAACGGAACGGAACCGATATGGAACGGAAACGGAACGTATAGTGAGAATCAACCTTAACAAGGAGCTGACGCTAGGCAAGTAACTCTAGTGGCGCCACAAGGTGGTCGGAGTTCGTAACTCTAGGGTGACTGTGTCACTCCAATTCGTGTCTAATGGAGCCTGTGAAACAGTCAGTAATTAAACCCGTTAGTTACTATCAGACTCATAATTAATTTGTATTAATTTAAAACTCTCAAAACTAAGCTGGTTCAACTGTCAACAGACCGGTGACCGTACACCTAGGGACTCGGAATCTGTCGCTGGTGACTTTTTTAAATGTTACTTTTAAACGTATTAATGATTAATCAATCCTAATGCTTTCATTAACGAGGGTAAACGGCACCGTAGCTAATGAGGGTATGAGAATTAATTGTTCATTAGTCAGTATGTTTAAAAATGCCAGATAAGTGAGCAGATATTTGTAGGGTCACCAGTTTGAACCAGCTTAGTTTAGCGTTTTAAATTAATACAAATTAATTATGAGTCTCGTAATTACTAACGGATTTCAAGCAATCGATTTAACTCGTTTTCGTCCAAAAAGTTTAAGTAAAGGTGAAAAACTGTTGAAGAGTTTCCACATGAGTATCGAGAGATCCGTGGATCAGTACTGTATTTTAAAAATGTTCACGTCTTTAGTGATTACATCTATTTGACCATTACATGTTTATTGACTGTTGCATAATTTTATAATTTTATATATAAACATTTTTAAAACTACATTTAAAGTTGTTTAAATATTTGTCGTTCTTGAAATACTGTCATCTGTTGCAGATCGAAGAAGCGGTTCTTTATTATTTGCAAGAACACAAGCAATGTACATAATTTTGTCTATATAACCTAGTAATTGAACATTGAGATGACGTAAAATTCTAAAAACTGACACGCTGAATTGCTCTTTCTACATGGATTCTTCCTAATGCAATCGAGTAGTCTTCAAGGACTTCCTCCTGTGTAAATTGTGGATTGGTGGCGAAGGGAGGCATTACCAATACACATCTACGCTCTAAAAGCATTGTCCTTATCTGCGGGAATCCTTTATCAGCCATGATTTGGTCGCCAGGCTTTACCAATTTCAGAAATCCAGAGTCGTTAACGATGAATCCATCAGTAACAACAGGAACTATTGCTTTATTTTTTAAATTTTGTCCTCAACACAATGGAGGCTTGGATTGAAGCTTCATTAATCAACGAATCTTACCAGCAGTAAAATGTTGATGGAGAATCACTCACAGTTTCTACTTCATTCAAGATCAGCTCCGTTTGAATAGCGATATCTTTGTACTCAGGTGTCATAGCACGGTGATTACTCGACGTATCATCCACATCAATTGACATCACATTGGATGCAGTATCTGGAAAGAATAATTATTCTCATTGCCGTCATTACAATGATAAATTTTTGTCTTGTTAATTCTAAGTATACATACCACTTGTGTGATTATCTTTCACATCCATCATCATAGCTGTGATTTTATTTTCCCGTGCTCACAATCGTTCTGTTCTGTTTGAAACTGTAGATTTCTGTGTCTTTTATAAATGAAGAGGAATATAGTTGGATTAAACAATTCCTCCAAAGGATGATTAGATTTTTTACAGCAACGGAAATGTTTACTGCAGATTCTTGTGTGCAAAGTACGATTCCATAGTTTACCGTCAGGCCTAAAAGATTCTCGAGGATCAACATATTGTTTTTTTATCTAATTAATCCTTATTTTTATTTTTAAATTGGAGTTTAGTTCATTGTTTGGTTAAAAACAAAACATACTTACATATTGCGACGCACAGCTTTTATCCATTGTGTTCTTCGTTCTTTTTCCCACGGACGATTTGGGAATGTATAAAAGTGGAGTTCAGGATTTTTTTTCATTATTAGGGTAGTTCACCACACAAAAATTACGATTCGATCGTTCTTTCGTAGTTTTTACTGACAGCTTCATAGGCTCCATTAGTCACGAATTGGAGTGACAGTCACCCTAGAGTTACGGACTCCGACCACCTCGTGGCGCCACTAGAGTTACTTGTGTAGCGGAGCAGTAGCGCCACCTCTCGTAGCCAGCGGACAGCGTGCCTGGACAAGGAGACGCTCGCACGTAGCGAGTCGAGGAGAGTCTTTCGCTCTCACTTGCCTGCAGTCCATCGTCCAGTGTAGACGCTCCGAAGTAACTCGAGTGGTCGAATGTATAGTGTGAAATAAAGAAATAATTTATCGGTACAACAACGTGTAACCGCGAACAATCCTTCCTTCGCGTTACATCGCTGATTTGTGGGATCCCGCGCAATCGAGTAGACGTTCCAGCCAATTGGCGTCTCTGTTTCCACGCGTGCGCGCAGGCTCCACACTTGCCTAGCGTATACGGCTTACTGCCTTAAGGCCATCACACGTGAAAAAACGTAAGCAGTAACAGTAAGGATTGACCAATCAGAAAGCCTGTTTAAGCATAATTCCGTAAGAATGATATTTCTGATTGGTCAATTCTTACTGTTACTGCTTACGTTTTTTCCCGTGTGATAGCCTTGAGTGTATCGTAGTTTTCCCTACTGGGCCGCGAGCCTATTGATAATGAGGTTGGCTGGGCAAAACTGAAGCAGGTGGCGCCACCGAGCCAAACACCCGCGGGCAAATTAAAACGGTTATAATACAGGGTGTAACAAAATAAGTGTAAAACATTTCAGGGGGTGATTCCTCATCGAAAAAGGGATAGGGTCTTTCATATAAAGAAACTTCATTTGAGCATCCCTTGCGTTGCGTTTTCCACCCTTACAACCATGGGGTAAACCAAATAAATTACTTGCTAAGTGTCTTTTTGATAGTAGAAAATGTCACGCTAATTTCAATTTTGTAACTTTTTTAGTGTTTGTTAAAAAAATTGTAAAACAAATTTTATGTGCCCCCTTTAAGGGGCTGTATCTTAACAAGGGATGCTCAAATGAAGTTTCTTTATATGAAAGACCCTATCCCTTTTTCGATGAGGAATCACCCCCTGAAATGTTTTACACTTATTTTGTTACACCCTGTATATTATTAATGCTGCACTGTTGCAGATTTGACTATACCTGATGTCACTGGTAAAAAAATTATGATAGTGAAACGGTTGAAGGAATTCAGCGGATCTCCAACTGAGGCGGCAGGTCCTCTTCGCGCGGGAGAAGGACCTGTTTCCGTCGTCTGGTGGTGGCGACACCGTCGCTCGTCGTGGGTCGGCCGGGTCGGCCGCTATCGTTGGTGGGAAGCGGCTGCGGAGGCTCCACAGCCACCGTTTTATATTAAATTTTTTTTATTTAAATTCACTTCACTACATACAGATTCATAAATTAAGGTTGTATTTTCGTTTTTGACATCTGCAATGCCTACTATACTTTATAAAGTAAGCATTGACTTCTGCCATATTGATATATTTCAAATCAGGCGGTAAATTAGGATGTTTGGCTCGGTGGCGCCTAAGTTTACTTCCTCGACCACCAGCCAACCTGATACCGTTGCGTTGCCACACATAAAAAGACGCTAGTCAAAGGAGGCACATTATTTGAATAAAAAGTGAAAAATAATCAAAATAATCGACTAATTCTTATGGTAATCAATTTTATAATTCACAAAGAGAATTTTCAATTATAAATCATAGTTTTTTGATGACTTTTTTTACGGACACTCTACGATCACTTTGGAGAGTGACCATACTATTTTAATAACCTCCTTGAAGTTATATTTCATGATATATCGATCGAGCCATTATTAATCTGCTGATTGACCGATCGAGCTTAATTAACCGATCTGAACTTGCTGACACACCACACTCGCGGATGACTACGCGTGCACATTCACGCTTCTCCGGTGATTTTATTGGACGAGGAGACCCACGGGGGTGCTCATGCAAAACTCGCAATTTTGCTATAGTAGGTTTCATCGCGGACATATGATACGGTCACCGGTCTGTTGACAGTTGAACCAGCTTAGTTTTGAGAGTATTAATTAATACAAATTAATTATGAGTCTCATAATAACTAACGGGTTTAATTACTGGCTGTTTCACAGGCTTCATAGGCTAGGCAAGTAACTCTAGCGGCGCCACGAGGTGGTCGGAGTTCGTAACTCTAGGGTGACTGTCACTCCAATTCGTGTTTAATAGGTCGGTTACACGATTCTAGAAACACGTACGAGTCACTGGGGCGAGTGCTGGAAACAAGTGCTTAACCCTCTGACGGCAAAGCTCGATTCCCCACCACTGCGCGGGGCAGAGTCAAGCGTGAGACGTTAGTGTAGTTGGGAGAGAGTGACAGGGCCGTCGCAACCCGTATGGTCGCTGGGCACCGACGAAACGTTAAAAGTTACCTGCGGTGTGATTTTAATAAGCCATTTTTTAAAATAGTGACAATGAAGTAGTCTTCGACTAAGTAAATCATTAACTATGTTGACATACCCTATCGATTCGTCGTTTCAATCAGTTTGAAACGACGGATCGAGGCAACGAATCGTACCGTGTATGGGGCCCCTATTTCATTGCCGTGCCGTCGCGCGAAATCCCGTGAGTGCGAGTGAGCACGGTATATGAGTGAGCAGGCCCCTAACTACGAGCCTGGCTGAATGAGAGTGGGGGGCCATTTCCGTGACGTCAGTCACTAACACATAAAGCGACCGCGCGCGATTGGCTGTTCCCTTTCTCCAGCTAACGCGACAGGGATTGCTAAGAGTTTAGCGTCAGAGCGTTAACAATGGATTTTGGCGTCTACACGCTAAAATTGGTTTTTTTAATGTGTAGATGCCACTCGCTAGTAACTCGTACGAGTCACTAGGGCGACAGCTAGAAGCGAGTGTAACAGGGATAGTGGCGTGTGTCATTCGTCGTTCCCGCTGTTTTCGTCAACGAATGTGGTTTGGCATTTGTATGCCGGTGAGTTGCATGACGAGGCGGCGGGCCGATGCGACGGGTCGTTGCGAAGTGATTAAACGAGAGTCTAAAAAGAAAACGTCGCTAAGGGATGTAAACAGATGTATCCATTCGTTTTAAATGTCTTTTTTTGTAAGTGGGGGAACCAAATCGTTCCAGTAAATAGGATTGCTTTCTATTCACTCGACTGGCATGGACACTCGCAGAGAGCACTACTGGCATACAGAACATCAATTTACACGAGGAGAGTACTAAAAGCGAGTACTCGGTTTTAATGACTCGTACGAGTTATAGCGTTGTGAAGAGAGCATTCGGTTTTAGTGACTCGTACGAGTTACTAGCATCGTGTAACCGACCCATAATGGAACCTGTGAAACAGTCAGTAATTAAACCCGTTAGTTGTTATGAGACTCATAATTAATTTGTTTTCATTTGAAATTCTCAAAACTAAGCTGGTTCAACTGTCAACAGACCGGTGGCCGTACACCTAGGGACTCGGAATCTGTCATTGGTGACTTTTTTTAAATGTTACCAGCCCCCTGCAACTCACACGTATTCCCATTAGATATCTTTGACCACGCTTTGTCGCCAGTCGTACTAATCCGCTATGTGGCGCCCTATCGCTGGCCCTGTGTTGGCTGCTGCTGGCTGTTGGCTGCGCTGGCTCATATAAAATTCGTTCGAACATTTACTGGACTATTTCTATTACTTCATAAAATTCCTTATCCCTACATATTTATTACAAAATGGAATAATGCTTCATTGCACTCAAGCCCCTTCATTCACACCTCATTCGCCCGCTTTCAGCCGGGCCTGCCGGACCAGCGACACTGCGCCACCACGCGGTTGGCGACAACGGTTTGGCCATGCGAAACGCAGAGTTGCAGGGGGCTGATGTTACTTTTAAACGTACTAACTAATGGTTAATTAATCCTAATGCTTTCATTAACGAGGGTTAAGGCCACCGTAGCTAATAAGGACATGAGAATTAATTGTTCATTAGTCAGTATGTTTAAAAATGACATTTCACTTATCACCCTAGAGTTTCGTAGAATGTCCAGGAGGTTACGCGCGCGTCAGTGATTCGAGATACTTGCCTAGCCTATTAGGCCCGGTTCCACAACTCGGGTTTATCTAGATAAACTTGGTTTAAATCCTCATTCTCGGGCGCTCATTGGTTGAACGGATGATTTAAACTTCGTTTAAGAGTTAAGCCCGAGTTGTGGAACCGGCCCTTAAACCTACTAGCCAATGAACAATTAATTCTCATGCCCTCATTAGCTACGGTGGCGTCTACTCTCGTTAATGAAAGCATGAGAATTAATTGTTCATTGGCTAGTATGTTTAAAAATGACATTTTAGAAAGTCACCATGATTAGAATCCGTGCACGCGGGTGTATATTTTCAAAACAAAAAAGTGGGGTTAACTTAGCTGTCAGGATTAAGCGCGTTTGCCAGATTGGCGTCATATTTTATTTTGTCGGTTAGTATAAATTACATTTGGCCTAAATAAATTGATTTAAATACATAGAATAGTCTTTTACAGCATAGTGTTGCTTACTTTTCAATACTTAAAATCTTATTTTTCTCACAGTTTACGATAATTTGTATTAACCTCAATGGAAATTCAATGGATGACAATACATTATTAATATTCTGGCAACATTGCAAAATATAAAATAGCCATAACGATAAGCGCTATGTCTCCGTAATTAGGGAGTTTTTGAGCTCCTTAATTTTAGAACGTTAAACGTAAAACGTTATGTTGAGCATGCGCAGTGGCTTCATAATAACCGATTACGCTATTAAACGATAACGTGATACCTTATTAGACGGAGAATAGGGTACGCTTAATAAGCGATAACGGAAATGCACTGTCGCTAGAGTGCGCCTAGGGAGTAGGGAGAAGGACGAATGGCGTCAGAAGAAAGACCGAGTCTGGAGGTCTAGAGGAAAGCGGCACGTGCCCGATCGATGACTTATATCTCTATGCCGATGACAGTTGTAAGCGTTGTAATTGAAATAAAGCGGCCGCGTCTCCGAGGGTCGCCGCTGCCGGGCGTGCCTATGCGAACGCGCCTTATAGTGTAGTCCGCTACACTTACGTTATACGTAACGCCTTCTTCAGGATCAAAAACTAATTTCAACAAGATGGTGTTAACGTTCAGGGAATTGTGGCGAAAAGGATGTGGTCGCCATCTTATCGGCGGAGCGTTTCGTCCCGGAGTCGGCCTGTTGACTCGTCAGTAAGGCTAGGCCGACTCCTGCCTTAGACGCTCTGTGGTCCTCGGTGATAGACGGGCAGTTGCGGTCTTATATAGAAACTTGCCCCTTGATGGACCACTAACGAGAAGCCGAAAGCCGTGGAGTCGAAGGTCGGCGCCACCTGGCGGCAAGGCGCCGTAGCGCAACGGGCCGCTACAGAATAAATCTGCGCATGCTCACAATAACCGATAACCGAAAACCAGGACGTGCAGTTTAGCAGTCCAAAAACTCTCTATTACCGCCGTTCGTTATCGTTAATAAAGTTAACGGAACCAATCGTTGATACTGCGCATGCTCAGAATAACGATAACGATTACAGACGCCTAAAATAAGAGGTGCAAAATCTCCCTATTATCAAATCGTTTGGATTTTTTTTAAATAATCAAGATAGTGCACGGAAGCAGTGTCATTTTTCTCTGGTTGCTGGTGCATGAAGAGCAGGAAAGGAGACATCTGTATCTCGGAAGAAGTGGCATCAGATAAGTTACTTCTTAACTGACTGTCTTAACCTCATTTTCATCCCTTATACAGAACAAATATCTTTGTGGTTATTCTATTTTTTGTTTTCAGCGCCATACGAGAACGGGACGGATTGATGGAAATTTGATTTTTCTTCGCAGTCAAAAATCAACCTAGGTAGAAAAGAATTCTCTAGAATTGCGGTACAATGCCACGGTATGAATATCAGGTTCTACCGACATGACATGCTTCGACAAGGTCTGTATCAACTTTAGCGGTATATTGGGGGCACTGCACTAATCCTGTGGCACATTTTTCTATCTGGGAAAGCATATTATTATGGTAGTACAGCTGTACAGCGTTCCGATAATATACCGTCTTCCCGTACTGACAGTATACATGCATTTTTTTTACCTCCAATATGCCGGAATTAAAAATCTCTAGAACTCTGCGGTACAATGCCACGGTAGGAATATCAGGTTCTACCGACATGACATGCTTCGACAAGGTCTGTATCAACTTTAGCGGTATATTGGGGGCACTGCACTAATCCTGTGGCACATTTTTCTATCTGGGAAAGCATATTATTATGGTAGTACAGCTGTACAGCGTTCCGATAATATATAATTGGAACTTTTGATAATACGAAAGGGGGAATATATCGATAAAGAAAAGATAATAAAATAATTACTTCATTATTGTAATCCAATTCTATCGTATCTCCTACTTTTCTACCACGGCTTTCCCAGATAGAAAAATGTGCCACAGGATTAGTGCAGTGCCCCCAATATAATGCTAAAGTTGATACAGACCTTGTCGAAGCATGTCATGTCGGTAGAATTTGATATTCCTACCATGGCATTGTACCGCAGAGTTCTAGAGATTTTTAATTCCGGCATATTAGAGGTTAGTATAATACGAAAAAGGAAATATATCGACAAAGAAAAAATAATAACAAAGTAGTTACTCCATTATTGTAATCCAATTCCATCGTATTTATTATTTTTCTGCCACGACTTTGATTGTTGATAGTGGATGGATCAACCAATAAATTTGATTTTTCTTCACTATCAGCAATTAAAGTCGTGGCAGAAAAATAAGTAATACAATGTTATTGGATTACAATAATGGAGTAACTACTTTATTATTATTTTTTCTTTATCGATACATTTCCTCTTTTGTATTATACTATCACAAGTTCCAATTTATATACCGACCTGTCAAACGTGAAGTGTACGTGTACCTCACTTCTATTTCATCTCTTCTTCGCCTCTAGTGTAACGATGGAAATTACAAAATATCATAACTTTTCTGTATGTAACAACATATACCGAATGTCCTCTGGCAAACTCCTGATTTTGGATTTCCCTGACATTTGGCTGGAAGTGGTTGGCTCGGTGCTTTAAGAGTTGGCTTCGGGAGAGTGCGCTGCGGTCTTACGAGCTGAGCGAAAAGTGTCAAAAGTCTGATCTCCCGGTACCTATCAATTCGGGAGATCGAAATCGTTAATTTGTAAATAATGATTACTAATATGTAGAAGTGGTAAGAAATAATCATTCGGGTTTCTTCGATGATATTCCCCAAGTGTTTAAAAACCGGTGTCCGATTTTTGCCAATAACTGTTGCTTCAACTTCCAGTGATATTATTAAGTATTACTGCAGAACGAGTAGGTTAGAAGATTTTCATGAAGACTCATGATTTTCTGATATGTCATCTCGTACAGGTGCAACAGAAGCGGATCTAGCTCGTGTCCTGTCCGTAAAAAGATGATTCGATGGACATCGGAGAATGTCAGACTTGTCACCGAGCGCCTATTACCCACGGTACATTAATTGCAATACGCGCTTCTCGTTTCAACTATTCCAGCGTTAAATAACTTTTACTTCTTTCCAGCTAATAACCTTTTATGAACTGTTCGTGGTAGGAGGCAGCGATCAATATTAGCGACTCGTTGTAGACATGTGTGCCGAACTACTACTGCGATAATGTGCCCAAGCTCATGGTCTAGTCTGCGATTAACGTTAACATAATCGTGATTATGCTCGGGTGATGGGTATTCCAAAAGAGGTAAAGTTGATACTAAACATCGGACACTGTAAGCTGACTTGCTAGTGTATGCTTCGCAACTGGAACATCATCGCAGGAATAATTTGTCTACGATTAGTCACAATCATTGATTGCTGCCCCCTACGATCAACAATTCGTACAAGAGGTAAATACTTTGAAAGAAGTGAAAGTTATTTAAAGCAGGAATAGTTTAAATGAAAAGCGCATATTGCAATGAAAATACCGTGGGTGAAAGGCGCTCGGTGATAAGTTCGACAATGTCTGATGTCGATCGACTCATTTTCTTTAGGATAGGACAGAAGTTACATCCTCTTTGTTTGCACCTTATGAAAGGGGACATGCAAGAAAACCATCAAAAACTTCATGAAAATCTTGTAACCTACTCGTTCTGCAGTAATTACTTACTTAATCGCTGGAAGTTGAAGCCACAGTTATGGACACCGATTTTTAAACACTTGGGGAAACTCATCGAAGAAACCCGAATAATTATTTATCACTTCTACACATTATTCAGTATTATTTACAAATTAACAATTTCGAGGTTAGAGACTTCGATCTCCCGAACCTCCCGAATGAGGTTGGCTGGGCAAAACTGAAGCAGATTGCGCCACCGAGCCAATCACCCGCGGGCAAATTTAAACGGTTATAATATATTATTAATGCTGCACACTAATGTGACTAATGTGACTGGTAAAAAAAATTGTAAAAATGAATTACAAAATAAAATTCAAATACAATCCCCATATGTACTATAAATATACATATTTAATTAAATCAGAAATGTTCATAAATTGGCTGACAGTACTGCATTCCCATACTTCGGAATGGGAATACAGTACTGTCAGCCAATTTATGAACGCTAAATAATTTTCATTTTTACCTGCATCACCGCTAAAAGTTATTAATTGATCAGAAGTAAAATGAACTTCGCATAATCCTTTTCTATGATGAGGTGCATATTTTAAGAAATCGAGCCACTTTTGACGAATATCTTTCGATTTTTTTACAAAAGGAACCATGAACCTTGATTTATTTTTACAACTCGGTACTGCACACGAAAAAACCATTTTATATTACATTTTTTATTTCAATTTCACTACATATAGATTCATAAATTAAGGTTATATTTTCATTCTTTACTCCTGCAATGCCTACTATGAAGTAGGCTGCCATATTGATATATCGATACCATCGATACCTTACTTTGAAAATTTCGTAAGTGCAATTTTTGTCAAAAATTGCACTTCGAGGTTTTCAAAGCAAGGTATCGATATTTCAAATCAGGCGGTCAAAAAGGGTGTTTAGCTCGGTGGCACCGAAGTTTACTTCCTCGACCACCAGCCAACCTAATTGACAGCTACCGGCAGATCAGAGGCCCCTTTCTCGAACTCGCTCGTATCTTTGCGTGCACGCATCTTAGCGAATAGACCAGTCAGGATCAAGTATTCCGTATCAGGGAACGCGTATACGCATCTTAGCGAGTAGATCAATCAGGACCCCCACCACAACGGAATACTTGATCCTGATTGGTCTATTCGCTTAGATGCGTATACGTAACTTTGCGAGTGACTTGAGAAATTTATTTACGAGTAAGGGCAAAATTTCAGCGGTGCATGCAAAAGGATTTCTTAAAACTATTCCAAAACGTCTCAAGTTAATATGTAACAACATATATACTGTCATAAGTAGTATCTTTACATGTGATGAAACAATTCGTCACGGTTATTGGAAGAGTATACTTATTGTTAGAGTTAAAGGTAAAATGTCTACATGTGTGGATTTCTGAAGACGACCAGGATATAAGAAAAATCCGATGGCCTGTAAATTCGAAAGCGGTATGTTTTATTTCTCCAAAATACTAAAGCAAAGTGAAAAATATAAGGGCACACTCTAGTTTATAAATCCCTTTCAAAATATCACGAGAATAAATCAAAAGTAACGTGGTTATAATTAATTAGCTCGTATCGGTATAAAATGTGAGATTTTAATTTGGTGGTAATAAAAAGCTATTCTCCTACATGAATAAATTCCAAAAAGTAATGAAATCCCCCCACAAAAACAGATTCTCTGTAAAAAAAGGCGGCATGTTCATTCAGTGCCAACAAAAGTTGATACGTAAAATACTCTCCAAAAAAGATTTGAAATCAATTAAGATCGCCATGTTCAAGATTTATGTATAAAAAGTAAAAGGCATCATTTGAAGGGAAAATTATTGTAACTCGTTACTAAAAAATTCGACTAAAAAAATTTAGGTATAAACAAATTTTCATAAAAAAGAACTTGCCGCGCTTTTTCCTTCAAAATAAAAAATTTACAGAGACTTACATTCGATGTTTATGCACTTATGAGAGATTTTAAATAAATTCATACACTCTTATATGATACCACCAGTATACCGAACGTCGCACGAGAAACCGATCAGGCGGGGGCCTTCTGAATTTCTCTGAATTTGACTTCGGCAGTGCAATTTATGAATCACTCTAGCACCGTCCAAGCACTGCAAATTATTCGGTATAGTGGACAAAATATGAAAACTTAAACGCGGCAAGTTCTTTTTTATGAATATTTGTTTATACCTAAATTTTTTTAGTCGAATTTTTTAGTAACGAGACAATAATTTTCCTTTCAAATGATGCCTTTTACTTTTTATACATAAATCTTGAACATGGCGATCTTAATTGATTTCAAATCTTTTTTTGGAGAGTATTTTACGTATCAATTTTTGTTGGCACTGAATGAACATGCCGCCTTTTTTTACAGAGAATCTGTTTTTGTGGGGGTTATCTCAACGGGAAAACATTTTAGAGAAAAATGTTTAATACAAAACTTTAAGGATTTTCCCTTGGCTACCCAGTGGTCGTATTGGATTTGACCTTGACCGTGACCTTTAAGGTAATATCAAATGCCTTCCTATAAACCGTTCATCCGATTGCGATGAAACTTTGGGGAATGGTTGGACGCATGCCCGCGAAGGTTTCTGAGTTAGTAAATCTTATACAGGGTGTTCAAAAAGTACCGGTACTGATGATTATTATGCCTTCCTAAACCGTTCATCCGATTGCGATGAAAAGTTGGGGAATGGTTGGACGCATGCCCGCGAAGGTTTCTGAGTTAGTAAATCTTATACAGGGTGTTCAAAAAGTACCGGTACGGATGATTATTATGCGTTCGTAAACCGTTCATCCGATTGCGATGAAAAGTTGGGAAATGGTTGGACGCATGCCCGCGAAGATTTCTGAGTTAGTAAATCTTATAAAAGGTGTTCAAAAAGTACCGGTACTGATGATTATTATGCCTTCCTAAACCGTTCATCCGATTGCGATGAAAAGTTGGAAAATGGTTGGACGCATGCCCGCGAAGGTTTCTGAGTTAGTAAATCTTATACAGGGTGTTCAAAAAGTACCTGTACGGATGATTATTATGCCTTCCTAAACCGTTCATCCGATTGCGATGAAAATTTGGGGAACAGTTGGACGCATATCCGCGAAGGTTTCTGAGTTAGTAAATCTTATACAGGGTGTTCAAAAAGTCGAACTATACTTGACCTAAATTTGACCTCCGCTGACAATAAAGGTAACATGAAAAAAATGGTCAAGGACACATTTGAACGTGAAAAAAAATTAATTTGACCTTGATATAACCTTGAAGGTCATGGTCAAGGTCAAATCCAATATGACCATTGCGTAGCCCGGGAAAAATACTAAAAGTTTTGTATTAAAATGTATTTAAACAATGGTGGACGGACAAAATCAATCCACAATCTACCCGTGCGAAGCCGGGACGGGCTGCTAGTAAGTTATAAATCTAATATAATAATAATAAATATTTTATTATAGAAAAAATTTAACTTCTTTATGTCGAACTACGACGTCATATTCCCCAATTAAACTCGGACCGCAGATAATATTGTAAGATGTTTACACA
Source organism: Xiphydria camelus (assembly GCA_963678675.1). Taxonomy (NCBI): domain Eukaryota; kingdom Metazoa; phylum Arthropoda; class Insecta; order Hymenoptera; family Xiphydriidae; genus Xiphydria; species Xiphydria camelus. The sequence goes on along the minus strand of OY783192.1, from coordinate 15,149,741 downwards.
TCCTCCGTGAGTACAACGGTACTCACACCTTTTTTTTTAAAACAGAATTAGCTAACTATAAAATAATTAAATATAATTTGTTTATTCAATGAACAAAAATTCAAAACATTACTGTAACTATTATTTACCGAAGTTTGATCCGAATTATCTTTTGCGTGCTTGCTTGTGCGAACGTACATTTTAAACATAACCTAGCCATAACATAACATAACCGCAAGCTTTCTTTCTAAAGTTGGCAGTAAAGCATTATATCAATGTGAATTTAGCAACTAGTATGAAAAAATGGGGCGGGATGCATTTTTTCATACGAGTTTTTAATCCAAGTTTTCCGTCCGAGTTGGCTGTGTCCACACGATCCGAGTTCTAGTAACTTTATCTCGGACCGAAAACTCGGACCGATTTCTAGCATTGTGGACACAGGCCTTTAGGGCCGATTCCACCAACTCTGATTAAATGCTTGATTACCTAATCACGATTATATTTAATCGGCGTTCTAATCATGATTAACTGCACAATTCGTTCCACCATGAATTTTTAACCCCCGATTATCTAATCATATACCCTCTTCGCAATAAGTTTTGGTTTTGTTGTAACGGTGATTCTGATTGGTTCATCAACGGAACTTGTAATGGAGTAGGAGGAAAACCTGACGTGATCAACTGACGCGCTGCAAGCCGAGCTCAGTGAGCTGCCGAAATCTCCAACAGAATTTAAAAAGGAACCAGTTGCATAATACCGGAGAGCAAGCAGGAGTTGTACTCTGGGTGCAATAGCGTGGTTTCTGAAATGTGCACTCCCTTTATTTAGTAAAGATACAGAAAATTCTACGGGATTTTTAACGTAATATGATAATGTTGCGATATTTTAAAATAGATTATATATTATTTTTAAGAAGTAATTTATCTTTCTGTAGCGTGTTGCAAATTATGTACAATTTCCAGAAGCAAAGCTTCAACACTGTCTTTCGATAACCGAAAACGCGTAATGAAATCCAAATCATCCAGTTTGGAAATAATTAATTCGTTCCTTAATTAAATGTGGCCTTCTATCAATTTCGATACCATTTTCATCATCAGATGATGATAAAATATCGTTGTAAAATAAATTCATGTCCGATATATAGTATTGCATAGCAGTGAAACTTCGACTTTGAGGTTATGTTGATCCACGTTAATCACTGGTTAGGTTCCTAATCGGCCAAAAATGGCTGATTAAGTTCAACGGTGATTATCTCACTTTAATCATGGTTTAAAAATTGGTGGAACGCAAGAGCATGATTAAATTAAGCTAATCGGGAATTAGGGTGAAAGCACCGGTTAGCCGGACACTACCTGTTGTCGGATAGAGATTGAAATAGATAACGCACCGGTTAGTCGGACAACTTACCTGTTGTCGGACATTTAATGAAACAGATATATGAAAGTATCCTTGAACAGAAGAAGAAAGAAATATGTCCGACAACTGGGAATATCAGGTTTGTTCCTGCAGGAGTCAGAGACTGTCAGCGGACGTCAGGCGCATGGGCATTAAGATTCTCGCGTTCCAACAAGAAGTACGTGACAGTCACTGATTCCAAATCCGCTGTTCCAGCAGGAGTCAAGGCCATCACACGTGAAAAAACGTAAGCAGTAACAGTAAGGATTGACCAATCAGAAATACTATTCTTACGGAATTATGCTTAAACAGGCTTTCTGATTGGTCAATCCTTACTGTTACTACTTACGTTTTTTCACGTGTGATGGCCTTCAGACGAGTTTGCTGACAGTCAGAAAAGTTTGCGGATTGTCAGGAAACTTTCAGTCCGACGCATGCGTACTAGCTGCTCGTATGAATGAGAGGGCGGGTTTTACAAACACAGTATAAATGCGGTATAGCGCTATACTGAGAATAACCAGCACGCAAGTGTTTTACAAGTATGGTATAAGGCTGGAGAAATAGATTAATTCAAAATAACTGTCTTAATTTGTTGTAGGATATTGTGTACACCCTGGTCGAAGTAAAACTGCCCCCCCCCTCTATTAATTTGTTAATTGTTATTTGTACTGTTGAAAAACCGAATCCATTATTTCTGCTATAGATGTTGATGCTAATGTTAGAAATTTGAATGAGTAATTAATATGTAGAGTACCTATAATAGAAACATTTTGCAAAAGTAACCAGAAGAAGAATCCGTGGCCCCGGGTGTACACCCGGGTTCACGGATTCTGAACATAATGACTTTTGAAAATGTAATTTTAAAACGTAACAGCCAATTAGCAATTAAATGTCAAACTTTCATTAGCTAATGCGGCTTTTGCCCTGGCTAATGAAAGCATGATAATTAATTATTCATTGGTTAGTATATTGAAATATGAAATTTTGAAAAGTCACTATGTTCAAAATCCGTGAACCCGGGTGTTCTCCCCTTTACAATACATATTCCATGTATAGCGGTATTTATTAAGCTGGCCACTGCGGGGATGGCTTACTCCGATCCGTCCGGCAATTAGCGTTCTGTGAAGGACGTGAGATTGTAAGTATAGTCTGTTAAGTAAGAGCGTGTGCGGCGTTATTCATGAAGACATTATTAAACAATGTTTCTTTCGACATATACATACGTTTGATATGGTCGAAGGCAATGCACAATTTGGTTAATAATGAGTTGAATTACCACCATCGATTATTGCTTGGCATCTCCGAGGCATACTATCCATCAAATTTTCAGCGTATTTATGGGGAAGTGCCTTCCAAATGTGTCGAATTTCTCGGGATAGCTGCTTCACAGTGAAGACACGTTTTCGTCCAAGCTTCTGCTTGTTTATGAAAACGTGTTCACTGTGAAGTAGCTATCCTGAGAAATTCGACGCGTTTGGAAGGCACTTCCCCGCGAATACGTCGAAAAATGGGTGGATACTATGCCTCGGGGATGCCAAGTGATTGTCGATGGTGGTGATTGGACTCATTATTAACATAATTCCGCATTGCCTTGGAACATGTCAAACGTATGTACGTGGAAAAAAACATTGTTGAATAATTTCTTTATGAATAATGCCATACACGCTCTTACTTAACTGACTGTACGTTTGCAACTCTTGTTCGCCAAACCGTATTACCTTTCTATTGTTTGTACCTGAGTTTTCATCCATATTTTTGTTACACTACTAGTAGTGTATAAAACAAAATAACAATAACCTTAGTCGAAAATTAAAAAGGTTAGATTTGCTCTCTTCGAAAATTAATTACTGTCGTCACCACTAGAGTACAGTGCGTTCGGTGTTCCAACAGAAATCCCTGACTAGTCAAAGTCCGCACATGCGCACTACGTACAAATCACCAACAGTTAGGGATTAGTCACGGATTCTCTGCAGGGACAAACCTATCGTCTGCTTAAGTGTCCGAAAACCCCTAGCCTTGAACAGAGGAAGAAAGGGATACGTCCGAGACAGCCCCCTGCAACTCTGCTGTTATGTCATTGTTATGTCATGAACAAATGTGACGTTACATCACGTTTTCATAGAACGATAGTCCTTTGAACAGGTCTACATGAAACGATAACCGCCATATTTTCCGCTACAGAACGCGGGCCGTTCAAAGGACGCTTCGTTTAAGACGCGCTATTAGCATATCGCCTTTTTCTTCGCGTACACTCTTGTAGAGTAATGGTCACTCGAGGGATGAGATAGGGTAGGTAGGAGGAGAGCGGACTCTGCACTTTCTCACGGCTCGAGAACAACGGGAGCGGACGCTGCAACTTTCTCACGGCTCGAGAACAACGAGAGGCCATAAACTATTTTTTAGCCCCTTCGCGGAAAACTCGCCAACGCAGGACGCGTGTATCCGAAGAAAGACGCATCGACGCATCTGGAAGACGTTACGGACACCCGAAGCCTCCGTCCTCGAGGAAACACCCCGTCGCGAGAACTCACCCCGAGTGGACAGGATCCCCCTCCCGGGCGACGCCGGGAGGGACTTGAAACGTCGGAGGAAGAAATGTAGAATAGACAAAAATCGCGCCTTCCTTCCTCGCTCGCCTATATGTTCTTTTCTTATATAGAAGTAAGCTAGTGTAAGTACGAGGAAATGTGCAGGGGGTGGACTCCGCGTCTCTGGAGAGAGCTAGAGAAGACCGAGGAGAGTAGCTCAGTCTTTTGCGATCAGGGGTTGAAACCAGTCGTCGGTACTCAGAGTTCTTTGCGATCCGTAGCCGAAGTCAGTCGTAGACAATTAGAGCCGCAGCTAGACGCTAAGGTTGAGGCAAGGCTATAGTCGTTTCAAGCTGGTAAATAAAGGCGTTTCTCTTTCTTTTATAAACCCTTTCGTTTCTTTCTTTTTCCTTCTGCCGATCATCCACGGACGAGGCTGCACGTTAGTGCTTTGGCGGAGCAACGGACCCCAGCACCGCGACGTCCGCCGGGGAGCTAAGGACGTAACAGGACGAGATTTTTGGTGACAGCGGTGGGATAGCACCGCACTCGCTGTGGAAAATTGAATGCACCGCACTCGCTGTGGAAACTGGACTACACCGCACTCGCTGTTGACGCACCGCACTAGCCGTGGAGATTGACAGGCTGACGCGCCGCGGACTTCCACCTCTCAGGAAGGCTGGTAATTGAAGAAGCACCAAAAGGTAAGAGTAAAAGTGACAGTGAAGCGGCATAGACATAGACGTGCGTGTATGGTAGTCAAGCTAAAAATAAGTATAGCATTGTACGGGATATTGTACAGGTTTTCGGCGGTTTTCCCTGTACCGAGTAGCGAATGCTAATATCCCTTAGAACAGGACCTCGCAGTACAATCATTGTGAAATTAGATCAGGCCGCCCAGGAATATTGAGAAACGCTAGTTTTTTTTTCTTTTAATGTAAAATGGAGTCCAGGGCTCCCACAGAATCAGTCGGTTGGGAGGTAGTCGAGACCCCAGAAAGTCAGTTGATTCCAGGTCCGATTTCGTTGCCATCAGTAAATTTTGAAAGAATGACATAACACTGCGTTTCGCATGGCCAAACCGTTGTCGCCAACCGCGTGGTGGCGCAGTGTCGCTGGTCCGGCAGGCCCGGCTGAAAGCGGGCGAATGAGGTGTGAATGAAGGGGCTTGAGTGCAATGAAGCATTATTCCATTTTGTAATAAATATGTAGGGATAAGGAATTTTATGAAGTAATAGAAATAGTCCAGTAAATGTTCGAACGAATTTTATATGAGCCAGCGCAGCCAACAGCCATCAGCCAGCAGCAGCCAACACAGGGCCAGCGATAGAGCGCCACGTAGCGAATTAGTACGACTTGCGACAAAGCGTGGTCACAGATATCTAATGGGAATACGCGTGTGAGTTGCAGGGGGCTGGTCCGAGAACTGGAAATATCGTCTGCTTAGGTGTCCGACAACCGGTGTGTTCACCCTAACAATTTAATCAGAGTTGGTGGTTTCGGCCCTTAAGTGGCCCGGAGACGGTCAATAATATTGTCAATAATATTGTCAATGGGCATCAAATTGATCGTGTACGAAGCGATTGATGCCATTGTCAATCGATGGACGGACATTGATAGGAAATTTGATTGAAGCACATTGACGGGGACCATTGACGCATCCCAATTGATCGTGTAATCGATAAATTGTCAATCGTTCGGGCAGTTGCACCAGACGGCCACGCGATGGCGGATACGCCGCAGAGCTCCGTGGAACTCGAAAACTTAGGAGATAGAGATTTTGTATGACTTTTAATTGCTTTGTACCGCGATCAACCGGAGTTGTGGCGAGTAAAATCGAAGGATTATTTAAACAAGAATAAGAAAAGCATTGCTTTAAAAAAAATTCTAACTGCTCTACAACAGTATAAACCAAATTATACGGAGGATAATTTGAAGAAAAAAATAAATATCCTCTGCGAACCAACTTCAATAAAGAGTACCAGAAAATTGATCAAAAAAAGCGATCAGGTGCATCTAGTGATGACATTCCGGAGCCTGCATTATGGTACTATAACGATCTACTTTTTATAAAAGATCAAGTGGAGATAGCAGATACTGAAAGTTCAGAGGTAAGTAAAAAACTATTTCGTTTAGTTTAAATATTTCTTTATTTCACTACATTAGGAAGGTTAGGTACTTTTTATTTGTTAGTCTAATTTACAATTTCAAGCAATTTTCTTGCCATGGCACTGAACCTACAGTATTGAAATAATCACAAAAATTATCTCTAACTTTCTTAGCTTCAACCGCTGAATTACCCCTCATTCTTTGAAGATCAGTTAACAGTTCTGTTCCCTGTCTCCATGAACCTACTTCAATTGTTCCAGAAGCTGTATTTTCATAATCAACATCATTGCGCTGAATGTAATTTGTATTATTTCTAGTTGACAAGTAGTTGTGTAAATAACAGCAAGCCATTACTATCTTTCGAGCCTTATCTGGTGCGAATTTGATGTTTTTTTGAAAAATCTTAAACCTTGATGTTAAAATACCAAACGCGTTTTCAACGATTCTACGCGCACGAGATAATCTATAGTTGAAAATGCGTTTTTCATTTGTCAGGCAAGATCTATTGTAGGGCTTCATAAAATTTGGCATTAGCTGGAAAGCTTCATCACCAATGAACACATAAGGATACTTCTTATTTGTTCCTGGTAATTCGCGTGGATCAGGAATATTGAGTTGGTTTTGAGACATTCTTTCCCAAAATAGTGTGTTCTTCAGAACGCCTCCATCTGATACCCGTCCATTGGCTCCAACATCAATCATGAGGAATTAATAATTCGCATTAACAATAGCCATAAGCACGATACTAAAAGTTCCCTTGTAGTTGTAATAGTAAGAACCAGAGTTCGAGGGCTTTTGTATGGCCACATATTTGCCATCTGCGCTTCCTATACAGTTATGGAAGTTCCACCTTTCTTCAAACTCTTGCGCCACTTCTTTCCATCCTTGTGCATTTTTTGGAATCTGAAATAAAAAAATATTGTTATTCACATTTTTCACTTCACTTTTTTTTATAAACTTCTTAAATCTTGTATGCTATTATTTTTATGTTTTCTTTACAGCAACCATTGGTTCAAGACTGCCAAGAGCCCCGGGCGGCATCTGTCAAGACTGTGCCCCCTAAGAGAAAAAAACCAGCACCTGAATCATCAACAGATGAACTCGTGGGGTTAGCTACAGCGTATTTTAAAAAACCATCGGACACTGAAGCGGACATACTAGCTAAGGGATGGGCTATAAAATTGAACAGATTAGCCCCAGACCAACGACGGTATGCTGAGAAAATCATTAACGATACCCTGTTTGAAGGTTAAATGGGTGCGTTAACAAGGAACGGAGTGCGTTTTTTACCATCATCGCAAACCCCATCACGTTTGTGGTCAACTTCGCCTGCACCGAACAGCTCACCGTCCCGTACACCTGAACGCTCTTTCCAAAAGGTCTTACTTTCACCATTTCCGCTTAACTCTTCTCAAACACAGAAACAAAGCTATCGCAAACAAGAAAGTCATCGCGATTCTTTCAGTACCTCCAACGTCGCCAGTGCCTCTCCTAGTTTTCTGACTGAAGACACTGAAGAACAAACTGCAGCAAACTACTTGATGGCATTCAATTCTTTACATAAATAATTAATCCTTTTAAGTTCATTTGTTAATGTATGCTATTTTAAGATAAACGTCCTATAAATAAACTTACCTGAATGTAATCTCTTAATTTCTGGATTATAGCCTCGCATGTTTCCATTATGATTATCTCCAACGTTCGTGGAGCAATGGCACAGGTAAACTTTAAATCTTCCATATCCATGCCAGAGGCAAGGTATCTCAATGTTACAGACAGTCTCTGACTAGCAGGAATTGCAAGACGCATTACAGTATCTTGTTTTTCGATGTCTGGCCGAATTAATGCTAATAATGTATCAAAACTGTTGTCATCCATTCGGAGAAAATTCTTATAATCATCTGGTTCACTAATTCGCAGAAGTTGTAGTAAATGTTCATGGGTAAAGCGGCTTCTCAGTTTATACCACTCTTTCGACCAGCGTCTCCTCCTCTTCTCTTTCGTCTTGGCTTCTTTTTGGCTGCAAACAGCCAAAGTTAAGGCTAAAAAGGCCAAATCTGTATCTGACACCATTACTCGCGAGAAATTCACTGCCACTAATAAAACCTAACCAATAAAAGATTCGACTCGACTCGCAAGAAATTCACAGCCACTGATGAAATATTGACGTGTTCATTGGATCTCCGTCAATCGCAATTGCAATTGAAATCATCAATCTTATTGACAATATTATTGACCGTCTATGTGCTACTCCATCAATCGCAATTGATCAATGTCATTGACAATATTATTGATCGTCTCCGGGCTACTTTAGGCCCGGTTCCACAACTCGGGCTTAACTCTTAAACGGAGTTTAAATCATTCATCCAACCAATGAGCGCCCGAGAATGAGGATTTAAACCGAGTTTATCTAGATAAGCCCGAATTGTGGAACTGGCCCTTAGGGCCGAAACCACCAACTCTGATTAAATTGTTAATTCCCGATTAGCTTAATTTAATCATGCTCTTGCGTTCCACCAATTTTTAAACCATGATTAAAGTGAGATAATCACCGTTGAACTTAATCAGCCATTTTTGGCCGATTAGGAACCTAACCAGTGATTAACGTGGATCAACATAACCTCAAAGTCGAAGTTTCACTGCTGTGCAATACTATATCGGACATGAATTTATTTTACGACGATATTTTATCATCATCTGATGATGAAAATAGTATCGAAATTGATAGAAGGCCACATGTAATTAAGGAACGAATTAATTATTTCCAAACTGAATGATTTGGATTTCATTACGCGTTTTCGGTTATCGAAAGACAGTGTTGAAGCTTTGCTTCTGGAAATTGTACATAATTTGCAACACGCTACAGAAAGATAAATTACTTCTTAAAAATAATATATAATCTATTTTAAAATATCGCAACATTATCATATTACGTTAAAAATCGCGTAGAATTTTCTGTATTTACTAAATAAAGGGAGTGCACATTTCAAAAACCACGCTATTGCACCCAGAGTACAACTCCTGCTTGCTCTCCGGTATTATGCAACTGGTTCCTTTTTAAATTCTGTTGGAGATTTCGGCAGCTCACTGAGCTCGGCTTGCGGCGCGTCAGTTGATCACGTCAGGTTTTCCTCCTACTCCATTACAAGTTCCGTTGATGAACCAATCAGAATCACCGTTACAGCAAAACCAAAACTTATTGCGAAGAGGGTATATGATTAGATAATCGGGGGTTAAAAATTCATGGTGGAACGAATTGTGCAGTTAATCATGATTAGAACGCCGATTAAATATAATCGTGATTAGGTAATCAAGCATTTAATCAGAGTTGGTGGAATCGGCCCTTAGTCTGAAAAAGTTGGTTGGTGCATCTGGGCCTTAGTAATATCGGTACAAGAGAACTGACCAATCATAATCTCCACTCGGATCTGTCGTTTCGACGTTCGTTCCTCATTGACATGGCCGCCTCACTTGATTGTGCTACCGGTGCTACCTGTAACGATTCAAGTTATCAGAATAATTCTTATGACACATGATGTATTCTATTAAAGCCATTCTCCAATAAGAGGAGGAAAAAGATGAACAAAATTGAACGAGAACGCTGAAAAATCTTTAAAATCGTGCAAGAACAAAGTAACTAATATGACTTTTGTCTCCCTGTTAATTTAGTAGAGAGGAGAATCTAATCGCTGCATAGTTCTTGATATTATCATGAAATAATTTTCAGGTAAATATGCGTAATAATATATCAAATCTTTTTTTAAAGTTAGAGTTGGAATGCGCTTTGCTCATATTTATTTTACTGATCATTGAACACAGTATACAGGGCGCATTTGTTATTGTTTCAACTTTTACATTACATAGTAATGAAGCTGAATAATTTTTTATTTAGATTTAAATCTCCGTACCAATCTCATTTGTCATGGACAATTCTATGCTCTTCGAATCCAAATATTCTATAATGCATGGCTTCTTCTGCTTAACGCTTCTTATGATGCTCATTGGTAAATCTGTAGTTTTAGTCGAATTTGCGTTTCTCTTGAAGGTAAATGTTATTGATAAGCGAATAAATTTCACAGGATTGCTTTAGGGTTGTATGAAATATGCGTGCATACATCTTCTGAGATTTGTATTTACACATTGATTGTTGAATGCTTATTTGACACAGGACCTAGCTCATCCTTATAAAAAATTCTCATGGCACAGGGTGAAATATAAGAGATAATATTGTATTAGTTATTTGTCAATAGCATTGCTTAGTATATTAAAGCAATTATTTGAAGTTTCCATATGATGCTGCATGACAGTCAATGTACTAAACTTACATCTCACGCAAAGTATACAGGATGCCTGGAGTTTTATTTTGATTCATGTACAAATTTTACGAAAGCCAGGTTATGCATGACTTATTAGGCTCCTGTAATAGGAATGCTAGTACTTCTATATGAATCGAGATAAAAGTTGCAAGTACCCATGTACACCCAGGGACACGGCATCTGTCGCTGGTGACTTTTTTTAAACGTTATTTTTAAATGTACTAACCAATGAATAATTAATTCTCATGCGCTCATTAGCTACGGTGGCGTCTACTCTCGTTAATGAAAGCATGAGGATTATTAATTATTGGTTAGTACGTTTAAAAATAACGTTTAAAAAAAGTCACCAGCGACAGATGCCGTGTCCCTGGGTGTATTATACATTAATCCAAAAATTACAGGTGTGCCAAAACTAACTAGTCGACTTTACAGTAGTTTCTGGTAGTTAGGTTGACGACTAGCAGTAATAATTGTTGTGCTACTGGTGAAATAATATCTCACTGCCAATTACAGTTGTTCCATCGACAATTTGGCACTGAAATTGAGCATTGACAATTTGATGGACTATAAATATCAACGGTTCATCTTCTATTGGGATGTTTAATAAGGTATAAGATAACAAGAGATTTTTGGTCGATTCATGTTTGACATGCACTTAGAAAATTACTCGTTCGTTCTTGTACATTGGAAGTACGTAATTCTCTTTCACATAATTATTAACCTTCGGTAAGATCTCAATCTACCTGGCACTGTATCGTGAATGAAAAAAAAAGTTTGTACAACATATTAGGTGTACAAATAAGTTTTATGACACTTTTGCAAAAATTCAAGATTTATTTTTAAAAAAAGGAAAACATTTATTAATCAAAATAATCCCTCTCACTTTCAATGATTTTCTGTCATCTTAGGCAATTCACGGATACCTACCGCAAAGAAAATTTCATTTTCAGAGATGAGGAAGTTATCGACCCATTTTTGGACTTCTTGAAATGTTTTGAATCGTAATTCAGACAATTCGTTTTGCATTTTCCAATATAAGTGAAAATCAGTTGGAGCTAAGTCTGGTGAATACGCCGGGTGTGGTACAACTCCAAAAGCCATTAACATATCCTTGATCGGTCTGGCGTTGTTATGGAGTAGTTTTACTGGACGTTTTTCTTTGCCAGTAAATGGACGCTTTTGGTCAATTTCTTGGTTTAGTTGTCTTAATCGTTGACAATAGCGATCGACAGTAATTGTCTAGCCAGGTTTCAGAAGTCCATAATGGAGTACGCCTTTCATATCTCACCATACAGGGTAGTCCAGGTTTAACGTCATTAATTTTGATATGTGATAGAAAAACAAAAAAAAGTAGACTTTCATAAGAAAATGTTTGGTTTAAATGTTTATTAACAAAGATACAGGGTGTCAAAGTTGTAAAAAAAATGGTTTTCTCATCATAACTTCTAAACCACTGGATCGATTTCCATAAACTTTCGCAGACATACTAAGAGCTGTTTCACACTGGGATTCCGGAATCGCATTCCGGAATCCGATTCTAGAAGTGGACCCTTGTCGAGCATGCATCTTAACGAAATCTTTTCACACTGGGATTCAAAAGAATTTAGGTCCGATTCCGCCGGCGGACGAATCGGGGAAGAATTTCCTGTCTCGTCGAGAATCGGAGACAAATTCAGTCGCTCGCTGTTCTTCTCTTTGAAAACCATGTGCTTGATTAAAATCATTTTTAAAATTCTCCAGTGGCGTAGATACTGGGGACAGGTACCCCCTTTTCCCCCTCCCAATTTTCGACGCCACTGGATATTTTACAAAGAAAATAGAATTTTTTGATTCCGTGTTTAATTTAGAAAAAAAATCACCCTTGCAAATTTTTGATCTATGGCTTCGTTTTTGAGATATCTGAATTTATAGGGTTGCAGACAGGCCAAAACTTATGACTGAACCACCAAGAAGATACGAAATAAGAGGCCAAAACTGTTTTCAATATTTTATTACTGACTAGACATACATCAAATATATGACAAGAAATAAATAAATAAAATAAATTATTTTTTAATTTTATTTATTTATTTTTTCGTATCTTTGATGTATGGTGAGCTTGATAGGTGATAGAACAACAAAAAAAGTAGACTTTCATAAGAAAACTTAATAAGTTAATAAGTCCGAATTCCGTCTATTGTTCGACGGAACAGTAAGAAACTTGAATATTTACAAGAAATTAGGTACACACACTCTACCAAATAGATATAACAAGTGACAAATGTATAAAAAATGTCATAATAAAAATAATTGAGGGTCACTTGATCGTCTCATTTTTTATTCTGATTGGCAAGAAAGGCTTTCTCGATTTTTTTAATTCAGCGCAGCTTTTAAGCTTGGCTTTAGACGTGTTTGCAATCCTGTAAATTCAAATAAATATCTCAAAAACGAAGTCATAAATCAAAAATTTGCAAGCGTATCAATTTTTTTTCTAAATTAAACAGGAAATCCAAAGATTTAATTTTTTTTGTAAAATATCCAGTGGCGCCGAATATTGGGAGGGGGAGAAGGGGGTGCCGACCCCCAGTATCTACGCCAGTAGAGAATTTCTTTAAATGATTTAATCATTACTTAGAGGTGTACTATATTAGTCTGTGTGCGAAATTTCATAGAAATCGATCCAGTGGATTAGAAGTTATGATGAGAAAACCAGGTTTTTTCCGAAACTTTGATACACTGTATCTTTGTTAGGAAACACTTATTAACAAAGTTTTCTTATGAAAGTCTACTTTTTTTGTTCTATCACCTATCAAACCAACCATACATCAAAGATACGAAAACATAAGTAAATAAAATAAAAAAGTAATTTGTTCATTTTATTTATTTATTTTCTGTCATATATTTTTGATGTATGTCTAGTCAGTAATAAAATGTTGAAAACAGTTTTGGCCTCTCATCGTATCTTCTTAGTTCAATCATAAGTTTTGGCCTATCTGCAACCCTATAAATTCAAATATCTCAAAAACGAAGCCATAGATCAAAAATTTGCAAGGTGATTTTTTTTTCTAAATTAAACAGGGAATCCAAAAATTCAATTTTTTTGGTAAAATATTCAGTTGCGCCGAAAATTGGGAGGGGGAAAAGGGGGTACCGGCCCCTATATCTACGCCACTGGAGAATTTTAAAAATGATTTTAAGTATTACTTAGAGGTGTACTACATTAGTATGTGTGCGAAATTTCATGGAAATCGGTCCAGTGGTTTAGAAGTTATGATGAGAAAACCATTTTTTAAAATAACTGATACCCTGTATCTTTGTTAGTAAACATTTAAACAAAAAATTTTCTTATGAAAGTCTACTTTTTTTTTGTTCTATCACATATCAAAATTAATTATGTTAAACCTGGACCACCCTGTATACACAGTATGACTTCGTTATAGTGAATATTGCGCTTTGGTGTCGATGTCGCCGATCGCCGGGGTCAACCCAATGATATCAGCGTTTTGGATTATCAAAATAAATCCACTTTTCATTGCCGGTCACAATTTTCCACAAAGAAGACCTTCTTTGTTGCTTGTTGCAAAGATTCAAACATATGTCAAGACGGCTATTTTTATTTGCTTGAGTTTTGACTCTTTGAAGTGTGGCACCCACTTTGTTCCTTTTCGAATCTTTACCATTGCTTCAAAGTGACAGGAAATAGTTTGTTGAGTTACTCCTAGCTGTTCTGAAAGTTGTTTTTCCTCACTTATGCCCATTTCGAGGCCTTTTCCAGCCTATTTTTAGACCGTAAGATGGCGACCGAAATCTGTCGCATCGACGGTATTTTTCGTCGCTCGAAAGTTGAGCAGTGCTGAACTATAAGCGACCCTATTTCATTCCTCCGACAAGGATTTTTAAGACTGTGTTTAGGTCGTAGCACGAGACGTGGTGAGGGGACGAGGGGATTAAACACAGTCTGAAAAAACCTCGGATTTCCGCCTAATGACATAAGATACTATTTCTGTTTGGCAAGAGTTTTCATCCAACAACATTTGCAGTGTCTTTTCGTTTACCTTTACAGGGGCCCCGGTACGTTCACGGTCACTAACATCAAAATCACCGTCTTTAAATCTCTTATACCAATATCACAGTTTATAGCCTAAAGGAAACAGTTTGTGAACTTAGCGTCAGCACCTTTGATCTTCTGTGTCACTGTTTTGTTACTGCGCAACTTGAATTTGTTTCCCTTGCGTATGGTGACAACTGGCAATATTGCATTTAAGCATGCATGGGCACAAGCTGACAACATTGCATTTAAGCATGTCACTGTACTGCGCATATTTTTTGTTTCCCAGGAGTTGATAAGATTTTGTTCTACGATTTAAATGGAGTGCACCAACTGCTTCCTTTAGGCTATAAACTGTGCCAATACTCATCTGTACTTTTAGATACAATGTCGTCCCCAAGAACAAAACAGATCGATTCACATGCTTTCCTAACACTTTTCCCTTGATGGAATTCATAGCGAATACAATGTCTCATAAAGAGCTTAGGTATCGGTCTACATGTTTTATTCACAGAATTGAAAGGTTATACCGTATGTCCCAGGAGAATTCGAGCAAGTACCGATACCTATAGCCGATAACTTGAAATTTGACTTTGGCAATGTTTGCCGACGGTCGAGAATTTGATAGTTACAGTTGGCTTGAGAAGAGTGTGCTGTGTGTGCTGCGTGAGAGCGAAAAGTGTCAAACGTCTGATTTCTCGATAGCTGTCAATTCGGGAGATCGAAGTGTTTCGTCTATTATTCAATACTTCGATCTCCCGAATTGATAGCTATCGGGAAATCAGACGTTTGACACTTCGCAGCACACACAGCGTACTCTTCTCAAGCCAACTCTAACTATCAAATTCTCGACCGTCGGCAAACACTGCCAAAGTCATATTTCAAGTTATCGGCCATAGGTATCGGCACTTGCTCGAATTTTCTCGGGACATACGGTATCTATGACTCCCTGATGTTTCGATACTATATAACAAGTGCCACCATATCATATGTGAGCGGCAACTTTGAATTACTTTTATGACATGAAATGGAAGTGTCCTAAAACTTATTTGTACATCTAATATTTACGTTAAATAAACGGTTTATTAAACGATTTTAAAATATAAAAAAATTTAATCTTTTGTAACCGCTTTGAAATGTATTTACAACCACACGTTTCCACCATTTCAACGTTTATTTCACGTAATCTTGTTTATTTTGTAATCACTTCAAAAAGTGTATATAACAACACGTTTCTACTATTTATCGACGTTTATTTCACGTCATCTTGTTTATAATTTATACGTATATGAAATGTTTCTTCACTCTACGTATAAGAAATGTGTAATACGTTTTCAGTTATAATATTTTACTGTATAAAAGTTATTGGCCAAGATGCTAAACCCAATAAACCAGGTTACGTGAAATAAATATCTAATACACGTAAATGTAATGCATTTTCGGTAATTAGTATCAAATAAATGTTTTGACACAAAACGTTTTTGCAACACGTTTATTTGATACTAGTTACCGAAAATTCATCACATTTACGTGTATTGGACATTTATTTCACGTAACCTTGTTTATTGGGTGATAGCATCTTGGCCAATAACTTTTATGCAGTAAAATATTATAACTGAAAACCTATTAATGAATTATTAGAATCAGAGGCGTTTCTCACTGACAAGATTTGAAAATGATTTGACAACAACAGAAACTTCTAGCTAGGTACGAATGATAGTTAATTACCGACATGTGTGTGTGCGTGTGTGTGTGTGGTTAGTTATTTGTTCGTGCGCGATTGACGTAGCGACGGATAATTTTTGTTAACATTCTGAAAATATGGTCTTTTAGGTTTTCCACGGAAGCGTTACATGTCAATGACTACGTTTATCATATGTAATCGCTTAGTGAACATTCAGTCGATTAAGATGAAATATTTGACTAATAAAGGTTGGTAAAGTTAAGTTAATCACGAGGTGAGCTCGCCCTTCGCAGGATGGACCCTCGGCACTTAGACTTCTGTCTATTGTACCTCCCCTACATCGATTCTTAGGTTAGATTTCCTAGTGACCTCTCCTAGAAGTTCACCAGGGTCTCCATCCTGAGACACTTAAGCTCCGATGGGTCCAGAGCGCTGTCATTCCCAGTACTCGTCGCCTTACTCATAGTCCGCACTGGACACATTATGTACATAGCGGTCTCTTCCGATTTTCCGCACAGCCTGCACATTACTGTAGCACTCAGCCCTATCTTATTCAGATGGTATTTCAGGTGCCAATGTCCGGTCAGCATGTTTACCGCTTCCCTGATTCCCCTCCTGTCTCCATGTTGTATGGTCTCCGCAAGCCAAGTCCTGCCCGAGACTAATCCAATTAATTCCTTGGCCTGTCTGCATCCCCTGGTTTCGGCGTAGTACCTATTACTTCTAGCTACTAGCTTTGTTCTGATTTCTCTTTTGCTTGTGCATTGGGAAATCCCTTTTAGTTTAGGTTCCACAAGTTCCCTTGCCGCAACGTCGCAGCCACCTTCACCTCAAGGTGTAGCGGAGTTATCCCGATCCTAACCTCCAATGCCCTTACTGGTGTGGTATTCATGGCTCTCATGATACCTCTGATAATGGAAAGCACCAATACCTGTGAGTTTTCGAGGGCTCTTTTAACCTTTAGAGCCCGGGGTGGTCGATATATCGACCAGCGGATGATGAATTCCAGATATTTATCAAAATTTTAAGATTATGGCCCGAAACTTGTTACTCGGGGGTTTTCGGGGTCGCACATTACGATTCTGATATCCAAATCGATCTATACTCAAATCCAAGATGGCGAATGCAATATGGCGGATGATGAATTCCAGACATTTTTAGAATTTGAAGATTATGGCCCGAAACTGGTTACGGGGGTTTTTGAGTCGCTCATTACGATACTGATATCCAAATCGGTTTATTTTCAAATCCAAGATGATCCAATATGGCAGATGATGATAATAGACCGATTTGGGTATGAGAATCGTAATGAGTGACCCCGAAAACCCACGAGTAACAAGTTTCGGGCCATAATCTTGAAATTCTAAAAATGTCTAGAATTCATCATCCGCCATCTTGGATTTGAGAATAGACCGATTTGGACATCAACATCGTAATGAGTGACTCCGAAAACCCCAGAGTAACAAGTTTTGGGCCATAATCTTCAAATTCTAAAAATTTATGGAATTCATCATCTGCCATATTGCATTCGCCATCTTGGATTTGAGAATAGACCGATTTAGATATCAGCATCGTAATAAGCGACCCAAAAAACCCCCGAGTAACAAATTTTGAGCGATAACACAGGCACACAAAAAAAAAAGGTCTTATTCCCAGCACCAGACCAGCATATCTTTATGTTTTTGGGGTCGCTGAATCCGAATGCGGTGTCCGTCTGTCTCCATCACGTCACATTTTTTTTTAAATCTCAAGAAACCATCAATAGATCATGATTTTCAAAAAGTTAATGGACAAACCAAATTCGTTATAAGGGGTTTTTTTGGGTCGCTGATCACGAATCTGAAATCGGATTTCAAAAATTCAAGATGGCGGATCCAATATGGCGGATCCAATATGGCGGACGAGATTTTTGAAAATCGATGGATTCATGCCAAATTTGGTATAAGGAGGTTTTTTGGGTCGCTGATCATGAATCTGAAGTCAGATTTTAAACATTCAAGATGGCGGATCCAATATGAAGGACAAGATTTTCGAAAATTTTGAATTTTTGTAAATATAACTTCATATTCGTCATTAGCGATCGAAAAAAAAACCCTATACCAAATTTGGCATGAATCCGTCGATTTTCGAAAATCTCGTCCTCCATATTGGATTCGCCATCTTGAATTTTTAAAATCTGACTTCAGATTCATGATCAGCAACCCAAAAACCCCCTTATACCAAATTCGGCATGAATCCGTCGATTTTAAAAAATCTCGTCCGCCATATTGGATCCGCCATTTTGCATTTTTGAAATCCTATTTCAGATTCGTGATCAGCGACCCAAAAAAAACCCTATAGCGAATTTGGTTTAAGTCCATTAACTTTTTGAAAATCATGATCTATTGATGGTTTTTTGAGATTAAAAAAAAATGTGACGTGATGGAGACAAACGGACACCGGATTCGGATTCAGCGACCCTAAAAACATAAAGATATACTGGTCTGGTTCCGGGAACAAGGCCTGTGTAATCCTTCCTGCCAAATTTTTTCCACTGGATTCAAAGTCGATTTTGCCCTGCGTCCGGGGTGGTCGATATATCGACCAGCAATTAGGTCGGGGCCTCCAAATAGGAAATTTATTGGTTTTATTTATAAATTTTACGTTTAACAAAATGTCGATTTTAACTGAAATTTCCCCGGGCTCTAAAGGTTAACTGTGGTTATCTGAACCCTGGTTCACCGCACTACTGCTGCTTACAGGAGTCTGGGTCTGAGGACTGAGGATCTGCCGATATAGAGCCGTAGACCATGACCATCACCATCTCTGGAGCCAGTCCCCAAGTTGTGCTAAAGGTTCTTTCGCAGCCCCAAAAGGTTATATAGAACTTCCTGCATTTCCCTTGGAGATGCTCTCTCCAGCTTAGCTTTTTATCCAATGTGACTCCTAAATATTTCACTGCGTCTGTTGCTTGTAGTCCTACCCCATAGACTCGTGGGCCGGTAATCCTACCCACTCTATATTTTCTTGTGAAGATTGTCATAGATGCATTTACTGACAGCCCAGTGTATACCGAATGTCGCACGAGAAACCGATCAGGCGGGGGCCTACTGAATTTCTCTGAATTTGACTTCGGCAGTGCTTGGACGGTGCTCGAGTGATTCATAAATTGCACTGCCGAAGTAAAATTCAGAGAAATTCAGAAGGCCCCCGCCTGATCGGTTTCCCGTGCGACATTCGGTACACACCATTGCCTTACATACCCTAGGGTTGTACTATATTTCCTCCATTAGAGTAGTGTCAGGTGTATGCCACTCAATCTGGTTCCCTCTGGGGAATATATATATATATCGTCTATGTACCCACTGGCAAAAAGCCCGGACTCATAGAGTCTCGCAAGGAGGCCATAAATCCCCAAGCTCGACAGTAGTGCAGAAAGTACACCCCTTGTCGGCATCCACTCTCCACCACCTCCTCAATGATGACCCACCCGCACCCATTTTTCGACCCTTAGCCTCCTGGACACCAGAATGCTTCTGATCCACTTTATCAGCGTTTCAGGCACGCTTTGTCCCCTGGTTCCTTAAATATTGCAAGACGTATTGTTGAAACCCCTCTCCACATCCAAGGAGACCCCGAACACGTAGCCGACCCACATCAACTACTCCTCTATCCTGCTAACTATGGAGTGTGGAGCCAGTTTCCACGGAGCGGCCCGTCTGGCAAGCGTGCTGCGCCTGATGCTAAGGGTTATCTTCTAGCACCACGTCTCTGATGTACCTGTTCACCAGCCTTTCCATCGTCTTCAATAAGAACGATGTCAGGCTGATGGGATGAAAGCTTTTGACATTAGAGTAGTCTTCCCTCCCAGGTTTGGGAATGAAGACCATTCTAGTTTCCCTCCAGCTCATGGGAATATATCTATGAGCTAAGCATGATCTAAAAATGTCTAGAATTCATCATCCGCCATCTTGGATTTGAGAATAGACCGATTTGGACATCAACATCGTAATGAGTGACTCCGAAAACCCCAGAGTAACAAGTTTTGGGCCATAATCTTCAAATTCTAAAAATTTATGGAATTCATCATCTGCCATATTGCATTCGCCATCTTGGATTTGAGAATAGACCGATTTAGATATCAGCATCGTAATAAGCGACCCAAAAAACCCCCGAGTAACAAATTTTGAGCGATAACACAGGCACACAAAAAAAAAAGGTCTTATTCCCAGCACCAGACCAGCATATCTTTATGTTTTTGGGGTCGCTGAATCCGAATGCGGTGTCCGTCTGTCTCCATCACGTCACATTTTTTTTTAAATCTCAAGAAACCATCAATAGATCATGATTTTCAAAAAGTTAATGGACAAACCAAATTCGTTATAAGGGGTTTTTTTGGGTCGCTGATCACGAATCTGAAATCGGATTTCAAAAATTCAAGATGGCGGATCCAATATGGCGGATCCAATATGGCGGACGAGATTTTTGAAAATCGATGGATTCATGCCAAATTTGGTATAAGGAGGTTTTTTGGGTCGCTGATCATGAATCTGAAGTCAGATTTTAAACATTCAAGATGGCGGATCCAATATGAAGGACAAGATTTTCGAAAATTTTGAATTTTTGTAAATATAACTTCATATTCGTCATTAGCGATCGAAAAAAAAACCCTATACCAAATTTGGCATGAATCCGTCGATTTTCGAAAATCTCGTCCTCCATATTGGATTCGCCATCTTGAATTTTTAAAATCTGACTTCAGATTCATGATCAGCAACCCAAAAACCCCCTTATACCAAATTCGGCATGAATCCGTCGATTTTAAAAAATCTCGTCCGCCATATTGGATCCGCCATTTTGCATTTTTGAAATCCTATTTCAGATTCGTGATCAGCGACCCAAAAAAAACCCTATAGCGAATTTGGTTTAAGTCCATTAACTTTTTGAAAATCATGATCTATTGATGGTTTTTTGAGATTAAAAAAAAATGTGACGTGATGGAGACAAACGGACACCGGATTCGGATTCAGCGACCCTAAAAACATAAAGATATACTGGTCTGGTTCCGGGAACAAGGCCTGTGTAATCCTTCCTGCCAAATTTTTTCCACTGGATTCAAAGTCGATTTTGCCCTGCGTCCGGGGTGGTCGATATATCGACCAGCAATTAGGTCGGGGCCTCCAAATAGGAAATTTATTGGTTTTATTTATAAATTTTACGTTTAACAAAATGTCGATTTTAACTGAAATTTCCCCGGGCTCTAAAGGTTAACTGTGGTTATCTGAACCCTGGTTCACCGCACTACTGCTGCTTACAGGAGTCTGGGTCTGAGGACTGAGGATCTGCCGATATAGAGCCGTAGACCATGACCATCACCATCTCTGGAGCCAGTCCCCAAGTTGTGCTAAAGGTTCTTTCGCAGCCCCAAAAGGTTATATAGAACTTCCTGCATTTCCCTTGGAGATGCTCTCTCCAGCTTAGCTTTTTATCCAATGTGACTCCTAAATATTTCACTGCGTCTGTTGCTTGTAGTCCTACCCCATAGACTCGTGGGCCGGTAATCCTACCCACTCTATATTTTCTTGTGAAGATTGTCATAGATGCATTTACTGACAGCCCAGTGTATACCGAATGTCGCACGAGAAACCGATCAGGCGGGGGCCTACTGAATTTCTCTGAATTTGACTTCGGCAGTGCTTGGACGGTGCTCGAGTGATTCATAAATTGCACTGCCGAAGTAAAATTCAGAGAAATTCAGAAGGCCCCCGCCTGATCGGTTTCCCGTGCGACATTCGGTACACACCATTGCCTTACATACCCTAGGGTTGTACTATATTTCCTCCATTAGAGTAGTGTCAGGTGTATGCCACTCAATCTGGTTCCCTCTGGGGAATATATATATATATCGTCTATGTACCCACTGGCAAAAAGCCCGGACTCATAGAGTCTCGCAAGGAGGCCATAAATCCCCAAGCTCGACAGTAGTGCAGAAAGTACACCCCTTGTTGGCATCCACTCTCCACCACCTCCTCAATGATGACCCACCCGCACCCATTTTTCGACCCTTAGCCTCCTGGACACCAGAATGCTTCTGATCCACTTTATCAGCGTTTCAGGCACGCTTTGTCCCCTGGTTCCTTAAATATTGCAAGACGTATTGTTGAAACCCCTCTCCACATCCAAGGAGACCCCGAACACGTAGCCGACCCACATCAACTACTCCTCTATCCTGCTAACTATGGAGTGTGGAGCCAGTTTCCACGGAGCGGCCCGTCTGGCAAGCGTGCTGCGCCTGATGCTAAGGGTTATCTTCTAGCACCACGTCTCTGATGTACCTGTTCACCAGCCTTTCCATCGTCTTCAATAAGAACGATGTCAGGCTGATGGGATGAAAGCTTTTGACATTAGAGTAGTCTTCCCTCCCAGGTTTGGGAATGAAGACCATTCTAGTTTCCCTCCAGCTCATGGGAATATATCTATGAGCTAAGCATGATCTTGTGATCTTCATCAGGGGGGCTTTGACGTACTCCTTCCCTTTTTGTACCAGGGCTGGGTATCCCCCCCCCCCCCCGGCCCCCCGCCCACTCCCGGTGATTTAAAGGCGCTGAACGTATTTATCGCCCGCTCTCCTTATGGAGATTCAAGTCGAGGTCTGTTTTGCTTTTCCTCGCCTTATCGAAAAGCCTTCCGGACTCGTGCCGGAGTCTTCCTAGCTCGGCGTTCCACCAGGAAGCTCCTTTACACGTGTTAATTTTTCTCTTCGGGCAGCTGTTCTCGAAGGAGGTCATCATCGCATAATACTGCAGATATTCCACCGCGTACTTGATTTCCTCCTCCGACCCGTAAGTACGTGGAGTTTTGCCATCCTTATGCCTAAATAGTTCCTCTTTGTACATGTCCTCATTTGCAGATTTCGGATTTCTGATCCATTTCTCCTCCCCACTTCTGCCTCCAGCTCAAATTTGATGTGCCTATGATCCGACAAGGACTCATCTGAAACCCTTAATTTTTTCACACTACATACCCACCAGACTCCAGGAGGAGAATATGATGCCTATAACCTCCCTACTGTTACTAACACAGATGGTTGGCTCATTTCCCCGGTTTATAATGTTCAAGTTTGTTCCTGCCAAATAATTGAGTAGGGACTCCGCCCTAGAGAGAGGGTTGATGTCTAACCTCTCCCAAACTATACAGGGTGAACCAGGTTAAACGTCATTAATTTTGATATGTTATAGAACAACAAAAATAAAGTAGACTTTCATAAGAAAATTTTTTTCAAAAATGTTTATTAACAAAGATACAGGGTGTCAAAGTTGTGAAAAAAAATGGTTTTCTCATCATAACTTCTAAACTATTGGATCGATTTCCATGAAATTTCGCACACAGACTAATGTATTATAATACAGCTCGTACGTAACGAGCTCGTGCAATACGTAATGATCAAATAATTTAAAGAAATTTTCCAGTGGCGTGGATACTGGGGGCCGGTACCCCCCTTTCCCCCTCCCAATCTTCGGCGCCACTGGACATTTTGCAAAGAAAATTTAATTATTGGATTCCCCGTTTAATTTAGAGAAATAAATCACCCTTGCAAATTGATTTATGGCTTCGCGTTTTTGAGATATTTATTTTAATTTATAGGGTTGTGAGCAGGCCAAAACTAGGTTGAACGTCATTAATTATGATATGTGATAGAACAACAAGAAAAAAGTAGACTTTCATAAGAAAAATTTTTTCAAAAATGTTTCCTAACAAAGATACAGGGTGTCAAAGTTATGATGAGAAAACCATTTTTTTCGAAACTTTGACACCCTGTATCTTTGTTAGGAAATGTAATGTTCTTGGTCAATAAATGCACGCACTATTTTTAGAACAACAGGATTTAATAACGAAAGTTAATAACGAACATGAAAAGTAGAAAAGCCGGCGGGATACATGTGGATAGCTTCACGATCGGTAGGAGACAGAGAGTCGACGATGTCTCGTCGGATACGCGTCGAACTAGCGGCGCGGCGATCGCGATACGCGTACATTAATAGGGGGCGACACAGTAGCATTTCCGGGGTTTAAACTACTAAAGACACTACCCCCCCCCCCACACTTAATTTAGAACATATAGCGCTCATTTGCTTACATTCCGCTTATCTTCGAACACTATACAGAACTATTCGCGACAAGTCATTGCAAACCTAGTCGCACTAGGGGCTGAACAACTCTTGAAGAACGACGTAACGGCATTCCCGCAGGAACGGACTTGGTAGAGTTCTCTCGCACGCTCTCATTCGTTTTTAAGTTACAATGACGTATTTGGATTACATGACGCTTCCAAATTCTGCCATCGTGAGCAGCTAATTTATACGTAACAGGCGAAAGTTGCTCGAGGACATTAGACTTGAGCCATGAATCAGAACTGTAATCTTTGGCCATTACTGTTTCGTTAATCTCAAATTTGACCGAACGGTTACCATGGAAAAACTGTTTCTGCATCTCTTGTTTTTGCTCCACTGATTGTCGCAGTGAAGGATGCAAAAAGTCTAATTTCGTACGGAATTTCCGACCGATTTGCAACTCTGCCGGGCTGCAACTTGTAGTGCAGTGCGGCGTCGCTCGACAATGAAACAAATATTTGTAAAGAGCCTCATGCCTCGCATAACCTGCCTTTAACAAAAGTTTAAATTTATTCTTAAAACTACGAACTGCATTTTCGGCTGCCTCGTTTGACGCTGGGTGATAGGGTGCCGTACGCACATGACAAACACCATAAGACTTTAAGAAATCGCTAAACTCTTTACATACGAAAGTCGGACCATTGTCGGTCACTAAGGTTAACGGAATTCCCCACGTACACATTACTCTCTAAAAGCTTTGATTGTGAATTCCGCTGTGATATTGTTAAGTTCTTTAATATCTACCCACTTCGAAAAAGAATCGATAATGATTGAATACATTTTCCCCTCGATCGGACCAAGAAAATCGGCATGTAGTCGATGATTCGGATCTTCAGGCCATTTCCACGGATGCAACAATGCTCTAGGTGGATTATCCGCAGATGTCAAACAAAGCTCACAAGACTTAGCGATATCTTCAATTGCATTATCGAGACCTGGCCACCAAAAGTATGATCGCGCAATGGCCTTCATATGCACTACGCCCATGTAGGTGCTATGTAATTCCTGTAAAAGGTTTTCGCGCAATTTCGAAGGAATGACCACTCAATGGCCCCACAACACACATCCTTCCTCCACCGATAGCTCTCTCGCACGATATTGAAACTGCTTGTACTTATCTTCAACTAATTTCGGCCATCCATTCATCGCAAAATTCTTCACTTGACTCAATACCGCATCTAAATTAGTTTCCTCGCTAACCGTCTCAGCGTTGATCGAGTTAACATCATTCGTAACATAACTTAAATATGAATATTCTTTCTCTTCATTTCCCGATTCACAAGTATTTAGCGGTACACGCGACAATCCATCCGCTCGAGCGTTGTCAACTCCCTTAATATACTTAATATCATAATCATAGGCTGACAGTAAAACGGCCCATCTATTCGCCGACATCTGAGGTAATCCTTCCTTTTGACCAAAAATGTATATCAAAGGCTTGTGATCCGTCTCTAAAATGAAACGACGACCGTAGACGAACTGGTGAAATTTTTTTACTCCAAAAATCAAGCCTAACGCTTCCTTGTCTAGTTGCGAATATCCCTTTTCGGCCTTCGAGAACGTACGGGATGCAAAAGCGATTGGCTTCTCAGATCCATCAGGATACACATGAGACAGTACAGCACCAATGCCAAATGGAGATGCATCATATGCGATCTTTACGGGCAAATTCAAATCATAGTGAGCCAAGACCTCCGAATTTATAAGACTCTGTTTTGCCGCTTGAAAAGCCTCGTCACATGAACTGTCCCACTTCCAGGATACATTCTTTTGCAATAAACTATACAGGGGGCTAACAACCTTCGAGTAATTTCTAATAAACTTCGAATAGTAATTCATCATTCCTAGGAAAATGCTCTTAATTGAGTTACTTCAGTCGGTGCGGGCGCATCAATTATTGCTTTCGCTCTTTCTTTAGAAATGTGTGTTCCTTCGCGATTCAATTCATAACCTAGAAACTCAACTTTTTCCCTGCCAAACTTATATTTCTCTTTCTTAACGGTAAGTCCGCAGTCATTTAATCTACGTAATACAGTACGAAGTCGCTCGTTGTGGATAGTGCGAGTTGGATCGGAAATCAGAATATCGTCAAAAAAACAAACAACACCCTCTAAGTTACTCAAAATTGTCTCCATTTCACGCTGGAAAAGACCGGGTGCCGACGCGATACCAAAACAAACGATTATAGGCAAATAGCCCCTTGTGAGTTGAAATAGTCATTAATGATTTCGACTCTTCTTCCAATTCACCTTGCAAGTAAGCATGAGAAAGATGGATTTTAGTAAAAACTGTACCTCCATTTAGAGTGGCTAATAGGTCTTGAACACGCGGTATCGGATACCGATCTACTTTGATATGTGGGTTCACCGTTACTTTATAATCCCCACATATACGGTTTTGACCATAGCTCTTCAATACCGGAACAATTGGTGTTGCCCAATCACTACTTTCAACAGGTTTCAAAACCCCGATTTTACTAAACGATCAATCTCAGCTTCCACTTTATTTCGCAGAGCGTACGGTATTGGTCGCGGTTTACAAAAAAAAAAGGAGTAACATTATCTTTGATATGAATTTGAAATTTCCTTTTCGAATATTTCCCCAACTCATTAGAAAAAACTGCACTAAATTCGTTAATAATAGTATCGAGGTCCCTATGACCCGTATTATCTAAGCAATCAATGTTCGATTCCCCAGTTCCCTCTAGTAACTCTGATACTGGCACCGCAAGTGCACAAATCCACGTTCGTCCGATTAATGACGGACCATTACCGGGTGATATGAACAAATCTAATTCTGTCGATCCAGCTTTATATTTAACCTCGACTTTAATAATGCCCAACGGAATAATCACATGTCCCGGATGTAATTTGAAACGACGGCTCGTCTCCTGGAGATTTAACTTTTTTAATTCCGTGTTTTCCGACCAATGTTTTTCCGAAATAACAGCTACGTCCGACCCTGTGTCGACCTCGCATTCAGTATCTATTCCCTGAATCTTCACAATAATTTTTATCGGAGCTATATTGTAAATTCCGTTGTTTGATCCTCGGTTGACCTCTAACTGTTCCTCGTCAAGGTGAAATAGACGGTCAAAACTAACACCTAGATCGTCATTATCTCAAGAGTCTCCTATATAATTTTGCCTCGAATTATTTCCCTTCTTATTAGACTTACACACTCTCGCAAGATGTCCCTGCTTTTTACATACATTACAAGAATACTGTCTATATCTACATACGATCGCTCGATGATTGATCTTGCCACAACAGTAGCATCGGATGTTCTTGCTGTCGACTTGCCTCGATTTCGATTGCTGCGACGATTTCCTAGATGCCACGAAGTTGATCGATTCCGGTTGCTTTCTCAGCGTCGATCCAATGTCAGCAGCATCCTTAGCTGCAGTTTCCAATAACTGAGCCAACTCGATTGCTCGATTGTAAGTCAGGTCCTTTTCTCCGAGTAGTCGCTTCTGGATTGAGACTTCCCGTAGTCCCCATACGAACTGGTCCCTTAAATGGTTGTCGAGATCTTTCCCGAATTCGCAGTATATCGATAATTTCTTGAGGTTTGCCAAAAATACTTTTATTTCTTCGCCCTTAATTTGGCGACGTTGCTTAAATTTAAATCGTTCGGTTATTATACTCGGCTTTGGCCGTAAATGGTTTGACAAGATTGTAATCAAATCTTCAAATGTCTTTTCCGCCGGAACGATCGGTATGCATAGGTTGCGGAGTAGAGCGTAACCTTCACTGCCTAGTAGCGTGATTAGCAGCGATACCTTTTTAGTATCCGGAATGTCGGTGATGAGAAAGTATTGTGGTAACCTTTCCTGCCATAGCGTCCAATCTTCGTGAACGTTGAATTCCTTTAATTCGCCGATCCTCGACGTGAAAATTTGTTGCACTACGCCTTGAGATGCTCCATTTCCCTGGTTGGGTTTCCATTCCGCCTTTTGCGCCAAGAAGTTTTGATGATCCACTGCCAGTTGTTTCCGCTGCTCCATAAGTTGCCTTATTTTCTCCGCTAAGTCCGCTTTTCCTTTTTCGAGCTCCTTTAGCTCCTTTTGCCGTCTCCTTTCGTCTTCACTCATTTTACCGACACGTGTTCACTTTACGTAATCGAGTAATATCATTGCGATCCTATATCGCACGCAACAACTTTTATCCCGACACGCTTTCTTTACGTAACCGATGAATATTTTCGCGATCCTATATCGCACGTGGTAACTTTTATTCCGACACGCGTTCTTTACGTAATCTACAAATATCTTTATAGTCCTGTACTTCACACGTTAACTTTTATCCTCGTCGCCAATGTAATATTCTTGGTCAATAAATGCATGCACTATTTTTAGAACAACAGGATTTAATAACGAAAGATAATAATGAACATGAAAAGTAGAAAAGCCGGCGGGATACATGTGGATAGCTTCACGATCGGTAGGAGACAGAGAGTCAACGATGTCTCGTCAGATACGCGTCGAACTAGCGGCGCGGCGATCGCGATACGCGTACATTAATAGTTGGCGACACAGTAGCATTTCCGGGGTTTAAACTACTAGACACTACAGGAAACACTTTTAAAACAAATTTTCTTACGAAAGTCTACTTTTTTCTTGTTCTATCACATATCATAATTAATGACGTTCAACCTAGTTTTGGCCTGCTCGCAACCCTATAAATTAAGATAAATATCTCAAAAACGAAGCCATAAATCAAAAATTTGCAGTGATTTTTTTCTCTAAATTAAACGGGGAATCCAATAATTAAATTTTCTTTGCAAAATATCCAGTGGCGCCGAATATTGGGAGGGGAAAGGGGGCACTGGCCCCCAGGATCTACGCCACTGGAGAATTTTTTAAAATTATTTGATCATTACTTAGAGCTATATTACATTAGTCTGTGTGCGAAATTTCATGGAAATCGATCTAGTAGTTTAGAAGTTATGATGAGAAAACCATTTTTTTTCCACAAGTTTGACATCCTGTATCTTTGTTAGTAAACATTTTTGAAAAAAATTTTCTTATGGAAGTCTACTTTATTTTTCTTGTTTTATAACATGCCAAAATTAATGACGTTTAACCTGGTTCACCCTGTATAATAGGAGTTCGCATCACATTCCATTATAAGCGGCATGTCCCTATTCCTGCAATATTCGATCAATTCCTTCACTTCCTTTGGTAAAGGAGTTTCCACCGAGTCGAATGGAAAATAAGCTGATGCTACTACTATCGCTACCTTCACCCCACTACATTTGATTCACACCTTGATTGCCGTGAGATCCCTGGAGCAGAGCGCTGGTGTAAGGATTGCACTTATTCACTTAGCCAGTACATACGCTCTAAGCGTTTCCTGTCTGAGAGCCTTATAGAGTCTCTCTCCTCCGCCTAATCCTCCGACAGATCCCTTGTATATTCAAGGCTCCTGAATTAGTGCTAACCCTGTCTGCATCTTAGACATACATCTGACTAATCCGATGCCTTTTTGCTATGATGCAAGTTAATTTGCAAGAATTGCAGGTCAGAGTGCATTATTCGATTCGCATTATTACTGCTAGAAAGTAGAAGTCAAAAGGCCCTCCTTCCCTCCTTCGGTCTCTTCCGGCTTCATGCCGTGAACTTTGAACAGGACACCGCCGAGCCCAAAGAAAGGCCTAAACACAAGATCGCATAATTTGTGGGTAGATGCCTGATCCATCTCCACCACTAAGCAGGACCCATCTCTGGATTTCTTCCCGCGGTCGTAGATCTCCCAGGAATCCGTCTCGTCTCCTATTTTGGCGGGCAAGTATGCTAAGCACTTGCCTCCTCTCCATTGTGGTGCTCGGTAGCCACACCATTGCTTTCTTGTATTTGTGGGAAGGAATTCTGCTTCCCTAACCAAAAGCTTTGCCCCTTCCCATGGCGTCAGCCCTGGAATGGTCTTTTTGAACCATTCTCTGGACTGCACATCAGCGCAGAGAATCATCACTGCGACATGGCTCAGGTAGGAGCCCCGAAAGCAAGGCACCTCCTCGTTTTCGCCGAGCCCGACGATCGCTTTCAGCATCCCACCCTGAATCTCCAGCAGATGCTTTTGACTCACCCTCTCTTTTAGGTGGCCTTCCAAACGATTGACACTCGGAGCTGTGTCTGCATTGCCTCTGCGAACGATTCCGGTCTTAAAGTCGCCTTATGCCGCTTAGTCGAAGCTTTCTCACCAGAGCTAGACGTTCCCGTTTACCTCGGGCGTCTTGTTCCTGACATCGTCGGACGCACTTCGCCCGATGTGACAGAAGATCCCGGCTTCGGTTGGCTGGGGGTGTACTCTAGCCGGCCGCCAGCCATTCTAGGCCTTCGCCTTTTGCCTCCTCTCCGACCTGCATAGGTTTTTCTTCTTCCTACCCGGGGAGGTTTCCTGCACCACTTTCTTGTTGAGATCACCCTTGACTGGAGGTAGTTCCGGACCTCCGAGTTGCATTCGATTACCCGCATTCAGAGCATCTTTTGTAGATGTTCTTTTGCTGGACATCCTTGCTTTTCTCCTCCTCTTCCTTCTCTTCTTTTCAGCACTGTTCTCTTTCCAGTCCATGCATTCCGTTTCTTCACCACGGTCTGCATCAACTCGTCTGGTAACAGCATTACTGGAGTACCCGAGGTCCCGGGCATCGCTACGAAGCCCGCATCTTCTGGTAATTTATTGCCTTCTTGTCGCTCCTCTCTCGAAGTGCTAGGATGACGATTTCGTCCACTTCTCTCTGTATTAATAAAGAACCCATGCGAATCCCACGAGTAACCTAGAAACTAAACGATCGACATTAGCAGAGCCCGAGTACTGATGCAAGGCCTTTATACTCCGGCATGCAGTTCGTTATCCTGGAGGCACCGCTCAATGTACCATAACCCTGATACCATCCAGTCTTAGGCACGGTAGCTCACACCGTAGCTTGGGAGTGCTCCCCCTCCCCCTTCCCATAACTCAGGTTAGGGTGGCACTCCTACCTTGGGGTGGATCGCTTCTTAATTCGATTTACTTCCCAGGCAAGGTCGCGCTGTTCTTCGGGTAACCTAGGATCTCCTTCGGACTATATTGCTATAATAAAAATTGGAGATATCCGATCGTCTCTTTCGATTCATGCTATGCTTGCGCCACCTAGGTATTTCCTTCCTTACTTGGATCATGGGCCGCTT
This sequence comes from Xiphydria camelus, assembly GCA_963678675.1. Classification (NCBI taxonomy): domain Eukaryota; kingdom Metazoa; phylum Arthropoda; class Insecta; order Hymenoptera; family Xiphydriidae; genus Xiphydria; species Xiphydria camelus. The sequence continues at coordinate 15,118,382 of OY783192.1, read as the reverse complement.
TACCCACCCCATCAACTACAAAGCCCTGCGATCCCTAGGGGTGGATAAGGATTGATTACTCCTCAAGCAATTACATCTGCATAGCAAGGTTCCGAGTTCAATTAACGTTACAGAAAATTTCAAAACTGCACTATCGACGGAATAAGAAAAATTCTAGAGCTGGAATGATTAACGATTGGCTACCTAACCTGTACAAATAAATCACGAACAATAACATCTCCATTACGACTTCAAAAATGTGGAGTATTTATTTTCTGTTGATCTTCGAAGACCTTTGCAAATTTTCGCATAATTCTCAAGAAGGATAAAGTTCGGGATACAGTCTGGGATAAAGTCTTGGAAGAAATTTGGCATATCTGAACACGGGAATCTACGAGGAGATACACCTACTGTCTCAAGTACACCTAGCGTCAATGATTCTGATCGACCCGCTTTGGGTGAAGGTACTTTAAGCGAGCCGATCGTAGCTGAAAGATTCGAGTGAATCTTAGTATTTAGCCATAAAGGCTCAATTTGGTTGGTGCTTCATGGCAAAACAAGAAGATCCGCTCGTACCGTTCAACTACGGTCGACTCGATAAATGTATCGTTGCCCAAAGCGGGTCGATCAGAATCATTGACACAAGGTATATATAATACCTGTGTATTCTGATCGACCCGCTTTGGGTGACGGTACTTCATTGAATCGACCACACTAGAACGGTACGAGCGGATCTTGTTTTACCATGAAGCACTAATCAAATTTTTCTTTCAATGTAAAACACTAAGATTCACTCGAATCTTTCAGCTTCGATCGACTCAATAAAAGTACCGTCATCCAAAGTGGGTCGACCAGAATCATTGTCGCTAGGTGTAGAAGACGCGCTATATCTAGACCTCGAAAAATATGCATTGTATCTGGACTTTTTATGCAGGAATTAAGATATTCAGTCTTTTTAAGTCACATAGTCATTGACGTGTAGCGCTTCTGTGGAAAACCTAAAACTGAATATTTTCTGAATGTTAACAAAGATTATTCATCGCTACGTTAGTCACGCGCGAACAAATAACTAACCACACATGTCGGTAATTACCTCGCTTTCATACCTAGCTAGAAGTTTTTGCTCTTGTCAAATCATTTTCAAATCTTGTCAGTGAGAAGCGCCTCCAATTTTAATAACTCACTAATATATTTTCAGTCATAATACTTTATTAAGACTTATTTTAGAAGCGTAATCGGCCGTGCTAAATGGTTACGCCACATGCTCTCTCTCACTTTCTCATGATGCCTATAGCCCACATATTCGTATTCACCCTGTATACATACGACGGTTTCAACATATAGTACAAGTTACATCAATGATTCTGACCGACCCGCTTCGGGTGATGGTGATTTATCAAGTCGACCGTAACTAAATAGTACGAGCCATTACTGAAATATTAGGTATGCAATATTTCAATCGTAATGTGACAGTTGCAACATTGCACGTGCAAATGTAATAGGGCCAAGTGGGGCAAATGGAAACCGGGGCGAAAGTAATAATCTCCTATATATTTTTTTAAAATAAAACATACGCTGCAATCTCTCTGGCACGTTTAAAATATTTCCTAAACTAGTTCCTTACCACCTTCAATGGATTCTACCCGGTCTCCACGTAAGTTGTTGACATAGGACGATATGGCACGTAGCGTTTTGTAGACTCTAGGCTGTACGCTATTGGTCGGAGATGCAAGGGCGCCTGAACGATAGGCTCTATTATCGTCGGCTGATGTCAATCGTCGCGAGAGAAGTTCCCTGGGGCGTAAACACCTAGCAGACGAAGAATTATGGCAGGTGACACATACGCGTCTTTACAAAGTGGAATTTTTCGGAGTAATTGTATTTTTTGGAAATAAAACGTGGTTTTCAAAGTTAGTAAAATATTTCCATTCGCGGTACGATTTCCTTCACGTAGATTTCGATCCTCGGACGCGCTTGTTAATAGAAAGTAAGTTCAATTAAATTTGAGTAATAAAGATAGGTGATAAATCTCGTGATAATGAGGATGAGTGAAATAACAAAAATGAATTATTTTAAAGTAATTCCATTTGTTTATTATTTACAAAGGCAATATACTACAAAAATCATTCGTAGAATCGAAGAAAGTGATGAATTCTTCGTGGAAGTCACTTCGACTATGGACGAAGCAAGACGACGCTAAACGAATGGATGACGGAAGAGTTCGACGATGTGCATCAGCCTCCACGGAGAAATGTGCCAAAGACGAAGGATGATTGGTATCCCGCTCAAGAGCTAGAAATAAATGAAACTTAAGATATTACTGATACAGAAAAAGAATGTAGTGCAGGTATTTATTTACCAGTACGACCTACATTATCATCCGGTAACCAACATGATTGAATATTTCAGTAAGCATCGATAACCAGGATCATGGTGAATGACTTCGTGTTTCGCAAGTGTGCCTGCGATCAGCAACCTGATCGGGTGCTTTGTACGAGCCCTGGGTCGGTGCTTCCCGCAACAGTGTCGGATAGCTCCCAACTGAAATCCTTCCTCGTTTCACTCTGTCGTTTAACGAGCATGAACGCCCCCGGAGGACACGAAAGGCTGTAATATCAGGAGGACTGTGAAAGGATGGCGATAGTTAATAAAATTATCCGAAACGATACCATGAATTTAAGTGAGTCCTTCCCATACCATGACATTTTGTGGAAAACTCACCGCTGCTTCATCTTTACAGGAGATGTTCAAAATGATTCCCTTGCTCAGCCAAGCAATAATCCAAGCGGTCGTAAAATGCTGAGATCGCATTTTGTATCGCTTCCTGGGGGGTCTCCTCACAAATCCTCGTTATTTCCCAGTCGAGGTCCTCAACGGTCAGGAGTGGGCGAAGCTTGTTGTATCATATGTCCGAGCCCAAACCGCTCAAGCGCCGATACCTATGGCCGATAACTTGAAATTTGTCTCTTCGGTAGTGTTTGCCAACGCCACAGTGGGGCAAAACACCCTTAAAGTTGGCATAAATTCAAAATCGTGTATAATCGAGTTGAAATTGAGTACTCGGGGGGTTTTTGGGGTCGCTGATTACGAATCGAAAGTCAAAAGTCCGAAAAATAATATGGCGGATCCAATATGGCGGAAAGGTTTCTCAAAAACTGATCGAATCTGGGTGAGATTGAGTACTCCTGGGTTTTTGGGGTCGCTGATTACGAATCGAAAGTCAAATGTTCGAAAAACAATATGGCGGATCTAATATGGCGGAAAGGTTTCTCAAAAATTGATCGAATCTGGGTGAGATTGAGTACTCGGGGGTTTTTGAGGTCGCTGATTACGAAAATTTTATTTTAATGATTTTTTGTGTTCTTTTAGATAAATAAAACACTTATATGGAATGCTGTACAGATATTTAATAGATATGTAATATTTTTACACTGTGATTACAATGTGAACGGTAACTATTACAACATGTACTGCGTTGATGCGACTTTATAGGGAAACGTCAGAATCATTATCTGTTAATGATTCGTTGCTGTCGTTATCTGGAGAACTACTGACATCTGGTGCCTTTAGTAATGACAAAATATCTTTTTGAAGTGTTACTGCTTTTTTCTGTGGTAGCTTTCTTTGACTTGTAATAAAAGGGTCCGATGTGATAAGCAGTAAATGAAGTACATCTTCGTTCGTTTTTATGCGTGACATCTTACGAGAATGACATTCGCGATACTTCTTAAATTCTTTATTACGAGCTTCCTGAGCTTCTTCACTTAGTTGGCCGATGGGAAGCGTAGCATGTTCTATTATACTGGTACCATGTATTAAGACTTTATGTACAGTTGGTGGCATCGGGTACCATGGATACTCTTGCCGTTTCTAGAGCATATGCTTTATACTTTTCCACGTTTATTTCATAACCACTTGATATCATTTGCAGAATAACTTTAAATCGTTTTATAACATCAATATTAATACCAGTAATATCTGCCGATATATTCGGATTATCGAAAAAGCGCCTGGCTGTATTGCCGTCATTGGTGGTTCCAAAACCCGGCTTTGGTTTATCCACTAATAGTCCCAATGTATTTCTGAACTTATCCTGAATATTTTTCTTCGTTTTCGCTACCACTTGTTTGTTTTCCTGTTCACGGGCTTGCCACGTCTTCAATGGTAGTTTATATCTGTACCTCAGAGCCAGAGTATGTTAAGGGATCATCACAGTGTGACCGGCCGAAAAATCAGTGATTTCCGCGTAATTTTTTTTCATGATTAGGATAAGCTAATCGGTCTGGTTTTTTTAATAAATTAAAGCAGCGATGAAGAATACGAAATAGTTTTTTTGAGGTGATTTATTAATTGTTTATTATTATTATATGAATTATCAAACTTTTTGTAAAATAAAAGAGGCCCTCGGTGTCTACTTTTCCGAGAGAGAGAGACAGAGAGAGAGACAGAGAGAGAGACAGAGAGAGACAGAGAGAGAGAGAGCTTGAAGTTTGCATTCTGCGGCAATATCTGTTACTATAATGCTGTCCTTCTGGGGATATCATTCCTTCTTTGCCACTTGAATTGTCTTATACGATGGAAATCTATCTTTATCATGCTCTCTTATAATATTGTATTGATGCCTAGTTAGCCGAGCTTCCACATACATGGCCAGAGCCTCTGTTCCTGTAAATTTTCTTCTTTTAGGGACACTACGCGTATAAAGCTTAAACGCTGTTCTATACTTAGTCGCACGCGCCGGTGTTGTCTGAGTGACTTCCTTTACTACTTCTGATTCTGCAACTTTACCAGTAGATCGTAAACTCATATGAGTGCCCCGATAGCCAGGTGGCTTTACAGTGGTGTCACTGTGGGACCACGCGGTGACTTTGAGAAACATCACAGTGATGTCTTGGTGCGTGCCCACTGGGGTACCACTGTGGCATCACGCAGTGCACACGGTGGATAAAGTTGATAAAGTAGGATTTTGCAAAAGGGGAACTGCATGCAGTGACTTTACCGAGGTTTTTCACTGCAGTGCCGCCGCCTGCCACCAGTCTAGTAGTATCGCTTTTTTTTTTTCACGCCCTAACGGGATTTGAACCTGCGATCTTTAGAATACGAGATGCTTCGAAACTGGGAATGCTTCGCATTCTACCAATTGAGCCACCGACTCTTCAAGCGCGATGTTGCTCCACTCCGGTCATAATATAGAAACCGGACATGACAGTGACTGCTTTCGAAAGTTCTCATTAAATTTTTAAAAATAATTTGATCTTTTTCTTTTTGAAAATAAATGTCAACATAACCACGTAACATAAACAAAGAATTAGTAAATAAAAGTGGTTTTAAAAGTGCAAGTGCAATAATGCCGCTAGTGGAAGGAGAAGCGGTATTGAAAGCAGAGAGAGAGAGAGGGTTTGTATTTTCCTGCGGAATCAAAAAGAGAAACCAAAATGCAGTGAAAATCGTCGCTTCTTGCGTACAATCGTCACACATGGTACTATTTGCCCTATCGATTTACGTACAGAAGCGTTGCAAAAACACGTTTGCGTCTTCCTCTGGCCCAGCTGCACTTGCACGTTACTTCTTTATTGTTGTTTACTAGTAAGATGTTCACTTCAACTTCGTGAGGAGCACTTGTTAAATGTGACGATTGTACGCAAGAAGCGACGATTTTCACTGTATTTTGGTTTCCCTTTTTGATTCAGCAGGAAAATACAAACTGCTTTTTCAATACCGCTTCTCCTTCCACTAGTGGTATTTTTGACTCTCCTAGAACTGACAAGATATCTTCGATATCGATATTCATCACTTATGAATTGGGTTTATTGCACTTGCACTCTTAAAACTACTTTTAGGTATTTACAAATACTTTGTTTACGTTACATGGTTATCTTGACATTCGGTCCGCAACGACGGCCATCTTAGGAAGAACGAAACGCCACCATACAGCGGTGTCCGACGCGAATAAAAGTTCCGTACGGCGTCAACGAATAGACCAATCAGGATCAAGTATTCCGTTCTGGCAAAAACTCGCACTCCGGATCGTCACTGTGGCATCAGAGTAACGTCACTCAGTGACGCCACCGCGTGACTTTTGGGTGAAAGTCACGCTTGGCTATCGGGGTGGCGTATGATAACTCTTCAGGTAAGAAAGTTTTCCTCAGTGATTCCGTTTTCAGACGTTTCGTTCTCTCTGAAGACGCGCTGAAACTCGTTCGAGGTCGACCCACTTTTTCAGATGAAATTCTATAATTCGGAAAACCTATTGAAGCGTCTAACCAGCCCTTGTTTTTAGTAAGAAATCGGTCGTGCTTCCGGTTTGCTTCCAGCCATCTTTTCTTGAAATCCGAAACGAAAAATGATATTTTCTTGTGAAGTTCAGGTACACGGTCTTCTGGACACTTTGTATGCATTTCGACGAACTTTTTCAAGACATTCACTTGGTCCTCTAGTTGTAAGCAATCAGAATTTCTCATTTTATCAAATAATACTCTCCGAGTTATAAAGATATCCATACAACCGGATCCTAAAAATAAAATAAAAAAAATCTTGCTCGGTCGCCATGCGATCAATGCTTGATCTCCGCGGGGTAGTAAATTCCGAAGACACTCGTTCATGACACGACTACTTACCAGACATACCGCAAAGCGAATTCTAAGCTCACGGCTGTTGATTGAACGTGTGGTGAAGTGGTTCAAATCGAGCGGTTGGTTCAAATGAGTTAATACTGCACTACACTATATTATTGGTAACATATTCGAGTTAAAGAGATGCAGTAGTTTAATGAATTAACGGTGGTTTACAATTAGTTGCTCCGAATGCACTGGGTACGATACATTACACTGGTATGTTTCGAGCGAAGTTGAAGGACTTACTACCTCAATGTGCTGGACTTAACAGAATACTCTCTGTGCTGGACGAGGCACTGTTCACTTGGTTATACATACACTGACTATCGTGCATTCCGTAGCGGCTTACATATCTTACATCTAATAGTAATTGCAAGGCGGTGGGGAATTAGACTTTCTGTGAAAGGTACGGGACTATAAGTGCATTACAGCTTATATTCGCCGAAATATATCATCAGCCTAATGGCTAGATTAACCCCTACATTAGTGAGGTATTTAGATCGCGATGATATAATGGTAATAACCATTATTCAGAATTCCGACTATCGCTTGTCCGAACAAATATCATTAACACTAGATTTACGGACGGTTTCGACGTTCTGAAATATTTATTTTGGCGGATAACAGTCACAAAAAAAAAGTGGGGTATACATTTGATGCGATATGTTATCCGTAGTAATTTTGAATTTTGTAAATATAACTTCATATTCGTAATCAGCGACCGAAAAAACCTCCCTATACCAAATTTGGCATGAATCAATCGAGTTTCGAAAATCTTGTCCGTCATATTGGATTCACCATCTTGAATTTTTGAAATCCGACTTCACATTCGTGATCAGCGACCCAAAAAACACTCTATACTGAATTTGATTCAAGTCCATTGACTTTTTGAAAATCGTGGTCTCTGGCTGGTTTTTTGAGATTAAAAAACAATTTGACGTGATAACCAAATGTTCACACCGGATTCGTGATTAGGAGGCAAAATTACCACGGATAACATATATCGCATCAAATGTATACCCCACTTTTTTTTGTGTGTGTCTGTGCAATTATCCCGATATCTACGAAATTATAGTCCATGCTACTATATCTTTATCGTACAGCGAAATATAATTTATGAAAAAATATTCCACAAATGTAATGTAGAACTCATAGGTTACTGGATAATAATCGAACTTGAACGGCACTCTGAATAAGTCACCCGTCCCATTGACGGGATTCCGAAAACCTAGTGTTAAAAATGCTGCTATTCTCATGTTTGAATTAGCTTTTCTTCAAAAGGCGCAAATATGCGCAACATTTTCTTGCAGATTCTGCAAGTACAAGTTATAAAGATTAATTAAGAGTCGAAATTAGAAACATGATCTGCCCTGATAACAACTAAAATCATAACTATATTTGTAAAGTACTACTGACAAAGGGACCCTTCGAAAGTCGGAGCACCGATTGTAATGAATTTTTTTTTATAAATAAAGGGAAGTCCCCTGAGTAACGCTCATACTTTACTTTTGTCCAATGCACCTTTGTTTATTTAAAAAAAAAGAAATTGTTTTGACGCGTAAAGTGTGTACTGTAATGTAATACTCGGTATCCAAAATAACGGCGTGGCGCAGTCGGCTAAGGCATAGACTTACCACGCGGGCGTCCCGCGTTCGATTCCCGTGCATGCACTCTTTTTTTTTTGCCAATTTCGAACTTTTTCACTTTTTTTATTATTCAAACTATTGCTACTAATCTTTAGGAGTAAAATAAATGTTCACAAACAGTGATGGGGAAGTTACTTGCACATTAAAAATTATTCCTCCTAAATGTACCCCTTTGTGTCAACCATGTGACGTATACTTTTATCGACAAGTGAAGAATTTTGTGAAGAGATTACAGAATGCGTCAGATTTATTAAAAGAACAACGAGAACTGTCATCTCGAGAAGACGCAATCAAGATCCACTCAATTATTCATCATCAGTTGAGTGCGCCCGCATTCACCGAGATGATTAAATATGCGTGGTTTGCGTCTAAATTGATAGAAGAAAGACCTTTTTTCAATAATATAAATGATGTCTGTTTCCCATTGAGCAATTTGAAACAAAAATGTAACTGCGGTTTTGTAACGTTTATGAAATGTGCTTGGTGTAAAGAGATTTTGTGTTTTAAGTGTTTATATGATATTTATCATCCTAAAGTATGTAAGATGTCGGCCCCAGAATCACCATCGGAATCGTCCGATGGAATTAGCGATAAGTATACCAATTAAATTAAAAATTTCACTTGTTACGAATAAATGAAAGTGCTTTTTGTAATTGAACGTGTTTAAATTTTGTTTTTTCGCCTTACCTAGATTTATTTTACTTCTAAAGATTAGTAGCAATAGTTTGAATAATAAAAAAAGTGAAAAAGTTCGAAATTGGCAAAAAAAAAAGATAGTGCATGCACGGGAATCGAACGCGGGACGCCCGCGTGGTAAGTCTATGCCTTAGCCGACTGCGCCACGCCGTTATCTTGGATACCGAGTATTACATTACAGTACACACTTTACGCGTCAAAACAATTTCTTTTTTTTTAAAGAAACAAAGGCGCATTGGACAAAAGTAAAGTATGAGCGTTACTCAGGGGACTTCCCTTTATTTATAAAAAAAAATTCATTACAATCGGTGCTCCGACTTTCGAAGGGTCCCCTTGTTAGATCAATATATTTATTTCGATTATAATTACAATGTAGTGATTACTTCAAAACGAGTTTGGTTATGAAGAAATAAAAGACTAACCTGTGGGTAAGCCCTCCATGGTAAAAGCAGGTTTTCATATATTAACACTGCAGAGCACTATCAACACAAAGTAGAGACACATTTGCAGTCCGTTTCTGTAGCAGCGAAGACAACCAAATTTGAACAGGTCTGTACAAGTCGGCTGCGTTTTTTGAGCTCGGTGCGTGATGGAACCGGATGCCCCCACCATTCAAGTTTATTATCTAAGTATTATTTACTGTCTATTGTTCATTTCAATTTTGGAGTTTCTGCCAACAATTTGTACATTTGGCCCCACTGTGCGACGGTTGAAAATTTGCTAGTTAATCCTGGAGTGGTCGCGCCTAGTCTAACAGACCCCGCTCCTTTACATTGTTGAATAATTTTAAAATAACCTCAGTTAGAATGCTGCAGCTGGTAGTACCTTCATAGAACATTATTACCTACATTGTTTACCAACGGCGGTCAAATCAGGCGAATGGCTTGCAAGTAAGAGGGGGTAGGGCCTGTCCGACTAGGCGCGACCGCTCGTGTATGCCAGTATTGCGGCGGCATTCAGAGAGTGAAGTGTATATTCTCGAGTCATTTTCAGTTGAAGCGTACGCTAGAGTGTAAAAATGAATGTTCAAAAAGAACGTGAACGGTTACAGAGACTCTTTGATGAAGCAGATTCAGATATACAATATGATGATGAGTCGGAAGAAGAACAAGAAGAAATTGAAATGCGAGAAGAGGATTCTGCCACGGAACAAGAAGGTGATTCTAGTGATGAAGAAATACAAATTCCTGAAAAAAAAATTAAGTATACTTATTATATCGGTCGTGATAAAATCACAAAGTGGAATAAACACTGCACAAGTAAGAGAATTCGTACCCCAAAATGCAATATTACTACGAAACTGCCTTGTGTCGCTAATTTTGCAAAGCATGCGACGTCTGTTTTGGAAACCTGGGAGCTGTTTTTTCCGGAGGAATTTCTGAATATTATTGTAGAAAATACAAATAAGTATATTCGGGAAATAGCCGATAAATACACAAGAGAAAGGGATGCTCGCCCTACGGATGCGGTGGAAATAAAAGCTCTCTTGGGTCTATTATATATGAGTGGCTTTCTAAAAACCAGTCGTCTAAGGGCCAGTTTTACCAAAGCCAAGTTATACCTAGAATAAGTATACCAAGGATAAATTTATACTCTTCTTTATACCTGGTATAAAGCGCAGGCGTTTTACCAGCTCCAAGTTTGCCTGGGATAACTATTCCAGGTATAAGTGTTGGCCATCTAAAATTATTTTTAGGTTGGTAGTAAGAAGTACGTACTGCGCATGACATTTGGTCGTTCTGACAGCTGTTCCGGCGGGATAAACGAAATTCGGAGTTGTTATTCTCAGTATAACCTAACTTTTTGTTTGACGTCTTTATTCTTTCATGACATAATCATAACCTGATCGTTGTGGTAAATTGTTATTAATTTTGAAATAGAGTTGATTGGTGTATTTTTTAATCATCATCTGATGATGACATTGACGTATTACCAAGAATCAGAAATCCGAAGAAAATACGTGCCCGGTAAATAAAAGATATCTATAACAATATATTTATATTTTCGTAAAAATAACTTTTATTTTCGAGTCGTCGATAAGAGCATCAGGTACAAAACACGTCCAAACATTCAATATCTCACCAAGAAGAATGTGTTCAGTCTCAAAAAAAACTATGAGAGTCGTCAATAATAGTAATTACAACGTAAAATTGCACCATTTGATCTAAATCTCGTATCGGACAAAATATATTCTAAAATCTATAAACTTTTAAATCGCTACAACTTAAGATTTATCACGCGGTGACTTTACTCGGAGATTACATAGAGCGGTACAATGTCATCGTTTTTTTTAAGTATACGCGACCCTATCTAAAAAGTATACAAAGAGCGTTGTACGACTTGATGTCTAGTGCCGAGGAATCTTACAAAAGTGTATCAATGCAAATCTAACATTTTTTCATATTCTACATCGTACGACGGATGTATCACTTCTGCTCCTGAAAACTCTGTAATCACGCGAATTGAAGAAAGGTATAATGTCTACCTAGATAAATTTAAATGTTACTTATACAAGACCATGCAATGGTAGATGACTTCTTTGGTTGATATTATTGGATACCGTTGAGATTCTCGCGATTAGAGACCCGCGTGCGTAAATTTTAAATTTAAACTTGCATTTTCTGAGTAAAAGAGCGAAGAGAGAAAACAAAATTTTCCCGACGTTTCTATGAGCTTCTATTCTCCTATTAAAAAAGAACTATAATCTAAAATGTGTCGCGCGAAATTACCTAGCAAGGAAAGACTCATTTATAAAAAAAGAAGAGAGATCTATTAATTTTGATTCTCCAGAGCTCTGACTTGGATAAAATTATAATCATGATTCAATCGCACGCGTGGAAAGGAAGCCTACAATAGCCGTTCCTCGGAGCACCGACCGACGCGAAAAAATGCTGCGACCTAGAGAACGAGCATCATCGAGTTCTTAATCTAGAACGAATAATCGAACGTCAATGTCGCGGTGGAATTTCTACTGTCCGGCGATTGCATTGCGATATATCGTTTCCGTAAGATCTCTTGAAGGTCGTTGCAAGAGCTATTTTCTCGTTTGGCTCGCAAAGGTCTCCCACCCGGCGATCTGAAAAACACGTTTAAAAGCCCACTGTGAACAAAATCAATCCTTCGCAGCCACGACATTCTGACAATGCGAAACTCCTCTTTGTTCCTGGCGAATTAAAAGTTTACCGCGATAAAATTGTTTAATCGTACCTTGTGACGAGTTTCAATTTGACTTTGTCGATGTTTTTTATTTGACTTTGTCGCCCATTGATTTCTGGGAGATCAGTGGCGGTTTATGCCGATCGACGAACTTGTAGTCCTGTGAACTAGCTCTCCTCGCGATGTTAGGAGTCGCCGGAGGTTGCAGAGGTGGCGGCATATAATAATAACTAATTAAAAGATTTAACATTATGATAAAAACGATTACCTACAGTAATTAGCATTGATCCTGAAGCAAGAGATCTTAAAGTTGGCAATAATTTCGTTGCTAGCTGAATTGCTGCATTTCTTTACGACCTCGTAGCAATGCGATGTCGTATTTGTCTCAATAATCTCTTACACAGGTTTGTTTTTCCAAACGAAATCAAGTGAAGAATTCTACAATCATTGTATTCTTCGAAATAGTCAACTCTGGAATAGTTTTGTATTAGATATTGGTTATAAATTAGTAGGTATAGGTATCCTTTATTTACTTACCGGGCACGTATTTTCCTAAGATTTCTCATTCTTTGTAAGACGTCAATTTCATCATCAGATGATGATTCGAAAACTGGCACATCAATCAACTCTATTTCACAACTAATAACAATTATTATGATTCTGTCACGGTTCTGATTCTGTCACGGAAGAATAAAGACGCGAACAAAAAGTTAGGTTATACCGAGGATAGCTAGCTTATCCAGCGCTGAAACTGCCGGATAAGCTATCCCTGCATTTATTCCAAAGTTTATCCTATTCCAGACTTATACCATCGTGGTAAAACGCTTGCGTACTGCTTATTCTCAGTATAGCGCTATACGGCGTTTATACCGTGTTGGTAAAACCGGCCCTAAGTGTGGAAGATTTATGGGACAAATCTAGTTGTGGAGTAGAAAGGTTTTGGTTGACTATGTCGAAAAAGCGGTTTCTCTTTTTATTGAGGTGTGTTCGTTTCGATGACCGGTTAACGCGAGATCAAAGGAAAGAACAAGACAAATTAGCCGCCGTAAGGGACATATTCGATATTTTTGTAAAACGTTGTAAGGACACCTACAACGTTGGTGATTTTGTAACAATCGATGAAATGTTACCAGCCTTTCGAGGGCGTTGTGCCTTCAAACAATATATCCCTTCGAAACCAAGTAAATATGGGATAAAGATTTTCTCTCTTGTGGATGCTAAGATGCATTATTCAAAGAATTTAGAAATTTACGTCGGACAACAACCAGAAGGGCCGTACAAGGTTGAAAACAGCATGCAAGCTATTGTTGAACGTCTAATTTCTCCAATATCTGGTACATCCCGCAATTTAACGTGTGATAATTGGTTCACTTCCTTTGGATTGATAACATCGCTTCTAAAAAACCATCAGCTAACTTTTGTCGGAACCGTAAAGAAAAATAAGAAAGAATTACCAGTGGAATTTGTAAATACGAAGGATCGGCCAGAATTTAGCAGTATGTTTGGGTTTTCGAAGAATACAACAATTGTGTCGTATGTTCCAAAAAAGAGGAAAAATGTTATACTAGCATCTTCAATGCATCATGACGACAAAATTGATCCAGAAAGTGAAGACAAGTGTAAGCCTGATATCATAATGTTCTATAATTCAACTAAAGGAGGAGTTGATACCGTAGATCAACATTGTTCAAACTACAACGTATCGAGGAACACCAGGAGGTGGCCCATGGTTGTTTTTTATACGTTGATGAATATTGGGGCTATAAATTCTTATATAATATACATCCAAAATAATCCCAATGAAGAAATATTCCGACGCATCTATCTAAAGAAACTGGCTTTAGCATTAACCGAGGAACAATTGAAACAAAGAGCAGCTCTAAGGAATCTACCACTAGAGGTACGCCAAAGAAGAGAAATTGTAGCAGGTACCTCAACTGACCATCCTAGGGGGGATCCTGAGAATCCTAATGTCAGAAAGAGATGTTATCTTTGTGTAAAACAAAGTAAAACTAGATTTTTTTGTAAATCTTGCAAAAAATTTATATGTCTGAAACACTCATAATTTATATGCCAAAATTGTTTATAAATGCGTTTTTATATACGAAAATAAGTTAATTACTGGTTTATCTTTATTACTTATATTTTATTTTTCTATTAATCATATTAGTTTTTATAATTTGAAAATTTATATATTATTCTATAATCTAATAAACTTACACAAAAGCAAAAGTTGTACAATTCCCTAGAGGTATAAAAAAACCTACAAAAATAATAATGGGTCTGAGAGACTAGGCGCGACCGCTCGTGTTATTTTAGTGGCGCGACCACTCCAGGGTTAAAGAAAGCTGCTAGAAAAGTGTGAAACGTCTGATTTCTCGATAGTTGTCAATTCGAGAGGTCGAAGTATTAGTGATAGACGAAACACTTCGATCTCCCAAATTGACAGCTATCGGGAAATCAGACGTTTGATACTTTTCGCTCTCACGCAGTACACACAGCGCACTCTTCTCAAGCCATCTCTAACTATCAAATTTTAAACCGTCGGCAAACACTGCCGAAGACAAATTTCAAGTTATCGGTCATAGGTATCGGCGCTTGAGCGGTTTGGGCTCGGACAAACGGTATAGCTGCTCCTTCACGTAGCCCTAGAAAAAATAATCCACAATTCTACGTTATTTCACTCATCCTTTTTAAATTCCTCTCGATTTATCGTTACACTTACCCTACTCAAAAATGCTAAGAACTGCCTAGCCACTGTAATCTTTCACGTTGAGTCACCTGTTTCTACCATCCGTTAATTATTTAACGTTTATCACGAGATTTATCACCTATCTTTATTACTCAAATTTAATTGAACTTACTTTTTATTAACAAGCGCGTCCGAGGATCGAAATCTACGCGAGGGAAATCGTTTCGCGAATGGAAATATTTTATCAACTTTGAAAATCACTTTTTATTTCCAAAAAATACAATTACTCCGACAAATTCCACTTTGAAAAGACGCATACGCGCCACCCCCGCGATACTTTCTCGTCTGCTAGGTGCTTACGCCCTAGGGAACTTCTCTCGCGACGATTGCCATCTGCCAGCGATAGCGGAGCCAATCGTTCAGGCGTCCTTGCGTCTCCGAACAATAGCGTACAGCCTACAGTCTACAAAATGCTACGTGCCATATCGTCCTATGTCAACAACTTACGTGGAGACCGGGTATATGTAACCTCAATTTGATAACAGTTAATTTACCGCATGATCTCGGCGTTATTTGTTTGCAAAATTTAGAGTGTCAAGTTTAATCTGAATTCATCCGAAAATATAAGGTGTTTTTAATTTTTGTTTTATTAGTAATATTGCTCTTCTATGTTCGAATGTACTGTTACAATGCATTTTTCTAAAACTATTATAATTATAATTACTGTACCACACATTGTTGCACTTGCCCCAAAAAACGGGGTAAATGCAATAACATGAACAACTTTTATAGTTTCACTATAAAATATTTTCTTTACCTTGAAATTTAATACTTATATATTTTAGAAAAATTAGGTTATCAAATTCCTAATATATCCTAGCAAAAACGGTTGCTATAAAGCAGTTGAGTTTTACATGAGATCAAATTGAAAGTAAAATTATAGGTATGGTGCTCGTATTTACCCCACTTGATCCTAAAGCGATATTGGTGCAATATTGCTGCAATGTTCAGTGCTACGTTGGCACTATACAGGGTGACTGGTACCGCGACGCATTCCTTTTTGAACAGGTGTTAGTAGAGACAATTTGCAGTCGATTGAACCACAATATGCATAACACAGGCACACAAAAAAAGGAACCAAACCAGTATATCTTTGTTTTCGGGGTCGCTGAATCCGAATCCGGTTTCCGTTTGTCTCCATCACGTCACGTTTAAGGTCAGTTCAAGGTCAAATCGTGGAAAAATAGTCAAATCGATTCAAATTATTATTCCTAGATATTTTTGGGGTCGCTGAATCCTAATCCGATGTCCGTTTGATCCGACAAGGTCAAATTCAAGGTCATTTCAAGGTCAAATGTGTTTATTCTACCAAAAATGAATTTTTGACTGCAGATTCTGAAAGAACGGGAAATTTTACGTCTAGATATGTATTCAATTTTTGAAGTGAAACTTCTTTGCTGAGGGGGCTACAATTTTCCAGCGTCACGAAAATTAGGTATCGCGTGAGAGGAATAGCTGGGTACGTGGTGGGGGGACCGGCAGAGGAGGAGAGTGCGTTAACGGCGACACTACGGCCCTTCGTACACTACGTTACGCAGGTATCCGATACTCGATGACTCAAACACGCTTGTATAGGCAAACCTGAGTGTCATGTGATCACATGTACACTCAGATTTGCTTATATAAGTGTGTTTGAGTCGTCGAGTATCGGATACCTGCGTAGCGTAGTGTCACATGTACACTACTCAGGTTTGCCTGTATAAGCGTGTTTGAGTCGTCGAGTATCGGATACCTGCGTAGCGTAGTGTCACATGTACACTACTCAGGTTTGCCTGTATAAGCGTGTTTGAGTCGCCAAGTATCGGATACCTGCGTAGTGTAGTGTACGAAGGGCCGTAGTATCGCCATTGACGCACTCTCCTCCTCTGCCGGTCCCCCCACCACGTACCCAGCTATTCCCCTCACGCGATACCTAATTTTCGTGACGCTGGAAAATTGTAGCCCCCTCAGCAAAGAAATTTCACTTCAAAAATTGAATACATATCTAGACGTAAAATTTCCCGTTCTTTCAGAATCTGCAGTCAAAAATTCATTTTTGGCAGAATAAACACATTTTACCTTGAAATGACCTTGAATTTGACCTTGTCAGATCAAACAGACATCGGATTTGGAATCAGCGACCCCAGAAATATATAGGAATAATAATTTGAACAGATTTGACTATTTTTCCAGGATTTGACCTCGAACTGACCTTAAACGTGACATGATGGAGACAAACGGACACTGGATTCGGATTCAGCGACCCCGAAAATATAAAGATATACTGGTCTGGTTCCGGGAACAGGAACTTTTTGTTTGTGTGCCTGTATAATCCACTTGTTGATAGTTTTCGAGATATTTTAATTTTTGTGTTTTCTTAAAAATGGACTACCTTTTACTACTAATTGTAAAATAAAAAAATGGATAATTTTGTTTGTAATATTTTTGCCTCTACTGTTAATACACATAGTAGTTCATGTTATGTAACAAAAATTATGTTAAATAGTTTGATATGACAAAAATACAGCAGCTAAAACCTGCAACGGTTGTTAGAAACTTTAACCCAATTGTAGATTCACCACGATTTATTTCAGAAATTTGTGAATACATTAAACGTACAAATTATTTTAAAAACTTCTCTGCTTCATTACCTTTCAAATGAGGTACAAAGTTTTAAGAAATTTCCTGTTACTTCCAGGAATAATACAAAAATAGCTCAGCAGTTAGGCTATCTTAATAGGTGCCCATACACACAGAGGTCGAACTGCCGGTTTGGAACGGCAGTTCGAACCGTCGGATCGATCCGTCGGTTTTAACCGTCGTCGTCCACTAACGCAGAATAGAAATCCGCGGTTAAAACTGACAGGTCGAACCGCCACAGGCCGGCCGGCCGCAAAACTGAAGTTCGACACGTAGTGTCGACCGACAGTAGACGGACTGGAAAATCGATTTTGTTGCGCTTTTACCTCATAAGTGTACGATTTTCATTTTTCTTTTTTTAAAATACTCGGAAAAATATATAGAACAAATGTGACATAAAGCCAAAGTTTGCTTTTTAATTTTTAATAAAAATGTATTTTTTGTACGGCTTTTTCTTTAAATATCTCGAAAACTATTGAGAAGGTATCGAGACATGCTGCGGAAAAAATGTATAGAATTTCAAGACGAAACGATTGGTTTTTATCTCATGTTGTTACGATGAATAGTTCTCGAGATATTGAATTTTGTACATAAATACGCGCCGTAGCGCCCGCGCGCTCTTGTAAACAAACGCCTCTAACTTCACTAAAAATTGATATTTTTCGATGATTTTTGTTTTGTTTTAACTTAGCGGATACTTTTCAACCGCTTCAACAAGCTTCATACAGAATTCTTGTTCGCCGGTTTTGAGCATTTTTCTCTATTAAATATTAACATAAAAATCCAAACGTCTACGACGATATTTTTAAATAGGTACCCATACACACAGAATTGTCGGTTTATCTTGTCGGTGAACGAAGGGCCTAAATAGCGCTTTCGCTTAGATTAGGATGATATTAAGCGGTACAAACCGACGTTCCGTCTGTTGTGCTACAACGCATGTTAGTGGACGGCGGTAGTTTTTCCCGTCGGTCTGGACTGACGGGTCAGCCTGACAGTTCGATCTGGCGCGTGGCGCGCCCACTAGCTGAAAGGTAAAATTGCCGGTTTGAACCGCGCCGTTCCAAACCGACCGTTCGACCTCTGTGTGTATGGGCACCTAATGTGGGATTGGAGAGGAGGGCCTATACCATGGCCTACTAGGAGCCCCGACCTTACTCCTCTGGATTTTTATGTGTGGGGGCACTTGAAAGAAGTCGTGTATACCACCGAAATTACAACTCGGGAACAATTAATACATAGGATACAAGAAGCAGCAATAATTCTACGAAATAATTTTTCCAACAGGATTACTAGAACAGAAATAAGGAAACGAGCTTGTATTTGCATAAGAAGTAGAGGTAGTCACTTCGAACATCTCTTATAAACTGGATCAAATAAAATGTAAAATAAATCTATGGACTTTTATTTATTTTCCCAATTTGTTATGAGGACTAAGTTGTGTCTGCACCTACTAATTTTTTATTATTCCTGGAAGTAACAGGAAATTTCTTAAAACTTTATACCTTATTTGAAAGGTGATGAAGCAGAGGTTTTTAAAATAATTTGTACGTTTAATGTATTCACAAATTTTTGAAATAAATCCTGGTGAATCTACAATTGGGTTAAAGTTTCTAACAACCGTTGCAGGTTTTAGCTGCTGTATTTTTGTCGTATCAAACTGTTTAACATAATTTTTGTTACATAACATGAACTACTATGTGTATTAACGGTAGAGGCAAAAAAATTACAAAAAAATATCCTTTTTTATTGTACAATTAGTAGTAAAAGGTAGTCCATTTCTAAGAAAACACAAAAATTAAAATATCTCGAAAACTATCAACAAGTGGATTATGCATATTGTTGTTCAATCGTCTGCAAATTGTCTACTAACACCTCTTCAAAGGAATACGTCGCGGTACCAGTCACCCTGTATATTCAGTGGATATGAACTGTGATATGGAAATCCATTCCATATCGCAAAAATGGTAGAGTTTCCCGCCGATCGAATGCGCGTATCAATCGACGGCGCATTAGATAACGAACAGCTAATGGCAACGGTGTTTGTTACGTTATCGATGGTATCGACGCGCGATTCTGTCACGCGAATTTAGCAAATTGATTCCGATGGGATGAAAAAGCGCGAGAGCTCACTTCTGTTCCGACCGTGACTTCGAGGACAGAACGTTTTGGCAGCTCCTATTTCAGTATGCGTGCCTGGGTTCGACGATCCAGTTAAGATCAACGATGGTGAGCTCATCTCTCTTTCATTCTCTCACGTCGCGTCCATACGTTTGCTCGTGATAGACCGACACGACACGACGTCGGCCGACGACGGCCGTCGATGGTTTGGGCACTACACATATGTCGACTTCCACCGACATTTTCTCGGCGCGATTTCCTTCTTTCCTCTTCAAACCAATACACATTTTCATTTGTGGTTAGTATGGCGATTCTCGGGCGAATTTTTTGTTCCATGCCGCGTACATGTCGGATACGAATTCAGGTTCTGATCCAGTGCAGTCGTGAACTGCCGTCGTTTTCGGCAGCTATTTTTTCTCATGTTTTTTTTCCTCATCTGATTATGGTAATTAACACAACACAGGCACACAAAAAATTTGTCTGTCACAGAGGTCAGACTCACCTACCCCCCTGTATTTTTGGCCGCTGAATACGATCCCGATGTTGGATTTGACCCATCACGTTACAGTTTTTCCCTAACCTCAAAAGCAGTTGAAAAATCCACACAAATTGCATATATAATTTTCCACCACGTGGTTGCGGGTTACCAGTGCTTCAAAATGGACATTACAATATATTTTCATCGATATATCGATGTATTTTGAGCCACTGAATACGTTTTAAAATATTGGATTTGACCAATCAAGTCAAAATCATCTAACTGACTGAGAGGTTCTTTCCAGCATGGTTTACTAAACTCTTATCCGTATTTCTACTTTGAGCCGTTGAACGGAAATTCAATGATGGATTTGACGAGTTGTATCGTAGCGTGGTTGTCGTCTGAAAAAATTCAATCTCGATTGATGCCCGCACGTTAGAGATACTGGCCCGATCGCAGGTGAGTCCATCATCCTGGGGGTGGTAATCCTTATGCCTCCCCAGGGCTAAGCATGAAGGCTTTCTGACTTTGACGAGGAATGTGACATCTCGTTCTCGGACACTACGGCTTCATTCTCACACTTTAGTGTCCCTCTACAGAGCAGCGCGTCTTCGCTGGCTTCGATTCGTCAACAGACTGGGGTTCGAATCATTTTACACATCCCATCTCAGGGCAGTTGTCATCGACCCAGGATCTATTGACGTAGCAGAAAATATTTCGCCTCAAACATCTCAATACCATTTGCACTCACATCGCTGCGAAAATGAATTTAGTAAATCATCCTAGAAAGAACCTCTCAGTCAAAATAAAAGGTCCTTTTGATCTGATTGGTCAAATCCAATATCTGAAACCGTATTCAGTGGCTAGAAATACTTCGATATATCGATGAAAATATATCCGAATATCCATTTTGAATCATTGGTAGCCCGCATCCACGTTGAGGAAAATGATATGTGCAATTTGTGGATTTTTCAATTTCTTTTGATCTTAAGGGAAAAACTGTGTCGTGATGGGTCAATATTCAACATCGTGGTCGTATTTAGCGGCCAAAAGTACGCGGGGGTAGGTGGGTCTGACTTTTGTGATAAAAATCTTCCTTTTGTGTGCCTGTGTAATTGTCCTGGACGTCATACAAGTCCTTAGAGGTTTTTACTAACTTAATAAGTTTTTCTTCTTCCATTTTAACCACGTACCTACTCTTTCGAATACTAAGGCACAGCGAGTGAAACCGTAGAGTGAAGTTGATTCGCTAGCACAAAGTAAACGTCGTTGACCATCGACGGTTTGGGCATGGCACACTAGACCGACACGGCACGACACGTACCGACTTTATCAGTCAGAATTGTAGGACAATGACGCGATCGACGTCGACCGATGTCGTGTCGTGCTGTGTCGGTCTACCCAAGTTGAAATCCGAGAATTGAAAGAGTCTTGACACAGGTCCGAATTATTTTCATCAGAGTGGTTTTTGCGCATGCGCGGCCCATAGAATTCGAAAAAACTGGAAAAGCACCGACATGTTTTTCAGTCTTTTCAATTCTTTTTCAGTGGTATCCCGAGTCAAAATCCGAGAATTGAAAGAATCTTGACAGAACTGAATTATATTTCGTCAAGGTGGCTTGTGCGCCGCGCGGCCGCAATATGGATATATTGGAGCACTATATGTACTAATATAATTTTCTTTCCCACGGAGAGGGGGAATTAGGAATGGTGGGGATATAATACTAAAATATATATACAAAATATATACACACGATTGCATTTAAATAATTAATATATTATCAATATACTATTCATTATGTACGTCATATTTATCACATATGAGTATATATACTTTTCTCTCTATATGTATATCATATATTGACTCTGAAAGTAGCTAGCTATGTCATGTAGATATATTTAATACTAGCAATACAACAGCGTTTACGTCGGTGAAAGAAAGCTCCCTTCTTTATTTGATTGCATATGCTATTGGAAATTGAATTCTTTTGAATTGAAACGGCAGTTCAGTAGATATAAGGGGTATCCTCGGAATAAATACTGTTTCTCCTTTACATTTTTCGGACATTATTTGTGCTTCAATTATATTGTTTGATAACTACTTCACGGTCATTCTTGTTCCATTACATAATCCGGGTAAATCTAAATTCCTTAACGAAATAATTGGTGACCCTTTTTTTAATTTCAAACAGTGCAAAGGCATCCCTGGCACATTCAATGAATTTAAAAATGCCGTGGGCCCAAAAACATTTTAGAACTTTCTAGAAAGTTCTGTAGCATTCTAGAATATTTCAGAACTTTCTAGAATATTCTGGAACATTCTAAAACTTTCTGGAATATTTCAGAACAATCTAGAATATTCTTGAACATGTTGGAACATTCTAGAATATTTTAGAACATTCTAGAACATTTTGGAACAGCCGGGAACATTCTGGAAGAGTCCGCGATATTTTTGAAAATTTTATGACACTGTAAAACACTTGAGATAGTCGCTGGAAGAAGTACATTGGTGGGCGGCACCATTTTAACCCCTGTATCTTCTGAACCAACCCCTGCAGTTCCAAAACAAAAAATTCTTCATCGATGGGGGATGTAGGGCTACCATACCTATAACCCCCATGGGGCTACGATTAGCGGTTTCAGAGTTTTATGGGAACGCACAGACTAACCACACTTACTTTTATTATCTATATTGATATATTTTTAGCTATTATTTTTGGTTGTAATATAAGCTTATGAAGAAGTTTCTTCTTTCTCTTCTCTTCTGATTCTCCATCTCTCTTTTCAGTCTTCTCTTTCATTCCTTGATCCCATTCCCAAATGATTCTCGACCCTATCACTCACTTCTTCAAGTTGTTTCTGGATATCCTCTTCCCGCTGCTGAACTTTTCGCTCTTCCTCTACCCATCTCTATTCAATTTTTTCTACCATTCTCTCAATTCGCTCTTCTATCTCTTTTTTCTCGGTTTTCCAGCTACGTATCTTTGCTTCAACTCTCTTTTTATCTCATTCAATTCCTCTTTTGTTTGTTCTCTTGCCTTCCTCGTCTCCTCCATCAGCACCTTTAACATCTCCATTACCTTCGCGATGCCTTCCTCCTTCTTCCTAGTTGTCCCTCTTGTCTCCCTTAACTCTTCCGGTCGTGTCTCCTTGCCCTCCGTCTTTTTATTTCCCTTCTCGTAAACGTATTTATCCAACCCCCCTCCACCGGATTTTAATTGCTTCTCCGCGTTTGATGGTCATCCTATTTTTGATTTTCCCGCTTCCTTTTTTCCTCCCGATTTCGTTCGCCCGCGCTCTTCCTTATCGACCATCATTTCTCTTTGCTGGATACTTCCTACCTTACCTCTTCCCCGCTTACCCCCGAACTCTAATCTCATAAACTTGCCCTAACCTCAATCTCTCCCCCGTTTTCTTTCTCCTTAATTTCTGCTTTTCTTCCTCTTCCCTCACCTATTCTATTATCTTATCAGCTTCCTACCTATCTTTCCTTATTCACGCTTACCTCATTTTTCGGCTTTCCTATACTTATTTGCTTAATTCTTCGCTTTTCACTCACTCCCTCTCACAATTCAACCGCACGCCTCCACCACCGCTAACCAAGTCCTGTATCTGCCTTATGGTATGGTGATCAGAAACCGTATTCTAATTTTTTTTTATAAAATGCGTACTGTTATTGAAACTTTGGTCGGTGGAATACAAGTGACTTTGCCAGCTGGCGAAATTATTACGGTACGAGGGGTTATTACAGATATCTTCATCTGCATTACAATACATTAACATGGCTGATAATCAGATGAAATACGGAATCGTAGAACATTATTTAAACTAATCAGTAATCGGTGCAGACATAATAATTGCAATTGTGAGTATTCACATTTGGCAATTATTCGAGAAGTCATTTGCGATGGCATGTTTGAAGCTGACGGAAATCAGTATCGATATAATACGGCAGGATTTATGTACAAATGTCATACAATAAATAATATAAAAGTTATCCTGATAAATCTAATACAAGCACCATGTTTTCATATCACGATCAATGGCTAGTCATATGTATCAATGCCAATTAATGATAAAGAATTAGAATACATTGTAATTCCTGGTAATTTTTTTAAATTAAAAATATAAAATTTTAGTTCATGTATATCTGTGGCTGTTTATTTTGTACTACTGTGCACCACAAATATATCAGTAATTAATGTATAGCTAATGAGCGTGCCAGTCAAACATTTTCTAAGTGCTCTATAATACTGTAAGTGGAGGGGACAATTTCAGCACTTTAAGATCTTTCTACACGCTGAGAAAATAAACTCAGACCTTTCATAGTCCAGGCAACGAAGACCAAAAAAAGGCCAAGTAGCGGAAAAAATTCATGTAGAAGCCAATTTTGGCACAGTTGTAAGAGAAGGTGTCATTAATAACATACTAAAAGTACTGATGGGAGGGAGTGAAGCTAAAGAGGGGGGGGGTCTCTATACGTCCCTTTTTTCAGTTTTTCATTAATAACTCGAAAACTACTGCCTGTAGCGAAAAAAGTCCAGGTACTAAATCAATCTACATAAAATTTTCTACAAAAAGGGTTTTACACACTTTTTCGCTACGATCAATACGTTAGGAGATATGGAGGGGGAAACATGGAAAATAAAAAATAATCGGGTTTTATTGTTAAAAATGAAATGTTTATTGTTAAAAATGAAATAATTAATGTTCAAGGATGTATCTTGAACATTAATTTTCGTCAAAATCTAAATTTTCATCATCATCGATGCTGTCTTGGATGGGAGCTCCGTTCGTACATGTGTGCCTCGGCTCCGGAGTAGGCAATCCCTGCTTTGCGGCAACCGCAGTGCACCTCACACCCAGTCGTGCATCGGCAAAAGATCATGTTCAAAACGAAGTCGGGTACTACAGGATCGTTCGTGGTAACTGGGTTAAGGATGCCATCTTCCCCCATGGTCCAGCCCCTTGGGTGGGTGGTAGGGGGTTGCCGAGCCAGTGTTGTATCTGTAAGAAAGTAATCAGACCAAGGTAAGTATTTAACAGAAACTGATTTGTAATTTTAAGAAACCAGTATTTAACAACTTTATGTAAATGAATTTACTTGTAGATATACTCTGAGCGAGTGTTGCTTTGAAGCTCCTCTGATAGGAGGAAGAGTGGCCATGTTTGATTTGGGCTTCGTTGACGCTTTCAAAGATGCCGAGTACCGATGTTTGTTCAGATTGTCTTAATGTTCAGGCGCTTGGTATACAGCCAGAAAAAAGCTTCTCGCCAGCCTGTTCAATATCCTCAGATGATGTTGAGGGATCTGTGAATATTGCTGAGATGTCATGGGTAAGGCCAGGATTTGCTGTGAAGAACTTAGCGATTCCCACTTTGCTCTTTCCATGTATCGCCGAAGTGGTGTCGCATATGGAGAAGCTATGGAGAAGAAGAATTGTCTTGGCGAGTGGTAGCTGTTGAAGTTGTGGAAGGTATTCCAGCTATCGAGAGTGGAGATATTGAAGTCCGCATTATCGAAGGATGATGGAGAGCTTTTCACAGCAAATCCTGGCCTTACCCATGACATCTCAGCAATATTCACAGATCCCTCAACATCATCTAAGGATATTGAACAGGCTGGCGAGAAGCTTTTCCTGGATGTATACCAAGCGTCTGCACATCAAGACAATCTGAACAAACATTGGTACTCGACATTTTTGAAAGCGTCAACGAAGCCCAAATCAGACATGGCCACTCTCCATCCACCAGAGGAGTTTTAAAGTAACACTCGCTCAGAGTATATCTACAGGTAAATTCATTTACATACAGTTGTTAAATACTGGTTTCTTAAAATTATAAATATCAGTCTCTGCTAAATACTTTCCTTAGTCTGATTACTTTCTTACAGATACAACAGTGGCTTGGCAACCCCCTACCACCCATCCACTGGGGCTGGGCCATGGGGGAAGATGGGATCCCCAACACAGTTACCACGAACGACCCCGTGGTACCCGACTCCGTTTTGAACATGATCTTTTGCCGATGCACGACTGGGTGTGGGGTGCACTGTGGTTGTCGGAAAGTAGGGATTGCCTACTCCGGAGCCTGCGGCGTGTGCCTCGGATCATGTAGGAACAGAGTCCCCATCCAAAACAGCATCGATGATGATGAAAATTTTGATTTTGACGAAAATGAATCTTCAAGATACATCCTTGAATGCTAATTCTTTCATTTTTAACAATAAACATTTCATTTTCTATATATATAAAAATGAATGTTTGTCTGTCTGTCTGTCTGTATGTCTCGTATGCCTTCCTAAACCGTTCATCCGATTGCGATGAAATTTTGGGAAATGGTTGGACGCATGCCTGTGATGGTTTCTGAGTTAGTAAATCTTATACAGGGTGTTCAAAAAGTCCCGGTACGGCCGATTATCTCAGCGGGAAAACATTTTAGAGAAAAATTTTTAATACAAAACTTTAAGGATTTTCCCTTGGCTACCCAGTGGTCGTATTGGATTTGACCTTGACCGTGACCTTTAAGGTAATATCAAATGCCTTCCTAAACCGTTCATCCGATTGCGATGAAACTTTGGGGAATGGTTGGACGCATGCCCGCGAAGGTTTCTTATTGTTAGTAAATCTTATAAAAGGTGTTCAAAAAGTACCGGTACTGATGATTATTATGCCTTCCTAAACCGTTCATCCGATTGCGATGAAAAGTTGGGGAATGGTTGGACGCATGTTCGCGAAGGTTTCTGAGTTAGTAAATCTTATAAAAGGTGTTCAAAAAGTACTGGTACTGATGATTATTATGCCTTCCTAAACCGTTCATCCGATTGCGATGAAAAGTTGGGGAATGGTTGGACGCATGCCCGCAAAGGTTTTTGAGTTAGTAAATCTTATACAGGGTGTTCAAAAAGTACCGGTACGGATGATTATTATGCCTTCCTAAACCGTTCATCCGATTGCGATGAAAATTTGGGGAACAGTTGGACGCATATCCGCGAAGGTTTCTGAGTTAGTAAATCTTATACAGGGTGTTCAAAAAGTCGAACTATACTTGACCTAAATTTGACCTCCGCTGACAATAAAGGTAACATGAAAAAAAAATGGTCAAGGACACATTTGAACGTGAAAAAAAATTAATTTGACCTCGATATAACCTTGAAGGTCATGGTCAAGGTCAAATTCAATATGACCATTGCGTAGCCCGGGAAAAATACTAAAAGTTTTGTATTAAAAATGTATTTAAACAATGGTGGACGGACAAAATCAATCCACAATCTACCCGTGCGAAGCCGGGATGGGCTGCTAGTTAACAATAAAAACAGATTAAAAATTTTCCACTTTTCCACCTCCATATCTTCTGAAGTACTAATCCTAACAGTCGCCGGCAGTAGCCGAGTGGTCTAAATGCTAGCCTCTCGAAGACTGCTCGGGCGATAGTCTAGGGTTCGAATCTCAGCTTGCGGAAAAATAATTTTTCCGGGATCCGGGGATCGAGCTATGACCGGCTGTACTCGGGGGGGGGGGGGGGGGGCTTCTGCATGGAGGATCCCCTTCCCCAGTGAGTGAGGACAGGGAGGGCCCCCCCCCCCCTCTGGTTGGGACACCTGGGATGGCTAGGGGACTCCTGCATGCCTCTTGCATGGAGGCCGTGGGCTCACCGGGGGTCGTGGGCGGAGAGGGGAACTCCTCTCTGTCTGAGTGGCCCCAAGAGTGGCTCGGGTACAATGGTCCAAAAAGGACTGAGTGCCCGTTAAATGCTAAGTACAGTACAGTAGTAATCCTAACAAAAAAGTGTATCAGACCTTTTTTGTAGAGAATTTTATGTAGATTAATTTAGTAAATGGATTTTTTCGCTAGAGGCAGTAGTTTTCGAGTTATTAACGAAAAACTGAAAAAAGGGACCTTTAGAGACCCCCCCCCCTAGCTTCACTCCCACCCATCAGTACTTTTAGTATGTTGTTAATGACACCTTCCTCTACAACTGTGCCAAAATTGGCTTCTACATGAATTTATCAGAGCTGTTTCAGTGGTCTTTCAGCTCTGTCAAGGCTCTCAATTCTCGGATTTCGACTCGAGCAGTGTGCGGACGCTCATTTGATTACATGCATTTTATCTTCACCGTAATTGACGTGTCGTGTCATGTCGCATCGGTCTATAGTACAAGGCACTTATCCATGTTACAAAAAAATCGACCAGGGTAGACTGATTTTTTCAGAGCTGTTCAAGGGCAGTCTTCAGAGCAGATATGTCAAAAACGTGTATAGAATGATACTTGTTACTAGTTACAAATGTAATTAAATATCTCAATTTACCTGTTACTTCGTTATACAAGTAGCGAGGTAACAGTAGATACTTGATCCAATAGTATCGAAGAACGAAGATGTTTAGTTGGGGGTTTAGAGATTTGTATGGAGCAGCAGAATAAAATCGTTACTCGATACGTTTGTATCGAATAACGAAATTTGTTCCGCTACTCGGAAAAACTATGGAGCTTATTTAGTTTCTCGTTACATTTATATCGAATAACGAAATTAAATTCGCTTCTCGATACAAATTCGTGACCCGATACAAATTTAATAAGTAACGAAATAAAATGAGTTACTCGATACAAATGTAACGAACAACGAAATGATATTCGTTCCATGAGACAAATTTAAGCAGTTACGGCATTTTTCCTGTTACATATTATAAAAGTAATCGCAATAATTTTTTTTCGTTGCAAGTTGTAAATGTACTAAGAAACCGAACAAATGTTCTTGTTACAGTAAAAAAAACCACTAATCGCTAGAAAATTAAACTTGTAGCGACCAAAATGAGTTATTTTTCTGTAACAAGTAACGTTTAATAAATGAAAATATCGAAGTGGGAAACTTATTAGAGATACAATGTGACGTGGAGAATCGCTCCGCGTCACAAAAAAGGGTGCAATCGGCCCCTTCGAGATAACGCGTGCGAATCGGCCATCGAAAGGGCCGTGCGAAACGTCGCGAGCGCGATCGCGGCGAAGACGCGAATCCGGACGGTCCGGGATAGAGCGCGCGTTCCGGTACCGTATCGGCGAGTCAGTCTGATTTCGTCTGCGTTCGATAACGCACGATCGTTAAGAGTCCCGTACGAACCGCTATACGAGCAAGATCGTAACGATAGCACCGTCTGCTTTCACGTTCGTTGAACGTGCGTCTAAAACGTCCGACGCGAGTGAGGTGCGATTACGCAGCGCGAGATAGGGAGAACGTCGAGAGCCAAGCGGAGAACGAGATCGGATCGAAGGATCGTGAGGGAGCTTCGAAGCCGTCCTCAGGATCCGGGAAGCCCGGGAGACCTCCGTCACCGATAGCGGGATCCATCGGCGATCACCAGCGAGTCCGGTACGCTTTTCCCTCTTAGCGCGCGACCTCCGACTCGCCTCCGCGCCGTTAGCATTTCGGTAGCGCCTCCACGCGTACCGTTAGCGCGCCGTCAGCGCCTCCGCGCGAGCGTTTCGTTTCGTCGGTGAATCGAGCGGTGTCCGCGGTGTTGTGCGGCACCGTTTCGGTGTTTCGTTTGTTTAACGCTCGCGAGCGTCGTTCGGGGACCATTGTCGAGTTCCCCGACAAATAAACGTCGTTATCTTTGGACGTAGTCGAGGTTCTTTTTCGCGAACCCGTCCGCGAATCTATCCTCCCGGGTCCCAGCCCGCGCACCTCGAACCGCCCCTCTACCATCTGCTAGAGGTAGCCGAGCCCGACGGAGATCGGACCGTTTCCGATCCCCCGGTTCTCGTCCGTTTTCAGGGACCGCGTTCATTTCCCTAAGTAGCGGGATCGTGACCCGCCTGGTGCCCATCGTTCCGTCGTCGTGCGCGCGGCATCGTAGCCGCTTCATAATGGCGTAGCGGAGGACACCGAGGGCCCTCACCGAAACGCTACGTCATAAATTGGCGCCCAACGTGGGGCCGCCTAAGCGCGTTTAACGTCTTTTCGCGAATCGACGGTTCGAATAACCCGATAACCGCCACGAATTCGAAAAAGAGAAACCTCGGCGGCTGGGACGAGGACGATTCGATAAGAATCGCGAAATTTTTTTTTGCGTCGTTTCTTGCGTCGTTATCGTTTGCGGATTATCCGATTCGTTCGAGCGGCTCGATCGTTACGGGGTCAATCGGACCTTTTCGCACGTCGAGTAGGGGACGATTCCCACGGGCTCACCGACGAATTGTAGTGGTAGTGTCGCGCGATCTACCTATACGGCGCCTTGCCTAGCGTGTCGGTAAACAGGCAAGTACCGTCGTCTGGGCCGTGACCCAGATACGCGTGTGGATAGCTGATCGGCCATATACCGACACCGCAATATTTCGAGGCGGTTCCGGGCTCGATCAGCTGAGCGATCGACGACCGATTCGTCGAGCCCGCACGCGTAGGGATTTGAGTGCGAGGATCAATCCCCGGGAGTGCCGACATACTGAGTGTCATGTCACATTCGTCGGGTGACTCGCGAGTGAGCCGCGCCTCCACGGTCCACAAGGAGCTCCAAGGACTCGCCGAGGAGCTCGGACTCGATCCGCGTGGGGACGCTAATACCTTGTGCGCCAGGGTAAAACGGGAGGTGAGATCGCTTCGCCTCCGGAGTGCGCCCTTTGAGGTCGCTCCACCGCGCTCGGACTATTTAATGGTCGAAGAAGATCGTCATCCGCGCGGCCCACCTCAGCTCGACGTGGCTCGCTTGGATGCCCCGCTCGAAGAGCCGCAGGAGCCCAACCGGACGGCCGAAGACGAGCTACGGGGATCTCTTCGGCGACGTTGTCCTGGAACCGCGCCGACCGGCACCGACAAGGAGGGGGGAGCCCCCCCGCGAAGAGGAGTCCGGCGAGTCCTTTCCCGAATCGCGGGGAAGACACGCCGTCGGACCGCAGGACCTCGTGGGGAGCGTCATCGAGAGGCTCCTCCTCGATTACGAGGCCCGTAGCTTGCCCAGGAACCTGCCCGCCCTGGGAGACACGTCACCAAGGGTATCGACAACGTTCGGAAGGCCAACAGGAACCGAAGCTCCCTCGTTACGGGCAACCGTCGCTCCCTGGTCACCCCGATCGTCGACTGCTCCAACCAGGGTCATGGAGTCACTCCCACGTACGATCGTCACTGCGTACGTAGAGGCGCCGGTCGTCGGGCCGATCGACACGACGATCGGGCGCATGGAGTCCCTCGATCGGAACGTGGGAGGGACGATACCGAGGCCACGCGTTCGATCGACCGCCGCCGTTCAGGAGCCCCCGACGCCAACACCGACGCCGAGGGTGCCCTCGGAAGGGTCTCGACCGATGCCTCTCGACCCGGAGACTAGTGAATACCTGGCGGACGTCTCGAGCACGCTCCGCGACGAGCTGGAGAGTGAGATCAGCCAGGCTGTTCGACGCGTCCTAGCGTCGTACCTAGGACGTCGAGGGAGGGAAGAGAAGGGACGAGATGACGCTCGTCCCCGACCGACGATCGCCCCTGTCCCGGCCGTGAGACGAAGGACGACCGTTTCTCCTCGTCCCACGGAGCGACCGACGCGGCCAAACCCCCCGCCACGACTTTCGAGAGTCACGCTAACGTCTCGACTCTCGACCGGACGGAAGACGGGAGAGTCCGACCGGAAGACCGACCAGGACGCGCGGTGTTAGAACTGCTCGAGCTCCGACCACCGTTTGCGTCAGTGCCCGGAACCTCGAAGAGAGAACTATTGCTACCAGTGCAATAGGGGCATCCCGAATCCCATGTGCCGTCGATGCCAGGGAAACGGAAACTGGAGAGAGGCGCGGGATCGACGCGGTTCACCCTCACTCCAGACCAGATGGGATCTCTCTGGCCCCCCGGAATCCTCGCCTCGACCGCGGAAGCGCCGCGCGAACCGAGGAAAACGCAGAAGAAGACAACTGGAAATCCCTCGTCATCGATGTCCACCGTGGGTAATTTGGTCTACATCCTCGTCGTATAGGATGGTGCGTCACCCTGAGGAACCGGAGGTTTACGATCGAGCCTACCTCAAAAACGTCGAGGCACTCGATTACCTCATCGAAGGTGGGAAACGTCTCGTCTTCGCGTTCGGGGTGTCCCGCGAGCCAGGAGGCAAACCTCGAGGCTCGGTCCTCGGGACCGATTACCGTGTCGTCACGACTTCGACCAGTCGCCCCGAACGCGGGTCACGACATCGAAGAGAACGAGCCTCCAAGGCGAATACGCGTGACGGCGCGTAAAGGGTTTCCATCGTTCGGGAAGACCCTCGACCATTGTCCGCATCGGGATTCGCAATGGATACTCCCTCGACCTCAAAACCCAACGTTCGACGCCCCGAAGACAGCGTTCGGCCCGAAGGGGAATCCGGAAACGCCGGACACCGCACCTTCGGCACCGCTGCACGTCGCGTCGTAGAAACGGAGGTCGACGCTCGAGTCGTCGTCGGGAACGCCGAACGACTCGAGAGCCATCGCGAGACCGGAACCGTTCCGTCTTCGGTGGCAGCCCATCCTGCGAACGGGGTATTAACGTCAGCGATCGACCGGTCCATGGAAGCGAATAACGAGCGTCGGTCCTCGGGACCACTCGTATTGCCTACGACACCACGGACCGCGACCTCGGACCCCAACGACGGTAGCGAGGTGCGCGATCCTCGGGGACCCTCACGCTCATCGGCACGTGATTGGTTTCTGCCAGCGGGAGCGAATACAAACGTCGACGACGACTTTCCAACGAAGACGCGTGCATCGTTAGCTGGACGAGGTCACGAAGCTCCAGCGAGCTAGGGAAGTGGAGAGCGAGCCCCACTCGGACGTCTGGGAAAACCGGGGAATACCGAAGACGACAACAGCCGGTACGATCCCCCTGGCCTAGCGCCCGATCCGCGACTCGCTTCCACACCGTCACCACCTGCTCAAGCAAATCCACGCCCGTGCTTCGTCGCCGTAACGTCTCCGCGACTTTGCGCTATTTCGTCGTGGTACCTTCTCGTCGACACGTCTCGTCCAATTAACATCTGGCTCCAAGGGAGAACCCTTACATCGTCACCCCGGTCGTCAATCGTAGGGGACCCGCACGCCGAAGGAACGGAGGTCGACCCGCGAGTCGTCTTCGGAACCGCCAAACGACTCGAAACTGACCTCGATACCAGAAGTCGTTCCGCTTTCGGTGGCGCAATGTCCTGCGAGCGAGGGAGCGACGACAAGAAGCGACCGACCCGAGGTCTCCCGCACCATTAATCGTAGTGGACACGCCCGGGACGTCAATCTCCGACGTCCGGCCAACAACGTTCGACCCGAAGGATGCTCCGGAAACGCCGGACACCGTAACTTCGGTCCCGCTCGTCACGCCGAAGAAACGGAGGTCGACCCGCGAGTCGTGTTCGGAAGCGCCAAACAACTCGAAGATGGAAACCGTTCCGCCTTCGGCAGCACCGCGTCCTGGGTACTGTTATATAGAAATACCGGTGCGCTGACGACATAACTAATTACGGTCCCCTACTTTAAACCGATACCATTCTCCTAGCGACGGAGCGCGTTAGCTTAAGACTAATCGAGTCAGTCGGAGGCGGCGCGTGTCGAACCTAAGGGTTCGAGCTAAGGAGGGGGGAGTTTGTGACGTGGAGAATCGCTCCGCGTCACAAAAAAGGGTGCAATCGGCCCCTTCGAGATAACGCGTGCGAATCGGCCATCGAAAGGGCCGTGCGAAACGTCGCAAGCGCGATCGCGGCGAAGACGTGAATCCGGGCGGTCCCGGGTAGAACGCGCGTTCCGGTACCGTACCGGTGAGTCAGTCTGATTTCGTCTGCGTTCGATAACGCACGATCGTTAAGAGTCCCGTACGAACCGCTATACGAGCAAGATCGTAACGATAGCACCGTCTGCTTTCACGTTCGTTGAACGTGCGTCTAAAACGTCCGACGCGAGTGAGGTGCGATTACGCAGCGCGAGATAGGGAGAACGTCGAGAGCCAAGCGGAGAACGAGATCGGATCGAAGGATCGTGAAGGAGCTTCGAAGCCGTTCTCAGGACCCGGGAAGCCCGGGAGACCTCCGTCACGGATAGCGGGATCCATCGGCGATCACCAACGAGTCCGGTACGCTTTTCCCTCTTAGCGCGCGACCTCCGACTCGCCTCCGCGCCGTTAGCATTTCGGTAGCGCCTCCACGCGTACCGTTAGCGCGCCGTCAGCGCCTCCGCGCGAGCGTTTCGTTTCGTCGGCGAATCGAGCGATGTCCGCGGTGTTGTGCGGCACCGTTTCGGTGTTTCCTTTGTTTAACGCTCGCGAGCGTCGTTCGGGTACCATTGTCGAGTTCCCCGACAAATAAACGGCGTTCTCTTTGGACGTAGTCGAGGTTCTTTTTCGCGAACCCGTCCGCGAATCTATCCTCCCGGGTCCCAGCCCGCGCACCTCGAACCGCCCCTCTACCATCTACTAGAGGTAGCCGAGCCCGACGGAGATCGGACCGTTTCCGATCCCCCGGTTCTCGTCCGTTTTCAGGGACCGCGTTCGTTTCCCTGAGTGGCGGGATCGTGACCCGCCTGGCGCCCATCGTTCCGTCGTCGTGCGCGCGGCATCGTAGCTGCTTTATAGTGGCGTAGCGGAGGACACCGAGGGCCCTCACCGAAACGCTACGTCATAACAAATTCGACGTTTCACATGTTAAATCTAACACCACTCGTATCAGTAACCGAAAAAATTGATTCAGTGTCGTCTTCAGGCTTACCGCATTGAACCTTAGAATGGTTACACTAAATTGTATTTCTGTACCCGAGGATAAAAGTGTATTAAGTCCAAAATAACAGTTCTTGGGAAAAGTGTTTTACTAATTCTAATATTGTTTTATCCCAGTAGATGGTGTAACTTGATACAGTTATAATTATTCTATTTTCTTTGGTATCATAGGTGGCACTTAAAGCGGTTTTGCATACTAAAGTGGACTTAATACTTAGCGTAATGCTGCAAAAATCCCATTTTATGTAAAAATTGGACTTAATACACTTTTATCCTGGGGTACAGATTTAAATAACGTTTATTTTGCGACTCGTATGCAATTCGTTTCTCCGAAGTAGTCTTTGCGAACCTCCGCAAGCCATACGAATAATTTCGGTAGGTGATTTACCACCTTTCATCACACAGTACGTTTCATCGTAGAGCACATACATGCCTCGTAACACTCCACAAGTTTATATCATAGTCCGGGAGGCAGTGACATTTTTACGGTGGTCATTTTACCAAGGCTGGTTTTCATTCACATGATAGATTCCATACTGTATGTGAGCGAAATGCTTGTCAGCTTCCGCACCGGTGATGGGGGTGAGTACAGTAGAGCCTCAAACGCGTAAAAAAACTAGAGAAATAAAGTGATATCACCAAAGTTGAATTTTTGTTTATGGTTTATTTACATTATGTAATTATAAAAAATCGTAGTTAGCTGGACATATTTCGGGGGGAAATGTGTCAGCTGGGACAATAAACATGCAGCGCGCCGACTAAAGTGGCTGCGCATTTATAATTTCAGCTGACGACTTTTCCCTCGCAATTCAGCCAACCGACTTTTATTTATATCTACTACGAATAATAATGGTTTGTGTAATCAAACTTCAGCTGTGGTAGTATAAAGAAACATGAAATTTTTGCTATAAAAGAGTCTATCTTCCTTGCAATTTTAATGGCGATAATAATTATTATTGCAGTTAATTATGTTATTTATTATTATCCAACTATTTAATAATATTTGTTAGAAATAAATAAGTTATAAAAATCAATAGAAGATTTATTGTATAGAAGGCGATATTCATAAATGTAAGAGTAAATATATAAAAGCCATGCGGTACAGCTGAAGTGCGGATCTCTGGTAGATCTTTTGTAGCAATAAAAAAATTTCATGTTTCTCTTTATACTACCACAGCTGAAATTTGATTACACGAACCATTATTATTCGTACTAGATATAAATAAAAGTCGGCTGGCTGAATAGCGGGGGAAAAGTCGTCAGCTGAAATTATAAATGAGAAGCCTCTTTAGCCGGCGCGCTGCATGTTTATTGTCCCAGCTGACACATTTCCCCCGGAAATATGTCCAGCTGACTACGATTTTTTATAATTACATAATGTAATAATAAACCATAAACAAAAATTCAACTTTGGTGATATCACTTTATTTCTCTAGTTTTTTTACGCGCGCGCGCGTTTGAGGTTCTACTTTACTCACCCCCATCGCCGGTACGGCAGCTGACAAGCATTTCGCTCACATACAGTATGGAATCTATCATGTGAATGAAAACCAGCCTTGGTAAAATGACCACCGTAAAAGTGTCGCTGCCTCCCTGACTATCATGTTTAATCACCAAATGTATATCACCTTTTATATCTCAATATTTTTAAGTTAAGAAATCGGAAGTGGTGGGATAATATCAAGGGTAGCTACATAAACACAAACTCTTAATTTCATTTATTTTCCCGTATTCCTTCCATATTACTCCCTGTACGGCTGCAGCCGTCTTAAACTCACTGTATCATATTCGCCTAGGGCACAGAGAACATACGAAAAACCTGTACGGATACCGTCGGCTATATTTTTATTGATTGTGAGTCTCTGTTATGGAACACTAGAGCCTCGGAGGTATTTCCCTCTGCTCAACAGTTGGCATTCAAACCAATGCATGACTAAGCGGGTACCCACCTCATTAATGGCAGCACGAAATGCTGCTTTACATGTCAGACATTATTATAATTATTACAAATATTATTATAATTTATTACAATATTGCTTCCAATAAATAAAAAAATCATGTGTACAGGAAAATCAGAAAAATTCATTTCATACAATAAAAATAAAGTTTACTAACCAATTTCCCATACAGCATTTGCACATACATTTCATATACATTGCACATACGTTGGCGGATATACATAGAAATGTCTTATGAATATGTCAGTACCGGATGTTGACATTCTAATCATTAATTGTAACCAATTTCATTGCGATACTTGTTACATTTATATCGAGTAACTAATTAAATTGCGTAACTCGTTACATTTGTAACTTTGCCGCGCAACTTTATTATTTTATTAATTCAATAATCTCGACCGAGATTATTAATCGAGTAACCAATTAAATGCATTACTGGTTACATTTGTATTGAGTATCAATTTAATTGCGATACTCGGTACAAATGTAACAAGTATCGCAATTTAATTGCGTTACTCGTTACGTTTGTATCGAGTAACCAATTTAATTGCGATACTTGTCACATTTGTATCGAGTATCGATTTAATTGTTATATTTGTATCGAGTAACGAAATTTTAGTTCATTATACGCTACGAACAGAAATAAATAACGAAATTTCATATTGTTACTCGATACAAATGTAATGAGTAACGAAATAAAATTTCTTATTCGATACAAGTGTAACAAATAACTGAGCTTCTTCGTTCCTCGTTATAAATGGCACAAGTAGCAAGCGATACCTCGATAATTGTGTAGCAATGTAACGTAAGGAATTCCGTTTCCCAATACAGCCTATAGCGTGTAACTTTTGTGTAACTCGATACAAAAGTAACTAGTTACTGACATCTCTGCTTCAGAGTACCGAACCAAAAGATCACACTCGAAATCATCTGGCATTCGGCCCTAGGGGCCTTTTTCTTATTTATTTATTTTTCGACAAAATGACCTTAATACAAGTTGTAGATAATAACATTCTGATAAACTTTTTCCCATGACTTTTTTTTCTAGCTATTTTAGTTTAGGCGCTACGGCCATGGTGTCTATAAAATGTTTTAAAATGCAATCGTTTATTTCTTAGTTATTTAAAAAATGCAGGGTTGACTGCCGCACCCGGTATTAACACGTTGCGTATCGCGTGGGGCGTATACGACCCACGCTGAACTTTCCGTTCAGGCCTCATTGAAAAACGAAGAATTCGTTACAAAATTTATTGTAGAGTCAAATATAGGCATCTTACATCATGTATACCGCGTTAATAATAAATTAAATTTTTTATTGTTATTAATAATAATAATACACAATTTAATTTATTGCTTTGTTGTCTAATGCATATTAAAATGTATACTCTTTTCTTGCTAATTATGGCTTTGTACTATTGAAAAATTGTAAGGCGTACGTCAAAAAAGAGTTTATTCAATCGTAAAAGTGTGGGTCGTATACGCCCCACGCGGCCTGAATGGAAGGTCTTCAAAAATCGGTCCGGCATGGAACATGTTAACACAAACTTAAGTCACTTGATACATTTTGTAAGAGTGTCATGATATAAACATTAACGTAACCTAAAAAAAACTCTGTAGAGCAAAGGCAACCTAATATTTCGGAACGACAAAGCACGCAAATACTCCTGTCTCTTAATTGCGCAGGTCGGCTGCGCAGTGCATGAGTGTAGCGCTGGAGTGGGGATGTGACGCTATTTCGTTCCATCTCGCGCGACTTTCGTTCCACCTCGCGCGATTTCACTACCCTCAGTAAAGAAGTTTCACTTCAATATATTGTATACTCACAAGCATTATGAAATTAAACATTAAAAACGTACGCTTTCTCTTTTGTTTCTTTTCCATTTAACCAGACTTTTCCGTCGCAAGGGGACTTCTACATACCGTTTCTTACCGTTCATTATCATCGCGATCTAAACAACGCGCTAATCTAGAGTTCATCTCGCCATCGGTCGCAATGGTGAGGTGGGCGGTATGTTTCGGCGAACGTAGACTGCGAATGCGCTCGCAGTCCCGCACCTTTGCCGGAAGGTTAATTACCGGACGGGTCGGGATGAGCCATTTCCCACAGCACCCGCTCTAATAGATATCGCTATACTTCGAATACTAAATCAGCTTCGGAGGAGGAGCTACTCGTACCCGTTAAGTACGGGACTAAGGAATTACCCAGTGTCATCTCTTGCTTTAACGTCATTCCCTGTCCTGCCAATCAGGACACATTACATCAGCCCACGCTACCCCCACCGTATCCCAATTACGGTTAGATGTAAACTATATAAGTCGGAACCAAATATGCATTAATTAGTTGTGAATATTTCATCCAAACAATGTCTCGCAGAAGATCAAACCTATGTTAAATGAAATTTATTTAAGAAATAGCCAATAAAATTGTGGAATTGAGAATAGTTATACATTTACAGATTGCCATGACAACCCCAACATGTGAAGATAGCGGGCCTTTAAGGGAATGGGCTCCACTTGCCACGCTACTCAATCAAATCCCTGTTAAAATACAAAATGGTATTTTTACGCAAGATATTAATTTTACGTGTATCGATGCGGTGACGGAATTCATTGCCATTGGAACAAATCATGGACTCGTTTATTGGTACAATCGGGAAAATGGAGATTTACAGAGGCTTTTTTGCGAGGTAAATAAAAATATAATATATTACTCAAGAGTACAAGCGAGGTCTAAGCGAGGATTACTTACTTCTATATGGAGACATGCTATGGTAGACTGTATTCGAATAATATTTGACTTAGGGCCGGTTGTACAACATGCCGATAGTGTTATTCCTGCCGACAAGTCCGCTTTACGCTATAGTCAAAATACGTCAAAAGCGGACTTGTCGGCAGGATAACACTATCGGGCAGTATATCGGCATGTTGTACAACCGGGCCTTAGTCTACAGTAAATATAACCGTACAACCTACACTGAGAGAAATAATTGCTGGTGCCAACAACATTTTTGCTTCGATCATAAAGCATGATATAATACCAGGATCAAGCCGTGATTTTCCTCGTGTAAAAAATATTTGAGGGGTTCGAATAATTATTTTTTTCGCGTAGGAAGAATTTGTTGTATATACATACCCACAAAAACAGATTCTCTGTAAAAAAAGGCGGCATGTTCATTCAGTGCCAACAAAAATTGATACCTACGTAAAATACTCTCCAAAAAAGATTTGAAATCAATTAAGATCGCCATGTTCAAGATTTATATATAAAAAGTAAAAGTCATCATTTGAAAGGAAAATTATTGTAAATCAAGTTACTAAAAAATTCGACTAAAAAATTTATAAAAAAATTTAATAAAAAAGAACTTGCCTCGTTTTTTTCCTTCAAAATAAAAAATTCAGACTGAATTTTACTCGATGTTTATGCACTTATGATTTTAAATAAATTCATACACTTATATGATACCACCAGTATACCGAATGTCGCACGGGAAACCAATCAGGCGGGGGCCTTCTGATTTTCTCTGAATTTGACTTCGGCAGTGCAATTTATGAATTACTCTAGCACCGTTCAAGCACTGCCAATTATTCGGTATAGTGGACAAAATATGAAAACTTAAACGCAGCAAGTTCTTTTTTATTAAAATTTTTTAATAAATTTTTTAGTCGAATTTTTTAGTAACTTGATTTACAATAATTTTCCTTTCAAATGATGCCTTTTACTTTTTATATATAAATCTTGAACATGGCGATCTTAATTGATTCCAAATCTTTTTTGGAGAGTATTTTACGTAGGTATCAATTTTTGTTGGCACTGAATGAACATGCCGCCTTTTTTTACAGAGAATCTGTTTTTGTGGGGGGATTTCACTACTTTTTGGAATTTATTCATGAGGAGAATACGTACATGTAGAAGAATAGCTTTCTATTACCTCAAAATTAAAGTCTCACATTTTATACCGATACGAGCCAATTAATTATAACCACGTTACTTTTGATTTATTCTCGTGATATTTTGAAAGGGATTTATAGACTAGAGAACCCTTATATTTTTCACGTTGCCTTAGTATTTTGGAGAAATAAAACATATACCGCTTTCGAATTTACAGGCCGTCGGATTTTTCTTATATTTTGGTCGTCTACAGAAATCCATGTAGACATTTTACCTTTAACTCTAAGTATACTCTTCCAATGACTGTGACGAATTGTTTCATCACATGTAAAGATACCTGTCAATTCGGGAGATAGAAGCATCTAACCTCGAAATCGTTAATTTGTAAATAATGATCTATCGAATGTATTAATCCCTATATTATCGACTTCTATCGAATGTATTAATCCCTATATTATCGACTTCTGTCAAATGCATTAATCCTTATATTATCGATTTCTGCCCTACATAGCTTTACCCAAGTAGCAAAAGATATTTATCAGACATCCACAAGATGTCTATATGTATGTCTAATTAATGACATCTATATTTGGTATAAATGTGGTTGAAATCTAGATATAGACAGCGCGTATAGATGTCTGACAGATATCCTAAGTTGACAAGAATAGATATTCTATAGTAAATATAATGATTGTTTAAAATTAAAAGTTAATACTATTAAATAAACTTAATTATAAAGCTCTATATTAGTCTTCTCGGCCTTTAATAAAAATAGAGAACGAGAAAACCCTCTAGAGCCTTGTAATTCATTTAAAAAAAATATTATTAATGTTATATTTTATGAAATTATCAAGAGACACGGTAGTGTCTCGCGGCATGTTCGTTCATCGCAGCATCGCAGCACCCGTGTCTCTTTACAGGAAAGATGTCTGCCCTCTTCACCCCTCAATTTTTACATCGAATTTTCTCAATAAATATATGGTTATAACCAAAACTATGCTTAGTTACCCCATATAAATTGATTATTCTCTATTGATAGAGGCCAGAATAAATGTTATAAGTTACATATTAACAGAGATTCATCCTTAACACAACGCGAAGCCACGCCCCACCCGCCTAAAACTCGAGGATTTTAGATTTCTCGACCGATAGCTATATGTCAAAATGTCACAAAATTTCCGGCAATCTTCGGCGACAGTCGGCTATGATCGGAAATGTGTATACATATGTAGATCAAACACACACACGCGCCATTGAATGTGTGAGATATATTCCGGCTTTCATCGTCGACTGTTCGTAGATGATGGGGGGGGGGGGGGGAATGCGTATACACAAATGCGACCGCACGCATACACCATCAAATGTATGTGAGAGAATATATATGTATTACTTCAAATGCCTGTATCTCCTTTCCTAATTACTTTAAAAATATTTTTTCTTTTTCCTTGAATTCAGAAAATTATAGCGAGCATTTCCATTACTGCAATTATTTCCATGCAATAACATATATTATGGTTTCATGCCGATTATTATATATGTTCAATTGCTCGTTTCATATGGTGACAGTAAATGTATCAAGCTGTCAAAATAGCTTAAAAAAAAGAAGGAAATAACATGACTCTATATTATCGACTATCGGATTATTTATACCTTACCGACTGCCGAAGTTAAATTTCAAGTTATCGGCCATAGGTATGACTTTGATTGGTTTGCCCGCTGTGACGTGGAGAATCGCTCCGCGTCACACAAAAAGGGTGCAATCGGCCCCTTCGAGATAACGCGTGCGAATCGGCCATCGAAAGGGCCGTGCGAAACGTCGCGAGCGCGATCGCGGCAAAGACGCGAATCCGGACGGTCCCGGGGAGAGCGCGAGTTCCGGTACCGCCCCGGGCCAGAGTCTGATTTCGCCTGCGTTCGCTAACGCACGACAAAGGAGAGTGTCCGAGCGAGAAACGCGAGCGAGAGCCGAAAGAATAACGAACCGAGAGTCGCGAAGTGTCGTGCCATCTGCCACCGCAACATCGAGAGGATCGAGACGAGGAGGAGATACGGCGAGCTCCATCGGGGATATCCCCTACGCGAGAGGGACCGAGTCCTCCCCGGAGGCGAAGGAAGGAGACGAGAGGGTCATTCGATTGGCAGCCCGGAAGTCCAGGGAGCCGGGGCGCACCCAGCCGAGAACGATCGCTGCAACCCCGGTACGCTCTCCCGTTTATGTAACCGCTCTCCGACTCACCCCCGCGCCGTTATCGCCTTGTTAGCGCCTCCGCGCGAGCGTTTCGTTTCGTCCGTCGGCGAATCGAGCGGTGTCCGCGGGATTGTGCGGCACCGTTTCGGTGTTTCGTTAGATTAACGCTCGCAAGCGTCGTTCGGGAACCAGTGTAGAGTTCCCCGTCAAATAAACGCTGTTCTTTTTAAACGAAGTCGAGATTCTTTTTGCGTGAACCCGTCCGCGAATCCGTCCTCCCGGGTCCCAGCCAGCGCACCTCGAACCGCCCCTCTACCGTATGGTACGCTAGAGGTAGCCGAGCCCGACGGAGATCGAACCGTTTCCGATCTCCCGGTTCTCGTCCGTTTTCAGGGACCGCGTTCGTCTCCCTGAGTGGCGGGATCGTGACCCGCCTGGCGCCCATCGTTCCATAGTCGCGCGCGCGGCATCGTAGCCGCTTAATAGTGGCGTAGCGGAGGGCACCGAGGGCCCTCACCGAAACGCTACGTCATACCGCGGATATACGGAGTTATTTATGGAAATCCTTTCACGAACGAATTGTTCTGGGTAATTAAGTATTACTGCAGAACGAGTAGGTTAGAAGATTTTTATGAAGACTCACGATTTTCTGACATGTCATCTCGTACAGGTGCAATCGAAGAGGATCTAGCTCGTGTCCTGTCCGTAAAAAGATGACTCGATGGACATCGGAGAATGTCAGGCTTGTCACCGAGCGCCTATTACCCACGGTACATTAATTGCACTACGCGCTTCTCGTTTCATTCAACTATATCCAGCGTGAAATAACTTTTACTTCTTTCAAGGTAATAAACCTTTATGAACTGTTCGTGGTAGGAGGGAGCGATCGATAATAGAG
Source organism: Xiphydria camelus (assembly GCA_963678675.1). Lineage (NCBI taxonomy): Eukaryota > Metazoa > Arthropoda > Insecta > Hymenoptera > Xiphydriidae > Xiphydria > Xiphydria camelus. The sequence goes on along the minus strand of OY783192.1, from coordinate 15,074,684 downwards.
GCTCGTCGTAGACAAGTTCGTCTATTAAAACTAAAAGGCAATTCGGTGTGCCGAACTACTACTGCGATAATGTCCCCGAGCTCGTAGTCTATTCTGCAATTAACGTTAACATAATCGTGATTATGCTCGGGTGATGGGTGTTCCAAAAGAGGTAAGTTGATACCAAACATCCTTTGCTGTAAGCTGACTTGCTAGTGTATGCTTTGCAACTGGAACTTCATCGCAGGAATAATTTGTCTACGATTAGTCACAATCATTGATCGTTTACCCCTTCGATCAACAATTCGTACAAGGTAAATACTTTGAAAGAAGTAAAAGTTACTTAAAGCAGGAAAATAGTTGAAACGAAAAGCGCATATTGTAATGAAAGTACTATGGGTGAAAGGCGCTCGGTGACAAGCCTGACATTTTCCGATGTCCATCGAGTCATCTTTTTACGGACAGGACACGAGCTAGATCCTCTTTGGTTGCACTTGTACGAGATTCCATGTTAGAATAGCGTGAATCTTGATGAAAATCTTCTAACCTACTCGTTCTGTAGTAATACTTAATACCCCTGGAAGTTGAAGCAACAGTTATTGGCAAACGGACACCGATTTTTAAACACTTAGGGAATCTCATCGAAGAAACCCGAATGATTATTTCGTATCACTCCTACGCATTATTATTTATAAATTAACGATTTCGAGGTTAGACGCTTCGATCTCCCGAATTGACAGCTACTGGGAGATCAGACGTTTGACACTTCTTACTCGGCTCGTAAGACCGCAGCGCACTCTCCCGAAACCAATTCTATCCAGCAAAATGCCAGGGAAATTCAAAAGTTGGAGTTTGCCATCGGATATACTGTTTACTTTTCCAATAACCGTGACGAATTGTTTCATCACATGTAAAGATACCACTTATGACAGTATATATGTATGTTGTTACATATATTAACTCGAGACGTTGGAATAGTTTTAAGAAATCCTTTTGCATGCACCGCTGAAATTTCGCCCTTACTCGTAAATAAATCTTAAAATAACAACGACTTTTATTGTTGATAGTGGATGGATCAACCAATAAATTTGATTTTTCTTCACTATCAACAATCAAAGTCGTGGCAGAAAAGTAAGGAATACAATAGAATTGGATTACAATAATGTAGTAACTACTTTATTATTATTTTTCCTTTATCGATATATTTCCTCTTTCGTAGTATACTATCAGAGAGAAGTTCCAATTTATATACCAACCTATCAAACGTGAAGTGTACGGGTCATTCCATACCAAATCGGACACTTTTTGGAGTAACATTTCGGATTTTGCTCAAATTTGGATATATTGTAGTCTTTGTCGATGTTTAACCGTATCTCGAAGGATTTTTCAAAATTTTGAAAATTGTTGATTTTACAGCCACTTGAATAATAACGCTGCTTTTTTTTCATTAAATTATAATTATCAAACCGGTTGTCGGCTGAGAATAATCTTTTGGGTACTAAAAGTGAAAGAGTTGAAAAATCAGAGAAAAGTTGCATCGATCAAAAAAAACTTTTTTAAATAATTTTATTTGCAATTGATTTAAACAAATGACGTATTTTCATAGCTGGCCACTTTTTAAAAATCTGAAAAAAAGCAAGCATATACTTTGATAGCCTCTCTTTAACGACAAACAAACAAAAATAACGAGACTTTAAAATTGACGACACAAAAATTAATTGAAGTTGACGCCGCGTCAGCCTCGCCGCGTCGGCCCCGCCGCTAGCGTGTCGCCAAGCCAGTCGAACCCACCGACCGGTGGCTGGTGGCGGGGCCGACGTGCCAATTCCGACGCGGCGTCAACTTCAATTAATTTTTGTGTCGTCAATTTTAAAGTGTCGTTATTTTTGTTTGTTTGTTGTTAAAGAGAGGATATCAAAGTATATGCTTGCTTTTTTCAGATTTTTAAAAAGTGGCCAGCTATGAAAATACGTCATTTGTTTAAATCAAGTGCAAATAAAATTATTAAAAAAAATTTTTTTTTTTGATTGATGCAATTTTTCTCTGGTTTTTCAACTCTTTCACTTTTAGTATCCAAAAGATTATTCTCAGCCGACAACCGGTTTGATAATTATAATTTAATGAAAAAAAAAGCAGCGTTATTTTTCAAGTGGCTGTAAAATCAACAATTTTCAAAATTTTGAAAAATCCTTCGAGATACGGTTAAACATCGACAAAGACTACAATATATCCAAATTTGAGCAAAATCCGAAATGTTACTCCAAAAAGTGTCCGATTTGGTATGGAATGACCCGTACATGTACCTCACTCCTATTTCATCTCTTCTTCGCCTCTGGTGTAACGACGGTCAATGTGGAACCGAATGTACTACTGGTTCTTCGAATAACAAGTGGACGATCCCTCGTTCGAAAGAAACCCCCTCGGGTTCGCATTCGATTTGCAGTCCTTCTGGATAGAATTGGATACCAGCACGTTTATTTCTGTAACAAATTATAAATAACACAATTATATTCAGTATTTCACTATTTAAAATATACCCTACTTACTCTACGTAGAAATTAAGAAACTATATTAATCTGAGTTAACTAATTCTATAGATAATAATGACATAATTATTAAAAGTGATATATTTCCTCTTTCGTATTATACTATCACAAGTTCAAATTTATATACCGACCTGTTAAAAGTGAAGTGTACATGTACCTCACTTCTATTTCATCTCTTCTTCGCCTCTGGTGTAACGACGGTCAATGAGGAATCGCTGATATCGATTGGGGTTCGAGGGTTATTCCTCATTCTTTCTAGGACAGCATCGATATTTTGCTGCACCTGTATTCTTCTGGGACTTCCTAAAATAATTATAAAAACCCTATATAATTCAGCCCTGACAAGTACAATCTTATCGAGCTGTACCTTATCGAGGAGATCTTTCGACGTAATGAGACCGAAACGTTTCTATGATGTTTCGCAACATTCGCGAATTTATCGAGAAATATATATTTCTAACATATACGGTAGTGTTCATGAATGTTGTAAAATATTGCAGAAATGTTACAGAAAAGTTATGATATTTTGTAATTTCCATCGTTACACTAGAGGCGAAGAAGAGATGAAATAGAAGTGAGGTACATGTACACTTCACGTTTGACAGGTCAGTATATAAATTGGAACTTGTGTGATAGTATAATACGAAAGATGAAATATATCATTTTTAATAATTCTGTCATTAGAATTGGTTAACTCAGATTAATATAGTTTCTTAATTTCTACGTTGAGTAAGTTCGGTATATTTTAAATAGTGAAACTGCAAATAATTATGTTATTTACAATTTATTACAGATCGTATGCGAACCCGAGGGGATTTCTTTCGAACAAGGGATCATCCACTTGTTGTTTCAAGAACCAGTTGCATTAGTTCATTCGGCGAGCTGGATCTGCTGTCCTGAGTGCATGGACGTGTGCCACTTTAAATGGATATTTTGTCATTTCCATCGTTACATCAGAGGCGAAGAAGAGATGAAATAGAAGTGAGGTACATGTACACTTCAGGTTTGACAGGTCGGAGTGTAAATTGGAACTTGTAATAATACGAAAGAGGAAATATATCGTTAGAGAAAAAATAATGATAAAGTAATTACTTGATTGTTGTGATCCAATTCCATTGCATCTCCTATTTTTCTCCCACAGCTTTAATTGTGATAGAGAAGAAAAGCCATCGATTAGTCTCGTGCTCGCATGACGCTGAAACAAAAAATAGAACTATCACAAAGATAATTGTCCTTCCATCGAAAGTGAGGTTAAAGCTGTCAGATGGCAATTAAACTTATCTGATGGTAATTCTTCTGAGATACTGCCGTCTCCTTTCCTGCTCTTTATAAAGAATGCACAGGCAACCAGAGAAACACAGCACTGCATCCGTTCACTATCTCGATTATCGAAAAAAAAACAAACGATTATTAAACTATACGGAGCGTCTGTCACATTCACCACTATTGAGATTCATAACTCCGATTACACTGAATTTTTACATTTTATTAACAAGCGCGTTCGAGGATCGAAATAAACGCGAGGTTAATCGTTTCGCGAATGGAAATATTTTATTAACTTTGAAAATACCCAAACATTTAAGGAATATATTCTCTCACACACTCTCACATACATTTGATGGCGTATGCGTGTGGCCGTATCTGTGTACATATTTCTGATCGTGGCCGACTATCGCCGAAGATAGACGGAATTTTTGTGAGATTTTGACATATATATATCGCCCGAGAAATCGGATTCTCGACTTTTAGGCGCAAGGGGCGTGGCTTCGCGTTGCTAAGGAAAAATCTCTGTTAATATGTAACTTATAACATTTATTCTGGTCTCTATCAATAGAGAATAGTCAATTTATATGGCGTAACTAAGCATAGTTTTGGTTATAACCGTATATTTATTGAGAAAATTCGATGTAAAAATTGAGGGGTGCAGGGGGCAGACATATGTGGTGTAAAGAGACACGGGTGCTCGCGACATCAGTGCTGTCGTGTCTGAGCGCGAAACTACTTGAACGAACATGCCGCGAGACACTGCCGTGTCTCTTGATATAACATATACGAAGGTATTTTTGTGAATCGAGAATATATCGCTTCCCAACAAACACAGAGGTTACGGGCCAACGTCGGTAAGTTGCTGTTTGCCGATGATCTCGGCACTGGGGTGATGCCGGCATACGGCAATGGCGCATAGTATGGTTATGTCCGCCTGGCCGATAAGCGGGCCGACGTTCGTCGCCCGGCACAGATCCGAATCTGCGCGGCATTGGTACGACGGTGGCACGAGTAATATGTGCCGATTGCGGCCCAGCAAACAACCAAGCTCTAGAGCCAGTAATGGCTATGCAACTTCCCGGTAAGGTTTATATGACGGTTCCATGAAAATCCTGCATTGGGAATTTGCCGGTAAACCGGCAAAAGCACGACATTAAAAAGAATATGCTCAATATTATTAAAAGAGACTATTTTTTGTGTGAAAGCTTTTTCAATATTCTATTGCTATTTCAGTCAGTCTGACTAAAGAAGCAATAAAATATGCAGAAACTCTTTCAAAAAAGAAAAGTTTGTTTTAATAATAGCTATAGGCTACCCCCACTCTTAAAAATGGTTTCATTAAATTATCCACAGCCACGTATACCATTAACCTTTATATATACATTATACAATATATGAAGGGTTTCTTTCAAAAACCCTTTATAATATAATGAAAGAGAAGGCACCACTATACGGCTAGATATAACGAAAGAGCAGGAATTACTACCAATACAACAGGGATTGACGTTTTTGACAAGTGCTGTTTTTGAAAGAGATCCTTCATATGTTTTATCTTGACCAAGCCTATGGAAAACTGAAAAAAGAAATGATGTAACTTTTTACTTAATGAAAAACTTGGGTATAGGTATATGTAATTAAAGAAAATAATATCATAATTAGTTTTATTAAAATTCCTTCAAAAACACTTCACTTTAAAAACTGATTCAAAATAAGAAATGAAAAGTAATAAAAAATTTAAATAATCAAAAAATGAATTAAAATCACACTCTAGCAGTAATGAAATACTTGTTTCAAAAAATAATAGACTCAGTCCATCGCAGTCGTCTCTTTATTTTTTCTCCTAATCCGGCCTCCGCTCCGGTCAGAGGCATTTCTCAGCCACGTCATAATCACTGCATGTATTTTGTTGTCTTTAGCTTCCTTAGCAACTGGGTTTTTACGTATTGACGCTGAAATATATTATTTCATTATTACTGTACTTAGCATTTAACGGGCACTCAGTCCTTTTTGGACCATTGTACCCGAGCCACACTTGGGGCCACTCAGACAGAGGAGTCCCCCCCTCCGTCCACGACCCCCGGTGAGCCCAGGGCCTCCATGCAGGAGGCATGCAGGAGTCCCCTAGCCCTCCCAGGTCTCCCAATCAGAGGGGGGGCCCCTCCCTGTCTTCACTCACTGGGGAAGGGGGTCCTCCATGCAGAAGCCCCCCCTCACCACCCCGAGTACAGCCGGTCATAGCTCGATCCCCGGATCCCGGAAAAATTATTTTTCCGCAAGCCGGGATTCGAACCCTAGACCTATCGCCCGAGCAGTCTTCGAGAGGCCAGCATTTAGACCACTCGGCTACTGCCGGCGACTTATTTCATTATTACTACAAACTTAGTACATGACTTGCATGACTAGAATGTTGTAGATATATGTATATACGTATAACCAAAAAAACTATATTGTTAAACAGTATAAATAATTATTGGATGTAATTTCCAATCTTTTTCAAGCTAGCGCTAGCAAATTAAATCAATAACAGAAAGAACACTAATTTTGTTTTAACAATTAAAAATATTTAATCATTTGCGTAACGTACCTCTTATTAAGGACATGATGTTCTCACACACTTGCAATCCTTTTCTGTTATTTTTCCCAGTAAAATTGATTTGAACTGCCAGTTGATGACCAATTATATTATAGAGGACTCTTCTTGTGGTCTCGGCAAAATCTTTTCCTCCTAGGAGTCCCAAATGTTTGGCCTAAAAATATTTTTGTAAACATAGTCTTTTTTACAACTTAGTGTCTCTGTTACACGTAATACACAGTGACCCAAAATTTCGCCCCTTTTGGGGACCTCATGAATTCGATTCAAAAGTGCTCGAAATGATAACTTATAGTAATACTTTAAAGTAAGCAAAATTGTAAGTTGAGCATTGTTTTTGTTTTGGGGATATGACGAGTCGAATTTGTTAGTTGACCTGCTCGCGGCAAGATGAATCCAACTATTTTCTTCAGAGAAGTGTCCTCTATCGGCTCAGCAGCATCCGAATTCGGCAGAGGACTAATTGCTCGCCAATCGAGCGACTCCTATAAGTGCTTTGAATACAAATTCAATTCATCGAGATTTGCTATACTTTCAGTGTAAAAATACCGATTGATCAAAGATGTTTAGCGAAAATGCTATTATTTTCTACAGAAATATTTTGTAACTTCCTTTTATTATATTTCTGATAAAATTTAATGAAAGATTAGGAAAGAATGGAGAATTTTACGTTAGAAATGGTACTGCTTGTATCTGTTGAGAATTTTAAGATAACGCAAGAGGTCACTGAGAATGTCGGATTCGCCTTGGCTTGGATGAATCAAATAACGAGTTTAACCCGTCATATCTCAAAAACAAGAACTATACTCAACTTCAAATTTCGTCTACTTTAAAGTATCACCATAAACTATCATTTAGACCAATTTTAAATTAAATTCATGAGGTCTCCAAAAGGGGCGAAAAATAGGATCTTTTTTGGCTCACTCTTTGGGCAAAATCCGAAATAAATGTGCAAAACTTGTTTTGAACAAAGAATAACAACGAATAATTCCCAAACACGAAATAGTAGTTGGTACGCGACAGTTGATCGCGATGCTTCGGAATACCATTTCTCGAGATAGGACATCTCTAGGAGATTCTGCCTTCTTTAAAAAACTGAAGGCGAGGTTTGTGTTACTCAAGGGCCTCATATGAACTATGTCATATATCTTTAAAGTATTTTAGGGAAGAATCTCATAAAGTTGACCTATCCCGTATATACGCCTACTAAAAAAAATAATCGCAAACTGTACTTACACATTTTTGGAAATATTCCTGATTCTTCAAGTTTTCATTGAGTTGTAGTAAGTCTTCGTAAGTAGCACATTTAGATACCTCAAATAGTGGCTGCAAACTATCAGTGGTTCCTTTTTCATTAATTAATATAAGATGCTTCACATCTTGCTTCAATAGTACCATTTCTTTCAATAAACGGGTCAAAATTTCTAAAAATAACAAGTTGTTAATTAAAAAAATGTCTAAACATTTCTTTACAACATAATTTAATAATGTACATTTTTAAGTTATTTATTACTCACGTGAATTCATTTCACAATGACATTTATTTTGATTATGATGACCTACATGAAGACCTTTGCTATCTTTGCTATCTTTGCTATGTGATCCAATATCTGGATTAGCTCCTAGGCTAGCTACAGGTGCAGGCGGTGCAGGTACAAGTACCAGTGGTGTTAAGGTTTTCTTATATTTTGGTACTTTATCAGAATCAACTTTTATTGCGGGTGGAGTAGGAATGAAAGTTTCTCCGTCGTCACTAGATTCCATTGAATATTCAAAATCTGAGTATTTCTTTGTTTTACCATCACGCCTACTAGTTGAAATAATAGGAGCACTCTGGTGCTTGCTTCACTGTGGGACGATTCTTCTTCAAACATCCGTAATTTTAATTGAGCAGAATGATAATCACCTGAAAATATAACATTATAGCTTTTAAGAACATCTTACACCCAATACCACTGCAAAACAGTTTTTTTAATTTAAGAAAAACTATTTAAAAACGAAATCTTGTTCAATATGACACATCTCAGTCTATCTTTTCCTTCTCGACATGTACACAGATTGTTCAAAATTCTTCTAGAAAAAAAATGTTTTGTGATGAATTCAGGAGTACCTATACACAGTGTCATTGAATAAAATATTAACACGTTGACTGCCGGCCACCAACGCTACCGGGTTAAAGTACATTACCTATTGGTCCCATGGGACCAGCGTGGCAGTCAACGTGTTAATAATTTAATTAATTAATTTTGTGATTAGGCAACTGCTAGATTATTTACCTGAGATGTATTTTACTCGAATTGGATAGACGGCACATTTTTCTTCTTTTAAAGCTGAGTGATTTAAAACAGATCTTTTTCTCTTTGTGTTGATGACTTCAGATATGAGGGCCAGTAACAATACAGATTGGAATCCTGTTCAAAAACCCACGTGCTAGATATTAATGCCATAGGAATTTCACTATTGTGGATCTCATCAGGAAATTCCACAATAACATAGTCAACAGTTCTAGAAAAAATATACCTTTTTACTTTAATGTCATTTCTCTCCGAGGTGGTATACATATTTCCTGCTTTAGATTGGATATTGTGGGAGGTTGTCTGGATTGAATGTGTGGATAATTCCTTCGATAATGATTGCCTATTGTGCAACCTTCATTTTAATTCACAAAAGTATAAGAAATTATCGAAAATAGGTCATTAATTATTTTTAAAAAGTCCGAGTTAATACCTTGATGTGATTTAATAAGTTTATATGAAGATTTATTCCGCGTCATCCATATTAAAGACAATATAATAAAATATAACTATGCAAGTAACGCACAATAAGTTACAATATATTACATACATATCAATTAGTTATCAAAGTGCAATAATGGACAAACGATAAAGGAATGAGATGTGTTAAATGGCAAAAATACACACTTACACAAAATACTATCAGGATTAATTGTAATTTGAGAATTATTGTTGGGAGTCACTTCAAAAAGTTCAATAATAGAACTATCAGTAGGATATATTGTAAATGATGTTCGGCTAACAAGTCGGGCTTTTATAAAAATATTATCTGACGAAACTTAACGAATTAAATCTGACGAAATAAAACTATTCTGCTGTCTTTTAAAATTGCGCAGTTGTCGCCGGTTTTAATAGAAAATATTGTATCTCTACAAAGCAATTTTTGGTAAAACTTGATATCATTATTTGTTTTTAGTAATTTCCCAGTTACCTGAATAGTATTGGTATTATGGTCTGTTAAAGAAACGGTCATCTCTTTTCCTTCATATATTCTATTAATAACTTGCTGCAAACATTGATTTGGTTTTCTAAGCATGTGTTTTAAAAACCCAAGGTAATTTTCAAAAACAAAGCAACTTATGTCAACCAGAGTGTTAAATTTTGCGGAGTCATCAGGTAAATGAATGAGCGAATGGACGTTATAAATGCAAAACTCTTTTCCATAAATCATTGTTGAATGGGAAACAAATAGTTTTAATAAATATTTAGCGTATGTATTATAATCTGAATTAAACCTGGGATTAAGAAGTATAGTTATAGCAAATTTCAACAGCATTAAATTAGAAAAGATATGTGTGGGTACAATATCTTTAAGTAGTGGACTGATGTACAATAGAAATTGCCTATATTCCGTAGCTTTCCAATGCTCTAATTCCCTTATTGACCGTGGTTTGCTATTGAAATCATTAGGCCAATATTTCTTTGACAAATCTATTCTTTCTTCAAAAATTGTTAGTTTGTCAGGAGAGAACCTAAAGAGCCTACTGCCATCTCGCCATAAAAACAAAAGTTTACGCATAACACCGAGACAAACGCAATGCATATAATCTATGGGAAATAATGATATCAAGCCTATATACCCCTAAATCGCTCAAAGGTGTAGGGCCTCTTGAAAAATCTGGGTATTGCCCTGCAGAAAATCCTTCATCAGTTCTTAATGGACTGTTTAAGTTTAAAAAAACCATTCTCCTATTGATGTATTCTCCTGGTGCACAACATCTATCACAGCCATTATATCCATTATGATTTTTCGTGGATCTTATGAACGCACGCGCAGGAGAATCACAACAAAAGGATCGACATACAATATTAACTTTTGTGCCTTCAAAGACGACACCATTAAATAAATAATCTTTTAACTCTTTTACAAACTCATTGAAAAAAACATTTATTAGAGGTTTATTAGTTCCACAGTATATGGCCACTGGAAACGGACATTCACGCTTGAAATCATGTACCCTGCATAGAATTGGCCATGTCTTTGTGCTTTTATGTAGTGGTAGTCCATCAATGTTAAAATCTAAATGATAAGTATGTAATGATTTGTGACTATATTTTTTATATAGTTTTTCCAGTCCATAAAATATTCCAAAATAATAAAATTGCCCATCTCCCATTAATGAAACATCCTTTCTCCGTGGCGTACTTAATAAAGTTCTAGCATTTAATGGTAAATTTGCTATATTCGGGCGTGTAGAAAACCAGCCCAACAACTCATTGATGGCTGTATGGCTTATATTGTTTTTAAGAGCCCATTGCCTGAGAAAAGTTGCGGAGGGTTTTGATTCGACTGATGGTTCGGTCTGTTTGGGGACGTCGTAGACGACATCGGAGGGGGGGGGGGGGAAGGATATTTTCTTCATCAGCAAAATTATATTCCGAGAGACCATCATGAAATTCTAAACGTGAACTTTCATCGGAATTAAAGCTATCATCAAGGTTATTGTTGTTAATTAATGTTGTTAAATTATTGTCTTGATTACGAGTTTCATCTATGAAAACGTCCAAGGGTTTATCCGAACAAGGTTTATCTCTTTGACATTTCTGATATTGAGAATAACGGGATTTATCCACGTATGAACAAGAGGGTACGCCAGTATTAAATTCTGATGATAATTTATCAGAACTATCAGGATTAGTCGTATTCGTGGAACATTCTTTTAAAATAGTTTCCACAGTTTCATTAAGAACACGCCTTCTATGCCTTGAACTTAGTTTACGGGGCTGGTGGTACATGCTGAATTTCCACTTGGATAAATAAACACATACTACACCCTAAAAATTAATAAAAGAATGTCATAATCTTCCAGTAAACACTATAGACCTTTTATAATAATATGGAACGGACAGGATAGTTGAAGTCTTAGATCTTAGAAGAGACAAAGATTGCAAACATGTTCACTCTACAATCAGTTTGTACTTACTTCGTGCCGAATTTTTCCATACTTTTCACTGGAAACTACTGTGCAAACTGGTGAAACTGGGCACACATCGACATATAAATGCCATAAACAAATTCAAAACTGAAAATGGCTAAAAATGCGCCGTCTCAGAGCCGTGTCTGTGGTTTGGAACTACCTACACTCGTTATGAGGTTATAACACGTGACGCCTGACGTCATACTGGCTGGCAGCGAGCCGCGCATGCTCAAATACTTGAGTCGGCTGAATGGGGTGTTTCCGTTACTGGCAAGACGGTAAAGTTTACATGACGAGCAGATGATGATATACCAACGTAACCCCATTGCTGGGCAACTTATGCTATAAATGCGATGGTTTTGTTACATAGAACAAGCGTTGGCCCAGCAATATATATCCAATGCCGCCAATATGCCAACGTTGCCAGCACTGGTCCGACTATTTGCCGACCTTCTGTGTTTGTTGGGTGCTTCTCGAGAATAATGACACTATTCAAAAATCTACATTTTTCAGGAAACGCATTTGTAATAATTATAAATGTATAGCCCTTAATATCTCAAAGGTACTGTCAGAAATTTAAATAGTAGTTATACATTACCTTTGAGATATTAAGGGTTATACTGTGACGTAGCGTTTCGCTAAGGGCCCGCGATGCCCTCCGCTATGCCACTAACCGGTGGCTACGATGCCACGCGCGGGACGAACGATGGGCACCAGGTACGTCGAGTGCACCACGCGGGGAGGCGGACGCGCTCCCCGACGACGAACGATCTCCGGGAGATCGGGAATGAACCGATCTCGAACGAGCTCGACTATCCCAGCAAATGGTAGAGGGGCGGTTCGAGATGCGCGGACTGGGAAACGGAAGGACGGAACCTACGGACGGGGTCGCGAAAGAAATGAACACAACCGATGTCTATGAACTAATCACTTTATTCGCACGGGGACGCGGCGAAAGTCGCCGGGCGACGCTCGCAATCGCGACAACGACTCTAGGCGCGGTTTTGGTGCCGCACGCACCACGCTAACGGCCGCTCCGAGAAAATGCTAATACTACGACACTCGGGCGCAAAAGCGACGAAACTCTACTACGACTTATCGCTAACCGATGGAACGCGGAATCGAGGACACGCGTAAACGATGAAACGCGTTAACGATAAAAACGCGTAAACGAGGATACGTGTAAGCGAGGAAACGCGGGCGCAACCCCGACGGGAACATGTGGCGATGGTGCGGACGCGGGTCGGGCGCGAGCGCGAGAAACAAGGCGGAGCGTACCGGCTATCGTCTCTCGTGGCGGCTTCCTCTCGTCCTTTTTTTCCGATCGTCCGGTCGACGGCCTCGGAAGACGCTGGCTCCTTGTCGGGTCCCTCAACGTCCGACGTATGATCCCTTCAGCTCGCCTCTGCTCACTCGGAACTCCGACTCACTCAACGCTGGTTTCCTAAACTCGGCTCACGCTCGATACGGCTCGTTATACGTCTCGTGCTAAACTGAATCGGTCGTCTCCTCTACGTTGCTCGAACGAAAAAGCAAAAACTACTCCGAGCACCGCCGTCGTGTTGACGCCTCGCGTCCCAGAGGTGGCCCCACATAAATCCGCTCGCTACCGATCCGGGTGCTCAACGTGTGCCCGTCCGGATGCGTCTTCCTTGAATCGACGCCGCGATCGCACTCCTCCTCAACGCAAGGCCCTTTCGGTGGCCGATTCGCACGCCTGACCCCGAAGGGGCTGATCGCACCCTTTTTGTGACGCGGAGCGATTCTCCACGTCACAAACTCCACCCTCCTTAGCTGGAACCAGAGGTTCCTGGAACGCGTCGTCTCCGACCGACTAACTTAGGTTAACGCGCTCCGCCGCTGGGATAGGGATACCGGTTGCATCGGACCGCCCTCGATATGCGCGAGTTTTAGGTCCGACACGTGTTGTTTCCCGACCGACTTGCCGTGCAAGTCTACGAGCTCGCATGCCCGACGTGATAGGACCTTCGCTACTCGGTACGGACCTTCGAACTTCGGCGCGAGTTTCGACGCGATCCCGAGTGCTCCCGACGATAGCACGTGCGACCTTTTCCAGACGACGTCACCTTCCGTGTAAGTGCCGACGTGGCGACCACGGTTATAATACTTCGCCTGTTTATCGTGCGCCTCCTCGAGGTACTCCAGGACAATATCGTGTATCTCGGACATCCGGAGCATCCTTTCCACCCATTCGTGCGGATTTTGAGTCGTGGGAACGATTTTCACCTCGATCACACAGCCGCCGAGCGAAACGAGGTGGTGCGGGTATACGTCCGAAGTTCACGAATGCCGGGCTCGTCTTCAGGGTACTATACACCGCCGTGTTGTACGCGATCTGTAACTTTTGTAGATGGTCGTCCCAGTTTCGATGATTGTCCACGTACGCGGTGATCATAGTCTTGAGCGTTCGATTGATTCACTCCACGGGATTCGCCTGGGGGTGGTACGTTGGGAGAGTCGCGAAATGGATCCTGAATCCGTGCAGATACGACTTGATCTGCTTATTTACGAACTCCGTCCCGTTGTCCGTTAAGAACGTGTTCGGACAGCCCCAGCAGTAGACTATTTCCCGTTCGAAGGCCCTGAGGACGAGCTTCCCCGTCGCGGCGCGCAGTGGAATACACTCGATCCATTTGCTGTGTAAATTAAGGAATACGAGCACGTATTTGTAGCCGTTCGGACTCCTTGGCAATGGACCCATGACGTCGGTCGCTACGACTTTCCAGGGGCCATATACGCTGCGTTGACCCGTTAATGCTGGCGGTGGCCGTTGCTCGACTTTCGTCTTCTGGCAGGGAATGCACCGTTGCACATATTCGACGATGTCCTGGTGCATTCCGGGCCAGTAGTAATTCTCTCGAGCCCGAAGATACGATTTCGCGACTCCGAGATGGCCGGCTTGCGGGTCATCGTGTATTTCCCCAAGGACGTCCTTACGTAGCTTCGGTGGTACGACTTTCCAGGCGTTTAGATCTGGCACGATGAGATCTATTCGGACAATAACGATATAGTTGGTCGTTCTCGATTTTCCATCCGTTGTTGCTCGTTGGAAACCGTCGAACATGCTCCATCCGTCGATCGTACCATTTCTCTTGTACCGTGGACGACGGTGGTACGAGTTCTTCCTCGATCGTTGCAATGGTCGCCGGTGCTTCCGGTTCGAACATGCGCGACAATGCATCCGGTACGAGGTGCAACGCTCCTTTTCGATGGACGATGTCATAGTCGTACTGCAAAAGCTCGAGGGCCCACCGCGCGAGTCTTCCGTCCGAGCTTTTCAAATTATGCAACCACCGTAGGCTGCTGTAATCCGTGACCACCGTGAATTTGAATCCCTCGATGTAGGGACGGAACTTTTGGATAGCCCAAACGACGCCGAGGCACTCCTTTTCGGTCGTACTATAATTTCGTTCGGCGCGTCCGTTTGCAGTACGAAAGGGATCGAGAAATCCGGCGTCGACAGGATAGGCGCCGTCGCGACGGCGTTCTTCAGGTCACCAAACGCTTCTTCCTGCTCGCTCCCCCATTACCATCGCACGTTTTTCTTTAGCAAGCACGTGAGCGGCGTCGATCTCTCCGCGAAGTTCGGGATGAATCGGCGATACCACGATGTCATCCCCAGGAATCGTCGTAGTTGGCGTAGGTTCTTCGGTGGTGGAAATGCTCGAATCCCGGAACCGTAAACGCCGTCACTTCCTTGCTGGACTCTTCCAGCGGGATTTGGTGGTACGCCTGGCTCAAGTCGATCGTCGAGATGTACCGTGCGGCTCGCAGTTTGGTAAGGATGCCCTCCATGTACGGCAACGGATAGGCGTCTTTCTTCGAGACTGCGTTGACTTTTCGAAAATCCAAGCAGAAGCGATATTTTTTACTTGGTTTTCTTACCATCACGATCGGCGAGGACCACTTGCTGTTCGACGGCTCGATGATTTCTTCGGTAAGCATGCGATCGACTTCCGCATACATTGCCTCTTGTACGGGTGGTGACACGAGGTAGTACCGCTGCTTGATGGCCGCGTGTCCTTGAACGTCGATGCGGTGTTCAATTAACCCTGTGCACCCGGTTTCCCCCGAGACTTTCGGGAGCTCGCGTTGCAAGAGGCCGTCGAGCTCCTTCGCCTCGTCCGGAGAAAGCTCTACGATCCCGTGACACGACTTTTCGTCGCGTTCGTCAAGGTCGTCGGGACAGAGAAATGAATACGTTCTGCCCGTCCGATTCGGTATCCACGAATTCGCTGATCCGTCGATGGAGACTCCGAAGCGAGTGATGAAGTCCATCCCGAGGATCATATCGATGGCTAAACTCGGGACGATTCGAATGTCGAGGTCGAGTTCGAGGTCGTCAATCCGCAGAGGGAGAGTCAATTCTTCCCGGACGACCTCCAGGCTACCGTTTGCCGTTTTGATACAGCCCGCTCTCGGTGTTCGGACCGGTATCCCTTCGCGGAATTGCGGTTGGAGACCGACTGCTCCCATGTACGTCCTGGTGGATCCCGTGTCGAACATGGCGTTGAGTTGGTGTCCATTGACGATGACCCGGATGAAAGGGCGCGCGTCGCCCTCCACCGTGAGGGTGTCGTCGCAATGTACCAAGGCTTGCGTCTCCGTCGGGACATCACCGTCGAAGATCGTATCCGCTCTCGTCGGCGGTCTCCACTCACATATCGGTGCCCGCGAAGGTTCCGGAGGATCGTACTCCTCGATGACATCGTATGGATCCGGGACCGCGATCCGCGACACCGTCGGCGAAACAAGTGGAGTAGCGTTCCGATACTCGGAATGCGCTTCTTCCGTTCGGTCGGATCCTGCCGTTGCTCCTCCGCTTGCAGGACGTGGCGTTGCCGAAGGCGGAACGGTTTCCGTCGTCGAGGTCCGTTTCGAGTCGTTCGGTGTTTCCGAAGATGACTCGCGTGTCGACCTCTGTTCTTTCGGCCTTTCGTACGGCGGAACTGGCGTTGAGGAGCCCAGCGCTTCCTTCTAGGAGGTATTCGGGGGCCTCGGCGTCTCCGAGGACGACTCGATCGTAGACCTCCGTTTCTTCGTCGTGAGTCTCCGCGATTTCGCCGGCGAGTTGACTGTCGAGTCCGGCGTCGTCTTCGGATGCGGCGTGACGTACGGGGCGATGAGGGATTGGCACGGAGACTTCGTGGTCGAGGCGGGGCTTCCGGGCGATCGGTGTTGCGTCATCTTATCGGGAGTGGGGAGAGTCGCTTCGTTAACGCATGCTCCCCCACTTTCCCGTTTCCCTGGCATCGACGGCACTGAGGATCCGGGATTCCTTTATTGCACCGATAGCAATAGTTCTTTACACGGGGTTCCGGGCACCGACGCAAACGGTGGTCTGGGCTGGAGCAGTTCCAACACCGTACGTCCTTGTCGGTGGTCCAGTCGACCTCTCCCGCCTTCTTCTGTCCACCTGCGGAAGACGTCGAAGGTCGAGACGTTGTCGTGACTCGATGGTCGTGACGAGGGACCCGACCTTGGTGCTGGTGGTGCAGCCGTCCCCTCCCTCGAGGTTACTGCATGCACCACTGGTGCTCCCAGTCGATTACGGCCAGCTCGTTCGGTCCGATACGGAAAAGCACCGGTGACCTCCTCGTTCGTGGGTGGGGGTTGGAATCGACGGATGGTAGCCCAGATTTCCTCCCTGCGGATTTCTCGTTGGTACTTGGGGCGCATGTTGCGGAGCGCGAGACGAGCCAGGTCCTCGGGGTGAGGGGGACGTCTCATCCTCGCGGCGCTGGACTCGAGGTAGGTTATAAGTTCGACAGCGGTCTCCTGCTCCCCCTGCGTACGTCCACTCCAAGTCCCGTGTCCCAAATCGTGCGAGGAAATCCCGTCGGTACTCGGCCCAGGTGGACCACTACCCCTTTCGCCGCTGGGCCTACTGTCGAGGCAAGTCATCCAGGATCGAAGGCATGACGGTGAGGAGACTGTTGAGATCGAGACGGGCGAATTCCGCTCGATCTTCCACCTTTTCGATAAGCCGGCCTAACTTAGTCTCCAGCGATGGACGATGGCGGTCGGATCTCTCGGGGCGGAGCAGGTATTCCCGTGCGGAGTCCGGTCGAGCTCGTGTGTGTTCTGTATGATCCCCGAACCGGGGAAGTCCGGCGGGGTGACGTGGTGTCGCAACGGGGAGCTACTTCGTGCGAAAGTCACCGCTCCGTCTCGCCGAGGAACTTCCTCACCGAGTGTCGGTCGCTCTACGGGACCCCGGAGAAACGGTCGTCTGGGGTCTCGTGGCCTGGATAGTGGCGATCGGCGGCTTCTCTCCCGTGGGCTTCCTAGTCGGTAGCTCGCTAACGATCGGATTCCTCGTGAGAAACTCCTCCGGAGCTCGTGAAAACTCGTGGAAAGGCACTACTACTGCGTGATACGATCGGGCTCTCTCTCTCTCTCTCTCGATCCGCATTCGTACGAAGACTACTAGACTCACACTCTCGATATTCCTCGGTGCGCGGCTCGTGCCAAACTCAACCGACAGTCGACTCATTCTTTCGAAACAAAAGAAAAACCGTCCTCTCGTGCCTCGCCGTCGTCGGGGTTTCCCCCGAGCCTACGAGGTGGCTCCACGTACGCCGCTCGCTACCGACGCACAGTGCGGCGACCAATGGAAAAAACCCAAAAAATCAAGTTGTACAAAAACGGTTCTAAAACACACGTAGGTCAAAAGAAATAGTCCCCAAACAAGAAACTAAAGCTTGTTTACGAAAAATTCCACTGGCACCTGTGCAACACCGCTCTGAATATCAGCTTGTTTGAGCAGTCTACGTTACACACAGAGGAGGTGTGCGACGCGGAGATTTCGATTTATTGGAAAATGTGAATTCGCCCGAAAATCATCGGTTTGTTTGCATAGATTTTGTTCATTAGAGTAAGAACTATGTTTTCGACCTATTCTTTGTTACTCTTATTGGTTGTTATTGTTTTAATCGCCTATTTGAGTGAGGCCTCATTTTACTTCAACTCCGTCAAAGTTGTTGACTTTCAGAAGGTTTATCTAATGAGTGTCATGAGGTGTCGAGCTAATTCTTGTTCTAACGTACAGAGTACAATAGCCTTTATTCGCTTAAGCAAAATTTGGCTGCTAGTACCTGCTAGCCTTTGATATACAGCATTTTTTAATCCTTGCCGCGTGCCTCAATAGAGGCTCGTACTATTACTTCGGTAATAAGATCGCGGCTTCGGATTCGAATTCCTACGTACTGTTTTAAAATTTTACCCGCTTCTTCGTATCTCTCATAATTTTCAAGATATGTACATAAGTTTATTGTTTAAACAAATTATCAATTCGCTTTCTACGGTAAAATTAATATAATTTAAAGTTCGACCCCCTTTGAAACCCCAATATTATTTCTATTCCGTCGCATTCCTTACCGTTTCGAGATATTTTGAAAAGTTTATTGTCCAAATAAATTTTAAAATAATTTATCGAATTGCTATATGCGGTAATACCATCACGGCTGAAAGTATCTGCTACTTTTTCATACGCAGCAGTGTCTTAATCTTCCGACAGACGATAGTCAGAATTCTAAATATTGATTCTTATCACTCAGTGTCATCGCGATCGTTTGGGTCGTCAAATGATGGTAATACTGCGCGGAGGTTTTTTGCGAACTCTAAGCTAAGCTCTGAAATTACTGGAATCAATGAGACTTTGATTCAAAAGTTCTCTGTGATTCTACGTGTTATTGCAAGTGGTTCAGCTGTTGATTTGGAACAATTTAAATTACTCCTTTGTCAAACCAAAGACCTGTATTTACAACATTATTCTTGGTATTACATGCCAAGTACTTTGCATAAACTCTTCTTTCACGCAGTTGACATCATGAAATATTTTGAAATACCAATTGGACAATTGTCTGAGGAGGCTCTCGAAGCTACGCACAAAGTTTTTCGACGCACTAGATTAAATCACGCTAGAAAGTCCTCAAGATTAAATAATTGTCAAGACGTAATAAACAACCTATTGCTGATGTCTGACCCGTATATTTCCATGAACAGGAAAATTGTACGGAGGCGAACAAGAATATTCGATGATGATATTGAAAGCTACCTTCTTTGTAGTGAAAATTCATGCGATTGATGATTCAGAATATTTAGTGCTAAATGTTCGTAAAAATTAATTTTTAATTAATTGTATGTACATATCTTACGCAGGAATGTAATATTTACTTCAAAAAAAGTATTCTTTTAGTTGAGTTTCATATTGCTAATAACGCAACCTGAAAAGTTTAAACAATGTGATATTATTTTACTTCTTTGACGAAATATATATTTCAATGTACAATTAAATGAAAATTCAACAAAATTGTATCACTAAAACTTCGTTATAGTTAAGTTTTCAGTTTTTTCCCTATTTCCCATTGACTCGCCGCACTGTGCGACGTCGCGCTCGCACGCATTTTTATCACAAGGCTCTTTCGGTGGCCGATTCGCACGCATGGCCCCCAAAGGGCCGATCGCACCCTTTTTGTGGCGCGGAGCGATTCTCCACGTCACAATACATTTATAATTATTACAAATGCGTTTCCTAAAAAATGTAGATTTTTGAATAGTGTCATTATTCTCGAGAAGCAGTGATATGTTCCTCGATCAAGAATCTATATTCTTAAGAATTTTTAAGAACATGTTCTTGGTTCAAGAAGTATTTTTTTGACACTAGCAAGTTTTCCTGTCAGTGTATTGGTTAATGGCTCACCAGCTAGAGTCTACACCGGAAGAAAGGCTGATACAATATAAAAACATTTTGTCATGACTAAATTATATGTATTAATGTGTACGTACTCTGATATTATGTATTAGGTGTACAAATAAGTTTTAGGACCCTTTTGCAAAAATTCAATATTCATTTTTGAAAAAAGTAAAATACATTTATTCATCAAAATAATTCGCTTCACTTTCAATGACCTGCAGCCATCTTTTAGGCAATTCGCGGATACCTTCCGCAAAGAAAGTTTCATCTTGCCAGATAAGGAAGTTATCGACCAATTTTTGGACTTCTCCAAATGTTTTGAATCGCATGTCAAACAATTAGTTTTACATTTTCCGAAATAAGTGAAAATCAGTTGGAGCTAAGTCTGGTGAATACGCTGGGTGTGGTACAACTTCCCATCCAAGAGCCATTTACGTATATATTTGACCAGTCTACCCACATGAGGCCTGGCATTGTCACGGAGCAATTTTACTGGATGTTTTCCTTTGCCAGTAAATAGACGCTTTTGGTCAATTTTCTAGTTCAATCGTATTAATTGTTGATGATGGCGATCGGCGGTAACTGTCTGTCCAGATTTCAGAAGTTCATAATGGAGTACGCCTTTCATATCCCACCATATGTATGTATATACACAGCATGACATTGTTATAGTGAATATTGCGCTTTGGCGTCGATGTAGTCGGCTTGCCGGGGTCAACCCAATTATATCAGCGTTTCGAATTATCAAAATAAATCCACTTTTCATCGCCGTTCATAACTTTCCACAAAAAAGACTTTCTTTGTTGCTTGTTGTAAAGATTCAAATATATGTCAAGACAGTTATTTTTATTTGCTTGAGTCAAAGAGTGTGGCACCCACTTTGTTCCTTTTCGAATCTTTCCCATTGCTTCAAAGCGATAGGAAATAGTTTGTTGAGCTTACTCCTAGCTGTTCTGAAAGTTGTTCTTCCGTCTGGCAAGAGTTTTCATCCAGAAATGCTTGCAGTTCCTGGTTGTCGTCCTTTACAGGGACCCCGGTTCGTTCACGGTCACTAACATCAAAATCACCGTCTTTAAATCTCTTATACCAGTACTGACATGTACATAGTGCCGTCCAAGTATTCTCGGCCTAAACCGGTTTTGGTTGTATAAGAGCGACAAGATACCACTTGCAAAAAGATTTAGTATGTAGTTGACCGTGGGCCAAGGCGCACGTTTGTCAGATTAATTGCACTGGTCAACAGTGATTTTGTTACACGAACCAGACCAGCTGATTCTTATAGATTTATGTGCGCTAAAAATGAATCTGACTCTCAAATTTGCGTATCACGTCAGGATTTTGAAATACTTGAGGTTAAATATACGAAAACGGGCGATTTTGGCCATATTCATGGGTCTATTACAATGAAACAAAAAAATTTTCTTAATTGCACTTACAGCATTTGAAAATTTCATTTTTGAACTTTTCAATACATTACTTGATTGTTCCTAAACGATTTTACAAAGCCAAATTTCAGTACGACAAGTCGATCGTTTAGGTCCACCGCGCCACGCGCCTAAACCCCGACAGCAAAGCGTGGATTTACACGCTAGCCGCACGCAGTGCTGCCACGTAGTGGCGTCACTGTGGTCTCACCGTGGCATGATCGCGTGGCGTATACAAACTAAAAGCACCGTGGCTACACAGTGAACACACTCAGTGGTTCACGGCGTAAAGACACAGTGCTTACACTCAGTGCAGTCACGGTGCCTTTTCGACGTACACACTTCGTAAATTTACCGACCATGAATGTCGGTAAATTCATTGTCTTCACAAAATTTTTAACACGTTCGCTGCCGCCGGCTCCGATCGGAGCCAGTCGACACATTGCGCCTGTGCCGCCGGCTCCGATCGGAGACACATTGTTGTGGCACATTACATTATTCAGTCTGTTACCGGCACTGAGCGCGATGCAATCAATCTAAAAGTGGCAGCGAATGTGTTAAATTAGAAAATAACAAAATTGATATTATAATGATGTTTCAAACAGTGCAAATTGTACTCAATTATTCCATAAATAATGAATGATTAATTATCATAATCGCTACTGTTTTGAAAAAGAAAGTATCAAACTATTTTTAAAAATTTAATGAGATATATATATAAACCGGCCTCTCTTTACACAATGCAACACTGAGATATCTCAGTGTTGCACTGTATAAAGGCCGGTTTTAGCTTACGTTTGACATAGCTCGAAATCGGCTTTCGGGTTTATCTCACTACTCACAGTAGTTGCTTTCAGGTATTGATATTATATGTATAACTCTTAGTCGCGCGCGACTCCCACCACAAAGACTCGATGGCGCAATGGGGAAATGACATGAATTTTAAATCATTTGGAATTTCTGCTTAAGGCGATGTAGTAGCCTTCTTAAGATATGATATCAGATAATTTTTTCCCAAAAAAACGGGCAACAAGCGAAATATTTGTAAGTTTGTTTCGCAGCGGAACGCCTACTTTGTCACGTGATCGAAAACGCTTCGTGAGTGGCTAGTCGGCTGGGTGACGTCACGGATCGTCCGCGGCAGCCGTAGTGTCTATTGCGTAGACTGCGTATGTCGGTCGTGAAAGTGTTTGCAGTGTATATTTTACTTTCAAACGCATCAGATATTGCTACTCGTACAAGGCAAAAATGGTGGAACCTGGTTTTGTTCAGGGGCAGTCCGATAATTTGCCAAAAATTGACTCGTTTATGTTGTCCAGTTTTATAGCAGGCCAGTCAGACTTTGTTAGCGTTGAAATAAGAGGCGTTAAAGCTGCCAGGTTAGTATGACCATAATTTTCATTATTAGTAGGTACCCCTTTCTGAATGCTAGATGCTCACCTGCCACATGTGCCATAAATCTTATAGGCAGGTAACATTAAAATAGCTAATTATCAACATCTATTACAGATCGGCGCGTGAAAATTACGGAGACAATGCAATCGATAGAGTTTGGGTCACAAAAACGTTAACCGAAGTTGTAGCGCAAAATATTAAGAGTTAATCGTGCTATAAATATTTAAAAATCATGGCTTGACGCGAGGCTAGTAAACGGTACCTCGACACGAGGCTACGTTGCGTGACGTCAGCTGCCAGACACCCCCGCCACAATGTCCAAACTATGCTAGCAACGAGTAGATTTACCGTAGAAAACGCTCATCTGGGCCGCTAGGCTCGCCGGGTTTTTTCCGGTTATAAAGTATTGAAAACTTTTTAGCAAGGGGGTACAGTTATAAATCTGTACCCTCTTACCTTTCCTTTGCGGTAATAAATCATAGTCTTAAACTTAGGATTATAAATATTTAACATCGAGCAGTTTTTGCTTATTTCAATACTCTCACTCAAGAAGTAATCGATTAAATTAATGTAGAAGTTGTCTTATCTATTATAATTTGCTTTTGGGGAACATAACAATGGTCCAACATTTGTTGCTACGGATTAAGGAAAAACCCCAAAAGAAAACCTTAATCAGACCAAATAATCATTATCATTCAATCTTAAATCTATGCTGATACATACATAGTTTGTAAATACAAATTACTCTTATATATTCTACACTGAGAAAAAAAGAGATTAAAAATTATTCTGTTAGAAGGATAATCTGAGTACGAAAGGTAAAATAGATCAAAAATTATCCTTCCAGGGTTTAAAATTTAACCTTCCTTAGGATAATTTTTGATCTATTTTACCTTTCGTACTTAGATTATCCTTCTAACGGAATAATTTTTAATCTTTTTTTCTCAGTGTAATAAGATTACATAAAAATTGTGATAGTATTGTGATTAAATTTATAAAAAATTAATATTCAACTTATTCGATTCTCTTCGAATGTCTTTATTTCGTGGAATTGCGAAGTACAAGTTATCAGGTGCAGTTACCGAAGTATTTCTGCACTTTGGTACGACACAATAATAATGTCTTCGAGACGGTTTTTTTTCTGCGACACTATCGGTCATATTAAAGTAGGTACGTCGCACAAATTCTACAGTTCGCAATTGACCAAACTCTGGGAAAATCTGAACGAAGAATGCGTACAGCGCCAACTGCAAGCGGTAAACTTGTAGCCGGCCGGCGACTAGGGGACGATCCGTGACGTCACAGCTGCTATCTACATTCACCGCGCCGTTTCTTGTGGGCGGAGCTAAGCCGATATTTCAAAACCGATTTTTGAGCTTATTTTACGCTTAATTTCATTCTTTCAAAAACCACCTTGTTTCTAATGTTATTGTCTTTCAACACAACATCATAACAAAATTCATGTCATTTCTCCATTGGTAGAATGCGAGAAGCGTTCCCAGTCTCCTAAGGGACGCAGGTTCGAGTCTGGGCCGGGTCGGGTTTGAGAAAAAAAAATCGACACTAGTAGGCGGATAAGGCAGGCGGGAAATCCTACTTTATCACTCCCTTTTTGCAAAATTCTACTTTTACCATCGTATTTACACTGCGTGACTGCAGTGTGGCTTCATGCTGGACGTCCAGATGGACACCCCAGTGCATGCACTCGAATTCACCGCGTGAAAGTAGTGTGCAGTCACGGTGGCGCCACTTTGCTATCGGGGAATGTATCAGGCGCGTGGTGCGGTGGACCTACATGATCGACTTGTCATACTGAAATTGGCTTTGTAAAATCGTTTAGGAGCAACTAAGTAATGTATTGAAAAGTTCAAAAACGACACTTTCAAATGCTGTAAGTGCAATTAAGAAAAATTTTTTAGTTTCATTGTAATAGACCCGTGAATATCTCCAAAATCGCCCGTTTTCGTATATTTAACCTCAAGTATTTCAAAATCCTGACGTGATGCGCAAATTTGAGAGTCAGATTCGTTTTTAGCGCACATAAATCTATAAGAATCACCTGGTCTGGTTCGTGTAACAGAAAAAAAATGTAACTTTGTTGACCAGTGTTATTCGAAAATTGTGGTGGTGAATTCACGTAACGTACGACTTGTTCGATTAATGCGATGTGTTCAGGTGTCGTCACAATTTTGGACCGTCGCACAGAGGAGTATTTGTACCAGAAACGTGGCCAAAATTATTTTATGTAATTTATCATATGGGAATGCATTCTTAGGCAATTTCATGTACTTTTCGAACGTTTATTTTAGTAAAGTAAGGAAAAGAACGCAGTTTTTAAAATAAAAAGTCAACATTGTTAAGCCATTGTTCGTTGTTTTTCAGAAAATGCTCTTGCTTGTAAGTCGCAGCCACCCACTTTTACTTAAAGAGTCAAACTTGAAATGACTTAAAATATTCAAACTAAAATAAATATCAATATTCAAACTAAAATAAATATCATTAGCTTTAAACCCGTTGTTAATAATATGGCGGAGAAAAGCGGAACTTTTTCTGTTATTATCATTTTAGGGAAACTCTAACCATTAATTTAGTGAAGGACTAATAAGTCGCAATTCCCCGGAACACATACAAAAATACTTATGTTTACAAATTTTACCAGCAATTTGTAAACATAAGTATTTTTGTATGTGTTCCGGGACTTCCGACTTATTAGTCCTTCACTAAATTAATGGTTAGAGTTTCCTTAAAATGATAATAACAGAAAAAGTTCCGCCT
The DNA here is from genome assembly GCA_963678675.1 of Xiphydria camelus. NCBI lineage: Eukaryota > Metazoa > Arthropoda > Insecta > Hymenoptera > Xiphydriidae > Xiphydria > Xiphydria camelus. The sequence goes on along the minus strand of OY783192.1, from coordinate 15,048,778 downwards.
TTCTCTGCCATATTATAAACGACGGGTTTAAAGCTAATGATATTAATTTTAGTTTTAATAATATTTATTTTCGTTTGAATATTTCCTCTCTTCTTTTAAGGATCTTCCGAAAGGTTCATGAAAATGACCAAAAAGTCATTATATGATATAATGCAAGAATGTCCAAGTAAGAATTTGGATGAAAAGATTTTATTTGTTGAGAAAAATGTTGGAGACGACCAAATGTCCAGACTGCGAATTTGGCAGGTTAAAACATGCTTTAAGTCATTTCAAGTCTGACTTTAAGCAAAAGTGGGTGGCTGCGAGTTACAAGTAAGAGCGTTTTTTGAAAAACAATGAACAATTTTAACTTCTTATTTAGAAAACTGTGTTCTTTTCTTTACTTTACTAAAATAAACGTTCCAAAAGTACATGAAATTGCCTAAGAATGGATTCCGATATGATAAATTACATCAAATAATTTTGGTCACGTTTCTAGTACAAATACTCCTCTGTGCGCCGGCACGTGGGTCATCGTTCAAAGATTCTCGCCCCAGACGAAACAATGTTGACCGATGTTTTACAGTGCCCAGTTAATGCCCAAACAACACTGTACCGTAAAGGAAGTCCTCTGCAATGGAAAGGAAGGAAGGCGAGGGTGAGAAGGAGAAAGGGACAAAGAGAGGGATGGAGACAGAGAGAACATTATAGTTATAAGTATTACTACTCTTGGCTTCTGGGGTGTACTGATACTGATATTGAGTATCAGTATCCAGAAGGTCATCAGCCCTGATGAAGAAAACTGCAATGTTTGCAAAACGTCGGCAAAATAATATTTTTGGACGCGGTTACCACCCGGAAGCCAAGAGTAGTAATACTTATAACTATTGTATAATGACAATAGCCGTGAAAGCCTAACATTTTTGAAAGAGAACATTGCCAGTATATGTGTTTGCTCATTGCCCTCCAAGCAATTGTAAATAGCTGCCAATAACTTCGATATCTTAAATGTGTGAACTTTAGCAGATATTTGCACGCACATTGGAGCTTACGTCTATTACTGAATTGACAGCACAGCTAGCATACGCTCAAAAGTTATTTTGGTGCCAAGAGATATGTCAGAGAATATCTTACCAGCAGGTAAGTTAATATACAGGGTGTTACTTAATGATAGACCGTAATTGCAAGGGCATATTACTGAATCAATTTCCAGTAGAAAAGTTCATATTAACATGTGTCCTAAAATGTTTGGTTTTCAAGATACAGGACGTCAAAGTTTAAAAAAAAATCGGTTTTTTAATAATATCTCAAAGATCCTTGTGCCGATTTTGTTGACATTTGTCACTGTTGTTTATTGTAATAAGACGCTAAGTTAGCACTGACTAGAAGATTATTATGAGTTCCAGTGGCGTCCCGGGGGACAGTCTCACGCATAATATTGACAAAAAAAGTGTACGCCACTGACTTTTTAAAAAATTTTATACTTTTTTCAGATTAAGCAGCTAAAAATACAACTTTTTTGTCTCTTGACATTACTTCGTACCTCACTTCGTTTTTGAGGAAAAAAATAAAAACCACTTAATTGCATATCGAAATATTGTTAAAATAAAATCACGTTAACTTTGATCGTTGCACAGTATTTATTAAAATCAAACAAATGAAAAGTAATAACAACAATTTAACAAAATATTCACAAAAAATGTTGGAAATGACCACCTCCCGCTTGTATGCAGGCTTCAAAACCCCACCCCAAATTCCGCACCAGCTCCTGAATGATATCTCGCGATATCGCAGGAATTGAGCAGTGTCGACCAGCTGCTGCTGCTGTTCGTCACTGTCTTCCACATGGTTTTTCGGCGTCACTGCACTTTTCTTTTGCACTTCACTCACACTCCTTCTGTCAACGACTCTGCCGCGTTTTCTTTCCATGCCTTCCAATTTGCACCTTGCTCAGACTTTAATTTCATTTCAATTGCACCTTTCGTCGCCGAGGCAGAGCTCGACCACTCTGGCGAGGACCACGTTGACGGTAGCCCCTTCCTCCACGACTGCCAGTCGCATCAGTTTCTCTCTGCAATTAGGTATCAGTCATGTTATTTGGTTGAACATCGAAAAGAAACCATAATTATTATGTCTTATCGTTTCAAACAATTACTCACCATTATTTAAACATTCACAATTTTGAGGTTACACTTCGATCTCCCGCATTTATCTACCTCCCGCTTTTACCATTTCAAATATTTCGCTCGTACGTAACGCCATCTTCCAAAGCCAACTCTAACTAAAACACTACCGAAGTCAAATTTCAGAAAAATTCAGGTCGCTGCATCGCCTGCTCGACTAGCCATTGGTCATACGGTAGTCACCTACGATGCCGAGCCAGACGATGAGAGAAAATTGCTCCTGAAAATGTGTTTCTGCAATAGCATGAGGATTTTCTTCGGCCCAGATGTGATTATTGTGAAAATTACTTATTGTGTTTCTGGAAAAATGCGCTTCGTCCGTAAACATAATCATGGAATCAAATTGTGGATTTTCTGAAAGTTTTTGAAGATACCATCTACAAAATTGTGTACGCGGTTCAAAATCTCTTGGAAGAAGCGCCTGGACTCTTTGTAAATGGTAAGTATACAACAAAGAGACTCTCTTCAAATTTTCCATACCATTTCGTAGCAAATATTTAATTCGATACCAATTTTTCGTGTACTAGTTGCTGGATTTTCTTCGACCGCATGTAGAACAGCCTCCTCATCTTCTGGAGTTCGAATTGCACGAGGTCTTCCTTCGGAGATTTTACGTTTAAAATTGCCAGATTCAGTCAGACGACGATGAATGTTTATAAATATTTTTCTGCCTGGAAGAACACGATCAAGATACCTTTCCTGATAGAGTCGCCTGGCCTTCGCGGAATTACCATTGGCCAGACCATAAAGGAAATGCATTTGGGTCATCTCTAAGTTAGAGAATAAGTATTTACCATTTTTCCTTTTGACCAGAAGAAATAAAATCAAACTCACGGAAAGGCAAAAAGATTATTTTCATGACAACAAAACAACATTCCCTAGCAACAGCAAAAATTATCTTTTGTTTTCACAATTTTTCGATACCTATGCAATTATTTGATTTTTGTTTTTTGTTTTCTTCGAAAACGAAGTACGGAGAGATATGATGAAACAAAAAGCTGTATTTCTAGCTGCTTCATCCAACAAAATAAGTATACACTTTCTAAAAAAAATTCCTTTATGGCCTTGCCGACTCTATCAGGAAAGGTATCCCGATCGTGTTCTTCCAGGCAGAGAAATATTCAGAAAATTTCATCGTCATCTGACTGAATCTAGTAGTTTTAAACGTATAATTTTCACTTGTTTTAAAAAATGCTTTAGGAATAAATACTGTGCAACGATCAAAGTTAACGTGATTTTATTTTAACAATTTTTCGACATGCAATTAAGTGGTTGTTTTTAGCTGTACCTTATCGAGACGATCTTTCGACATAATGATTCCGAAACGTTTTTATCGAGAAATATATATTTCTAACATATACGGTAGTGTTCACGAATATTGTAAAATATCGCAGGAATGTTACAGAAAAGTTACTTGCAAAAACGTGCTTTGTGGGGTGTAAATGATGATATTTTATGATATAATTTCCATCGTTACACCAGAAGCGAAGAAGATTTGAAATAAAAGTGAGGTACATATACACTTCACGTTTGACAGGTCGGTATATAAATTGGAACTTGTGATAGTATAATACGAAAGAGGAAATATATCGATAAAGAAAAAATAATAATAAAGTAGTTATTCCATTATTGTAATCCAATTCAATTAGATTACAATAATGGAGTAATTATTTTATTATTTTTTCTTTATCGATATATTTCCTCTTTCGTATTATACTATCACAAGTTCCAATTTATATACCGACCTGTCAAACGTGAAGTGTATATGTACCTCACTTTTATTTCATCTCTTCTTCGCCTCTGGTATAACGATCGAAATTACAAAATATCATCATTTACACCCCACAAAGCACGTTTTTGCAAGTAACTTTTCTGTAACATTCCTGCGATATTTTACAATATTCGTGAACACTACCGTATGTTAGAAATATATAAATATTTCTCGATAAAAACGTTTCGGAATCATCACGTCGAAAGATCTCCTTGATAAGGTATAGCGCGATAAGATTGTATTTGTCAGGGTTGAATTATATAGGGTTTCTATAATTATTTTAGGAAGTCCCAGAAGAATACAGGTGCAGCAAAATATCGATGCTGTGCTAGAAAGAATAAGGAATAACCCTCGAACGAGTATTCGAGCTGTGGCAACAGAGGTTAGAATCAGCAAATCCACGGTTGGGAGGATGTTGAAGGATGAACATTTTGATCCATTTAAAGTGACGCACGTCCATATATTACAAATTTTAGTCTAGCAAGTTTCTCCTTAAAGAGTTCAGGCTCCATCGGTGTATAATAGGTGAGAGTGATTAATATTTTTTCATGTAAATTATTGTTTTTGAAATATATTTACGAAGCAAAAACCGTTCAAAGTAATGATTGCAATACATCATTTTGTAATGTTTTTTGTCAGATGCCGTAACTCGAAGGAGCAGCAAGGAAGCCCCTTCTTCAGAGAAGGCAGCCATCGAGGCCATTGGATCGGCTTTGGCTTACGCAAGGGACTGGGACGGAGGACGACGAGAAGGCAGGGAAGTCCAACGCGGAGCGTGGCATCCGTGAAGCCGAGGTGGCAACGCCGGGGGCGAGAATACGACAGACGACGGCGCGAGAACGAGTAGCTGCAGCGAGTAGTTTTTAGTCTCTTAAAGCGCGTTGCCACGAGTCGACTCAAGTCGAACGACTTGGTAGTTCGACCGTAGTCGACTTAAAATTTCTTTGTTATTAGTCGAATCGAACGAAGTAGCTCGTCTTGCGACTTCATGCGATTCGACTAATAACAAAGAAATTTTAAGTCGACTATATATACGGTCGAACTACCAAATCGTTCGACTTGAGTCGACTCGTGGCAAAGCGCCATTTTTAGCTTGCCCGGTCTGCTCACGACTTCGAGCTTATTTTTTTTGCATAGTGTATATACAGGGTGTTACTTAATGGCAGGCCGTAATTGGAAGGGCACATTACTGAATCAATTTCCAGTAGAAAAGTTCATATTAACATGTGTCCTAAAATGTCTGGTTTTCAAGATACAGGACGTCAGTTTAAAAAAAAATCGGTATTTTAATAATATCTCAACAATCCTCGTGCCGATTTTGTTGACATTTGGCACTGTTGTTTATTGTAATAAGACGCTAAGTTACTACTAACTAGAAGATAATTATGAGTTCCAGTGGCGTCCCGGGGGACAATCTCACGAATAATATTGACAAAAAAAGTGTACGCCACTGACTTTTTAAAAAATTTTATTTTTTTTCAGATTAAGCAGCTAAAAATACAACTTTTTTGTCTCTTGACATTACTTCGTACCTCACTTCGTTTTTGAGGAAAAAAAATATTATTCGTGAGACTGTCCCCCGGGGCGCCACTGGAACTCATAATTATCTTCTAGTTAGTGTTAACTTAGCGTCTTATTACAATAAACAACAGTGCCAAATGTCAACAAAATCGGCACAAGGATCTTTGAGATATTATTAAAAAACCGATTTTTTAAAATTTTGACGTCCTGTATCTTGAAAATCAGACATTTTAGGACACATGTTAATATGAACTTTTCTACTGGAAATAGATTCAGTAATGTGCCCTTGCAATTACGGCCTATCATTAAGTAGCACCCTGTATATTTAAATAAATATAGTGTATGTAGTGTAGTGTATATAGTGTATGATAGAGCCCTAAAAACTGAAGAATACGTTTATATTATTATTATTTCTTACTGTATGGCCTTGGCTTTTACATTATTAATCGCACCCTAATCCCCCCTTGCATATAAATCTATAAAATATGAAAATAGAAAATTCTTTAAATTTGTACTTATGAAAAACTAAGGAAACCCGCGCGTATGATTTGTGTCAATCATTGTTCCGCTTG